>WEKX01009684.1:461329-544950 GCA_013390025.1 Pitta sordida
GGGGGGAGAAAGGTTGCCTTCTAAATGATGCTTCCCTTGCAGTTCTGAGCTTGTTAGTTAGAAAATAAACCCTTTATGTTCTTTATTTATAGTTTTGCCTTGCTTCTTTTGCCTGTGACCAGTTTTATTTTATTTTCCAGTTTTATTTTCCAGTTGGTTTTTTTTTGGTTTTCTCCTTCAGGAGAAGTTGGGGTGGGTCTCTGGCATCGAGCCAGGGTCAAACCACGACAGTTTCTCAGTGGGAAAAAATGAGTTTAACATTTGTGCCTGCTAAAATTCTTTACTTGTGCAGGCTTAATTTGTTAAACTCACCTTGGTTTATTCCTGTGTTCTTACTCCCCTGCCTCACACTGCATACTAGCTAGTTTGGTTTGTTCCAGAGCAGTGATTTGATTCAAACAGATTCTTGGAGAGGAGAGAATGGCAATTCAAAGGCCCATGCCTTCTTCACAATGTGACAGCAAATTGACCTAACTGTCTTCTGCAGGTTGTCACAGTCACCTCTGGATAGCCCTGCAGGCATTATGCCTTTGCTACCTTCCTGTGTTTTTATGTTTTTTCTTTCTGGAAGCTGAGTTTTGTGATTTGGGAGGCAGCTGTCCTCATTGCCCAGGGCTCTTCTGAAGCAACCAGGTAGGTGTACCCAAACAGATGTTGCCCGATAATTTTTGTCTTATTTTTGGCTTGAGCCCCAACATAAAGCACTTTTTCTCTCAAGAGTGTTATGAACCAGCTATTTTGTAAGATGGTCAAATGAGTATTTGCTGTTTAATCACATGTGTTTGAATTCAAGCCTGTGTAAAGGCTTGTGCTCACAGGACGTACATCCTCTAATGACAGAGAACAGCTTGTATCCATCAGCGGTTATCCAACAATGATGGGTTGGCTAGGGGCAGGATGAAGCTTCCTTCTCTCTGATCCTCACCTTCCACACCCAAAAGAGAGAGGATATTGGCCAATTGCACATGGCTGCACTCTGCAGTTTGACTTTCATAACCTCTTTGGTGCATTTGGCTAGAAATCTAGTGAGAGAGGAACCTTTGCTTCCGTATCTCCCTGTGCTCCCTTTCTCCCTGTCCACACAGGGATTGATAGCACTCTCATGTACAGTATGCACTAAAGGTACAGTACGTATTGCTGGAGCGTGTTGTGAAGCAAGACTGGTATTTTCTCAGCAAATTGGGGCGTTTGTTGGGAGGCTGAGATAAAATACCTGCATTTGGGAAATAGACATTGCATCAGGTGCAAAAAAAGAGGCCAGCCTCTAATTTGGTAGTGAAGGGAGGAGGATGTGCACTACCTATATCTGGAGGTGAGGGAGTACTGGTGATGGCCATTAACACCAAGGGTTGAGCTAGAAGTACTGCCACTTTATTTCCTGCTTTTCCTTAGCATCATGGGAGCTTGCACAGAGACATAATCAGGCAGAGGTGGCCTTGGTGATGGCTAACCTGAGGCTGGCTGGTTGTGTTCATTGGTGCAGTGCTGAAGGTGACTGAAACAACAACAGCTTTGTGTACTTTGCCCTTGAAATCCCATTGCATTGGGGATTCTTCCTGCTGACAGGGCTGTGACGTGCACATCTGCAACAGCAGTTGTGGTTCATGAAGGTGCATACGCCAGGAAGCGTGTAGGTACTAGGGGTTGGGTGTGGAGTGGGGAATTGTGTCCAAGTTGTTGCCTTTCCCGAGTAACAAGTTGTGCACTGGGCAGACCTCATTGCTTCTGGTGAAGTGGGCTAAGCATAACTGAACCTCCAGGAAGCTGTGTGTGCTTTAATTTTGTGTAGCTCAGCAGTGGATGACTCCGCCAGGAAACTGGTCCGTGGCTGATCAGAGGGAGTCGGGGGTTGGCAGACACACGAGACAGCCACATTTTCTTTGGGGCTGGCTGCTCTGAAGGCAAGGATAGGTGCTAGTTCTTGGCAAGGAGCCTGGAAGCCCCAGAGCCAGAGTGTGTGTCCCACTGGGGATGTTCACTTTCTCTACCTGAGGAGACACTTCAGAGAAAGGGAGCTGCTATCATCTGTGCTTGAGGGAAGAGGAAATGTCCCAGCCCACATAACCTTGTCTTCCTTCCAGGCTGTGCACCACAGCCTGATCAAGTTCGCCTGGCTCTAACCATCCTGTAGCATGAAAGTGATCCTGAATTGGATTTCAGATTGGACCCTTGCTCACAGTGATGTGCAGCAGGACTGTCTGTGCAGGCTGTGTGAGGCATGAGCTACATGCCTCAGGTGTTTGCTCTAGGACGTATTTACATAGTTGAGGTGTTTGCAGGGGACCTGGGATAGAGTATGCCAGAAAAGCCCACGTTGTTCAAGTGCGGATGGCCTGGGGGTGGCTATTGCAGCAAGTTACACACGTCAAGGTGGTCTGTGAGTGCAGTTCATGTGTTGTGGCCATGGCATCCCTGACACGTATAAAAGTGAGGCAGTCTAAAGGAATGGGGTGAGTGGGAGATTTTTGGGCAAGAATGATGACACGAGCCATCTCTGGTGATTCCTGAAGCAAGAGAATGGTTGTTGAAGAATGCTAGACAGAGCTACCAAAAGGTACAGGTCTGATTGGGGTTGGGGAGGATGGGAATGGGATGGCATGACTTTGTATCCTCTGCTGAAGTAAAAGCTTTGTAGTAGCACAGATACTCTAAGCTGGTTTTACCCTAAGAGATCCGACAAAACCCACTCACTTTGTTTGCCATAGCAGCATGTTTATCCTGTGCCCTGCTGCTGGCACCCATGCAGACAGAGAAGTATTGCCAGGGCAGGAGTACCAGTTCCATGTATAAAAAGAACCAGGACAAAACCAGCTCAAGGTAATGCTTTTCCTTTATCTTCTGTCCTTCCCCCACCAGCCTCCTGCCTCTGCTTCCCAAAATTCTACTTAATGGTAAGGCTCTTGGGTCTCTTGTGAGCTATCCTTCGTGGAGCTCATCTGTGTCATACAACACAAGCAAACAGACCCGGGAGAGGTGGGCTGTGGTGCCAGGAGATGACCCTGTGGCAGTGAGACTGAATTGTGTGAGTGTGATACCTACCCGTAAGACCTAAGAACTCCCTTCTGTTGGCTGCAAACATGGTCCTCTGCTCCACTGCTCAATGGGTGCTCCAGTGTCAAAGTGGAGCATTCAGATTACTATTTTTTCGTCCTTTTGAATGAGACCATTTTTCCTGAACTCATGGCACAAACTCAGTTCCTTAGTCACTGAGGCTTTGGGAATGTTTCTGCAAGCAGGGCTTTTGATAATTGGTGTGTTTTCCAAAGAACTGTTTTGTTATCTGCCTTCTCTGAAAAGGGATTGGAGTCCAATTCTGTCAGGCAATCAGGATAAGTTTTTACAGCTGCAAAAGCCAAGCTGTCAACTTTTGACACTCCTTTCTGGCTTAATGCAGTGGAGGAGGATTGGTTTAAAATAGGCAAGAGGGCAGGCTGTGGGTGAGTTTCAGCAGAGTGCTGCTTGTGGTGTTTGCACTAGTACAGGTAAGCAGGGTCTGAAAATTAGCTGTCTAATCTGAGATGCTGTTAATCTGTTACTTATTTATTTTAGAACAGGCTGAGCATATGAGAGACATCAAATTCTCAGGCACAGGTCAGATGCTTGGAAAAATGCATTTGCAGCCAAAAGATTTAGTGGCATTAGAAAGCTTAAGTATGTAGAGTGAGAATATTTACAACTCTGCTATCAAAGATAAAAATGTACAAAAGCAATTAATCTTATCTTCCAGGGCCTTCCTGAGTAGTCCTGTCTTCCAGTCCTCCCTCCATACCTCTCCCACCTAGTCCCAGGAAATGACTGGGGAGGAAGATATTCCTGGATAAGATATGTGAAGTTCCAAAAAAGTTCATTGGTGAGGTGTTGGAGTTTCTCTGGGGTTCACCCTCCCCATTTCCCTGAAGTCTGGCAATACCATATGGCTTCCTCTCAGGTCCAAGATCTGTGTCAGACTGGTATTAATTTGTTTCTTCTTCCATACTATGTATTTTATTGTATGTAGCAATAGAAGCATTGGAAGGTGGAGTTTTGTGGATTTGGTTCCCCCGTGATAAGCCAGTAAAACCAGCTTTGCATGTAAGGATATGTCTCTTTAGAGGGATTTGATTTCCATGCTGAAATATTATGATTAAACAATGCAAAACTAGCAGTGGCAGGCTGCATGCTTGCTTTTGGCATGTGTGCTCAGGCAAGAGTCACACCTGTGGTCCTTCAAGACACAAAAGAAGTGAGGCTAATGTTTTCTGGGGACTGATGTGTCCTGCAAGTTTTAGTCACAGGTAGTGGAGAAGGTGATGATGAAGAGCTGTGAGAGTTGGATTCCAGAACACCAGATGGTAGATGTATTATGTAATAATAATGTAATATGTGTAATGATGTTTCAATTCTCTACATAACTTTCTATAAATTTTGATGGATTTGTACAAGCACCTAAACTTTTTTTGCTTTTTTTTTTCCTCTTGAATTTGTAGTTCTTGGGAAAAGTTTTATATTTTGAGGTCATAGGTGCCTAATTTGTTCTGGGCCAGGCTGGGCCTGCAGCAATGGTATTAATGATGGGTTCAGGAAGATGTTCTAGATGGTACATGACAAACACCAAGGAGACTGCTTCCCCCTGTACCTGGTGAGAATCTAAAAAAATGGTAAGGATGCCAGCTGTCCAAATTCATGGGCAGAAACACCCATCTTCTGTGTAACGCAGTAGTTAGCAGATGTTTTGCCACAATCACTAGCCCTAAACACAGTTTGAGTTGTTGGCAGCTGCTCTTTCTTTTTTTCTCTTCCTCCTCCCACCACCTCACCATGATTGTTTATTTTCAAAGGATTGACATAAGAACAAACTTGGCCCTTCTTCCTGACGTGCAACAACCTGCCTCCAACCTCTGCAGACTGCATGGAACTGCAGGCCGTCCTAAGACATGATGTGAATACTAGACCTAGTCTACAGCAGTAGGTTTAAGGCTATCTCTCTAATCTGGCCCAGAGATCCATGTCTGTTTTGGAGTTTGCAAAGGCCAGAAGGATGGGACTTACAATTGGCAGGTATTGCTTGGGGGGTTGTGTCTTTATAGTTTCCTTTTTTCTCTTTTCTTTTTTTTTAAACCCCCACAAAATGGCAGGCTATGGTTGCAGCAGGCTGCAGAGCAGGATGAAACATGACATTTGTACCGGGCTAAGGGTTAGGGTTAGTTATGAAGGCCAGTGATGAGGACAGAAACTTTAATTCACAGCAATCATCTGGAGATCCAGAGCATTTATATAGCATACCTGCTCTTGAGCATTCTTTTAATCCCTTCACCTAATCTGAGCCTCAACCCTTGAAGCCTGAGGTTAGCCCTGTGCTCTGAGCTGTCATCCCCCTCCCAGACTCATCCAGAGCTGGTTCTGTGTAGCTGACTGCAGCCCCCCACCCACCAGGGCCTATGAGGAGATCTACCTTTTTTAGTGCCTCCAGCCCTGAGTGCTAACCTCAGTTCCAGCTCTAGCCTTACCCTGAAACAGGAAAGTCCTGTATTACCCAGACATCATTCTGCGATGTATGATCAGAACCAGCTATAAGCCCGATCTGCTGGCACCTAAACAAGCAAGAAACAAAGCTGGTTCTGCAGCTCCTTCACTCTATAATCCAAACTCTTGATCAGATGGAGTCAGCAGCTTGCCAAGTCAGTACTGTCCAAAACCAGCCTAGTTTGGTGGTACTTCCAGGATCCAGAAATTAAATCAGCTGTTCATTCTTTCCTCTCTTTATCCCTGTTTGTGGGTTTCCTGAAAGATGGATGGGACTCAGGATGGGCAGTTCTGTGAAGTCTGAGTGGATGTTTGTACCACTGAAAATGATGCTGAATTCTCAGCAGGTCTGCCACCGGCACTTTGGTTAGGGGTGTGGGCAAGTCTGAAAAGCAAGTCTGAAAAGGTGTAATATCTTTTAGAATTCTTCACTGTGCAAATTGGTGTTTGTACGTTATGTAAATTAAAGTCGTCCTGTTGGTAAGGTTGCTGTTAACCTATAAATAGTTCAAGTAGGTTGGAGTGAAGGTTTGGAGAGGTAGGGCTGGGTAGGCAGGCTTCTCACTAGACCTGGTGTCGAGTTGAGGTCAGATGCATTGAGTTGTTTGGCATAAGGTTGGCTCTGAGGTGGTAAGAGGACCAGTTTTGGTCTGCATACCAGGGTTTGATTTGGGATACACAGAGCCTGTAGAGCTGTGAGTTAGCAGGATGAGATGCAGGGTAGTGCTGATTAGAAATGGGGAGTTTAAAAGAAAACGTCTAGTTTGTGTTCTTGATAGAGGGTGCTGCTTTTCACGCTTTTATACTTCTGGTTAGAGAAGAAACGTGAAGAATTGTTTTTCCTCTGTCCTTGTCAGGTTTCTCATTCCATGATCCTTGTAAAGGCATTAGCCTGTGGAGCCTTAAGTGTGCACGTGTTGCAGAGCATTGTCCCTTTGGGCTACAAACAGGCCTTTTTGTGAACTTGAGAACTACCATAGTGCATGATAGACCTCAGGTCTGACAGCTATTTGGGCCCTCAAGGACATATAAGGAGATTCGTCGTACCATACACCATGAAACGTTTATACAACTTGCTTTGCTGTAATAGTGGTGGATACGGGAAACAGTTGTTGTCTCAAGTGATGGACCAACAGGCTGGGTAACCAAAAGTAGAGGGGAAAGAGCAGTTGGGGAGGAGGAGATGAGGTTGCTACTTTGTGATTCTTCAGCCTCTTATGCACTATTGTTCTGGATGCTGTCACCAATCTATCAGCCATGCTCTGAGTGCTTCACAGTCCCCCTGATTTACTGGCTCAGCCAGACCTCATCTCCTCGCCTTCACCATAGACTACACACAAGCTACATTTGGGGAAAAACAAAGAAACAGCAGGGACATCTGGAGACTCTTTTCAGGGCAGTTTTGACTTGTTTGAAAAGCCACTCCCTGTGGCGGTATGTGGTTGAGGTGGCGGATTTGCAGTGTCTTGCCCCTGTGACATCAGGTGCATCAGTGCACACAGGGTGTAATTCATTATTGGACCAGACCAAGGGCTCGGTCCTGCTAAAGACTCAACTCCTGGTGCGAGTGATGGGAGTAGAATTTAAGGCTGGCTTCAAATGGGGCTGAAGAGTAAAAGCTTGGAGCTGAAGAAATCACATGATTTCTTGATCATGTCATATTTTTTGGTGTTCTGGCATGTTAGTGTTGGTGCAGCAGAAGAAAGTGAGTGGTTCCTTCAAAGTTATTTTTAAAGCATTTACAAGACCAGTTCTGAAGAATTAGTTGTGTGCTTTTTTATTTTTTCCGAGCTTCTAAGGATTACTGCTTATTGCCCTGAAAAAAACCCAAAACACTCCCTTTGTAAAGATCTCTGCAGCCATCCAAAGTGATTGCATTAAGATTTAATTCAACATTACATGATAGGTGATGGAGAGAAAAGCCAGTCCTGGTCTTTCCTCAAAGTGGAACAAGTTGCACCCTGCAATGACAGTTATTTATTCATTTAAGAGAGAAAAAAAGAAAGATACAATTTGTTATTGTGTAAAGGAGTCAAAAAACCCAATTTGAACTTGCCTTTAGTGTTGGCTTTCCAAGTACTTCAGTATGAAACTTTCCCAAGATCCTGGTAAGTCCCTGTCAAACATGTTTTATGGACTGTTTTGTGGATGTTTTATGGACTATTTCCTCTTCCACAGGTGAACCAGGAGCACTCTCTTGTCATTTTCTTTTTTTGGGGGGGAAACCGGTAATAACGCCCACAGATGCTACAGCACTTAAGTAAACAGAAACGAGATGTCGGCTTTCTGCGACCAGCCAGGCCCTTTTATGGGAAGCCCATCAATCACAGTAAGTACCCTGTGGCTGCCCATGGGTTCTGCTGTACGGAATTAAAGGATTACAGTTTGAATGGGATTAACAATGGTGGTGTTGTTTCCATTGCTCAATATATTGGTCTGGAAGATGTTTAACGAGTACAAATTACTGACAATCAGTGAGGCTGGGTGATGCATTGTTCTTTTGCTTTGTACTGGCTGGGATGGTGAAGTGCTAGAAATGGGAGCTGAGAGTAATGAAATCAGTTTGATGGCACGGCTTAAATGAAAATGAAGTGTGTTTTGGTCAAGTCCTGAAGGTAGCTGTAATGGGTAGGGCAGCCAGGAGAACCTACAGTTTCGTACTGAAAGGAAAAGGCACAAGTGAGGGAGAAAAATAAGATCATGCAACTGAAAACCCTCAATGTAAGGCACAGATTACGTAGAGCCATCCATCCACGTGTGCTGTGCTGTCACCCTTGTGTGCATTTAGGGTGTCAGTGAACCATAAGTGCGCCTTCAGACTCAAGCCAGCTCTTTGCTGGTGCTCTTTGCTACCTCGTAGTCACATTAGCCAGGGCCATGAAGAGATGTAAGCTCCCAGACCAACACAGCAGCTCTCGCAAAAGCCTCCAGTGGGGGATCTCTTCTGGGAGTTTGTCCCACATGGGACAGTACAGGCAAAAGACACAAATACTTATGTGTACTTACATACTTATAGCAGCAAGCATGTCAAAACTGTAGCTTGTTAGGAGCAGTTTTACTTCCAGGGTAGCTGTAGCCTTGCATCACTGAGTGACCCCTAAGCTATTGGCAGCATTCATCAAAGTACGTAAGACAAGGTGATTGAACATGTTATGTTTTGAAGATGAGGCTGTGATGCTCAGCCATCTTGTATTCAAGATGGGCAGTTTGATCAGGGACTGTAGTACCATATAGATATGTCTAAGAGAAAATGCTGCATAACTCTTCCAGTCTTTGTCAATGGCAAGACCAAAAAACCTGAATGATGCAAATGGCTCAATGAGCATGGGTGAATAGCTACATGGTTCAGGCCTATGAGGGAGGTTTTTTATAGACTATTTACAGGCCAATTTGGTAGTTGTCAGCATTTTTGGGAGAGAGTCACATTTGTGCAAGTGAAAAGGAGTGGTTTAAAGGAGAATGTGTGTCTAGAGTGACACCTGGAATTCCTCACATTTGTGAGAGGAGGATGAGGAACCTTTGTAGGCAGGAGGTGGACATCAGGGGATGTAGTGTTTCCATTTCAAAAGGAGGATTCCTCCACATCCCTCTTGCAAGTTACAGTGAAACCCTTCCAAATGCTATGGGCCAAATTTTATTCTCAGTTACACCCATGCAACCTTACTGAAGTCAGCAATTGTCTGTTTTGCAACCATTGCCTGATGCAATAACTTGAGGGTTACATATCTTACGGGTTTAAGATGTTCTTGCATTCCCAGCACTGTGGCAGTGAATAACAGTGGACATGAAATAGCTGTTGCCTGAGTAATTGTTAAAGAATAACTGAGGTCAGTAGCATTGCATGGTTGTAACTAACTGCACAGGGCCAGTAACACTTATGCGGTATCTGGGAGTTCATTGGGACTCAGGAGGGACCGACCCATCTCTCCTTCCAGCTGGAATGTCACTTTCCCACATCAGACACTCCCTTGAGTAATTATACCCTTTTTAGACTCACCCTTTAGCAATTACTCACCTAAGCCCTGCCTCAAACTGACATCATTGGAAAGTCCAATAAAAATACGGCAAGCTTTCAAACCATCCCAGGAAAGTAGAATGCTGTATTATTAGCAGTATTTCAATGCAGCTGTTTGATGATGATTTTCTTAACCTTATCTCTTAAGAGGAAGAGCTTGCATTCCCTCCCAGCAAACAGCCTCAAGGGTCAGCGAAGTCCCTGTTTAATCTTCAGCAACGTACTGGCCTGAAAAGCCTCTGTGTCAATCCCTTTCTTTTTCTTCTTTTTAAGTAATCTTTGCAGTACTGAACATCTTCTTCTGGAATACCCAGTCTTAAGCTTCTCATACCTCACAATATTTGCCATCACTAAGTAGTTGTCTTGGTTCTTGTTTTTCAAGTTGGCCACTTCTTTAGAAATGTAGGGGTATATTCAGAACTTGCATTTGCTCTGGGGGAGAGGAAAGCAACAGTAGCTTGCTTTACTTTTTAAATTTCTTTTTTTTCAAGAGAGACAGTAATAAAACTTCAAATTACTCCATGATTTGAACCCTCTATAAGGACACAGGAAATTATCGAAATTATCACTACTTTTGTTACAGGTAAAGCTGAAAAGTTGAACTTGAATCAGACTAAATAGTTGAGAGTTTTGGTTTTTATTCCATTATGATCCTGTCTGGACTAGCATACAGCTCATCCTAATGACATCAGAGTTTTTTAGGGGTTGTTTTTTTAATTCTTGGTTTGCACTCCAGAAAAGAACTTTCCAAGCAAATAACAAGAAAGGAAACGACCTGCAGAAAAATTCAAGGAAGCTAATTGGAAAAATTTGCAGGGAATGATTCCTGCTCTGTAACACCTGATGATGGAAGCATGAGGCTTTGCAATTGTAAACAGATTTTCTTTCCATCCTGCTTGGCAATCATCTTCATTTTTGGGGTGTAACCCTTTCATGTACGCAGCTGCACTCCCCATTCCCACAGCTAGGCATGCTGGGTAAGCCTTTTGATGTCGCCTTCAGCCTTTGCTTGCTTGCTTGCTTGCATTGTGTTTATTAGAACTTTTTCAACTCCTCCGGACCAGGGCGGGATGGATGATCCTGGAGGATCTGCCCTCTAGATCTCTGTGATTGTACTGAGTTGATAGTTTCTCCCTGACAGGTGCAGACATGTTGATTTAAAACCAAAACAAACCAAAAATCTTTTCAGTAAAGCGAAACCTACTTGGTGTTAACCCTCTGCTGTCACACTTGGGCCGGGAGAGCAGAGGCTTTACTTGGCTTCTATTTCTGCCTCTGGCGCTACCAGCTCTTTGAATCGCAAATGTCTCACCTTGTACTGGCTCCTGTCATTTGGTACCAGCAGCTGCTCTTCCTCCAGAAGTGGGATCCACCAACTCCTACTCCAGCACTCTAGCTCTTAGCAATGTGCTCTTCCTTTTCCTTTGTTCTTCGTGGGTTGTTTTGAACTTAGTGTTCTGTGGTACTGACCCACTGGCTGTGAAAGTCAAGGGGCTTCTCCCACAGCTTGCAGCAGGCTCTGGGAAGGTGTCAGACCAAATCCAACACTCATGGCACAGTGAAAGCCCCTGCTAGCATATATCTCCATACTGTGCCTGGTCAATGTCACAATGTTCAAAAAGGTACTGCTTGTCTTTCCAGCAGCTCCATTGGCTCTGAACTACAGTGGTATTTGCAGTTTTTCAGCATGTTTGCAAAACACCGTAAATAAAAAAAATGTTGGATATTCTTCCCCCCACCCCCTGCCTCTGATTTAAATAGTTTAAAAACTCGGGGTCTTTGCAAATCATTACTGTGACTTCTAGCTGGTTTGGAGGTTGTAGCATGACGATTCTGAAAGATGTGAAATGTGAAAGATTCTGAAAAATGTGAAATGTCTCCATTTTGTGTGTTTGGTATTACAGAAACCTTTCAGTTTCTGAAGTGATCTAAGTACTCTTATGAGATCCAAGGAAACACAAGAGTGGTTCCACATAGGATGCTTTGGTATCAGGGAGACACAAGCTTTCCCATTAGCTCTGTTCAGGTGTTTTGGCAAAACCTAGTTGTCTGTTGTAAGAGAGCATTGTCTGCATAGGTCATTTATGAAGCAACATCAAAAAGCGCATCTTAAAAAATATATACTATCTTGAATGTTTATGCAATTTGCAGTGAGGTGTTCTTTGTCTTTTTGGGTGTGCATGCATCACTTCAAGCTGATCCTTTCAAAAACTATATTGTGAATTTTTCTTTAATAATGGGGGAAAAAACAAATCACATCCGCAGTAAACCATTTGATGCCTGAGGAGTTTGGATCGAATCGTACACTGAAAGAACATGATATACAAAGCACAGGCGTCAGCTCAACTACTTTTTAATCTGTTCCTTGAATTATACACACTCAGCAGCTTTTTTTTTTTGGCTGCAACAGAAAGCCAGTGCAGTGCTTTAGGCAAAGGCGTCACCCAAGCTACCTTAGTTGATGAAACTAAAGTTGCTTCCTGAGCGTCACTGTCCTGTACATTGTTGGATGAGCTGGCTCTGCATCTGTGGCCAATTGTCCGTCTGCAAGGGATCTACTGTGCTCTGAAATGCAGCTGCTTCATGTACAGCATCTCAGCTGGGACCACCACTGTGACCCGTCCTTGCTTAAAGTGAGGGAGAGATGAAAGCCAAATTAAGTAAAAGGATTTTTTGTTGTGATCCTTCATGGTATTTTTCTCATTAATGCCTTTCATAAAAGATGGAAAACTCTAATTCTCCAAAGCATTTGAGCTGCAGTTTTTACTGGTGGTTTCCTTTTGATAGTGAGTTATAGGAAGATGACAGGAAGACTTCCGGAGAGCTTCCTCTTCTGAAGCTTGTGTGAGGAATTTCAAAATAGGAATTAAAATAAAACAAAACATTTTTGTGAGTACTCAGCCCTGAAGAATTAGCAGGGGAAATTTATTAGGATGCAATTGGTCTTGATGACTTGAAGGCTGCCGTCCTTCAAGGTATTGTGAATGGACGAACCCTCCAGGGACAAGCTGAGAAACAGAGATACTACAACAGGAATCCCACCTCATTTTTCTCTTACTTTTTCATAGTTATCTGAGATACATTGACTACCTATCAGGAAGGTTTAATGTGTTATCATGTTTGTTGGCAACAGGGTGTATGTTGTGTAGGGACATGTGAAAACATTTTGCATGAATATTACCAATATCCCCTGAAGTGTTACTTAAGTAGTATGTACTTGGATAGCAATACTTGATACAGTCTACAAATTGTGTCACAAAAAAATTACGGCTCATCAAGTGTGAGTACGTATTAATGCAAGGATTAATACAAATTTTCCTTTCATGGAGTGGCACTGACTGATGTTTTTCCAACTTTTGATTCACTGTAAGAAAAAATTGCAACAAGTGTTTTTCGTCTCTTTCAGTGAAAATTCTTCTGCATAAAAATATGCCATAAATGTCTTTTCAGCCACAATTTATTAATGTAAAGCTCATGAGTCTACTATGTAGGGCATATCCAGCTTTGACTGTTTAGAGAATTTAAAAAAGTCCCTTTGATATTTATTCTGGCTGAGAAGTGAAGATAATACAAATAATGTTAACATATTAACAAAATTCAACAGTGCTGGCACAAATATAGGAGTATCCAAAAAGACAAAAACACATGCAAATGTGTAGCACTTAGCATTTTTGAAAGAAAGTAACAGATTTACAGTAATCCCTTGATTTTCATGGGAGTTAAGGTCTTCTCAAGCCCTACAAAGCCCGTAATCTGTGAAGATAGGTGACTCGTGAATATTCAAATAAGCCACGCCTGTCATCCCACCTCCCCTCAGCCCCAGTGCACTGGGGTGGGTTCCTGGCACCTCCCCATGCCCTCTGATGGAACAGGGGAGTGAACAGAATCTCTTCTGTCCCCTCCCTGCCCAGAGAGTCCCTGGGGAATCCCTAGGGTGGCCACACCACCACCACGGGGACTCCACAGCTTTTGCCAGCGGCGGGGCAGTGCCTAGCCCCTCTGGGGCTCATGCCCCCACCCCTGGCTAGTGGGGCTCCATCCACCCCAGGGTTGACAAGTTTCACGTTAGATATCAGGCAGATCTGCAGATTTGAATGAAGGTGCCCGCCGCAAGATGGTGGCTGATGGGGGAATAGGTGAAAAAAGCATAATGTGTTTAAACCCGATGACCCTTGCTGGGTGTGCTCAAAACCAGCTTAGGGTTAGGGTGCTTTCAGAGTGTGCCATCCCAAGTGGGACTGTGGCTTTAAGATCACCTGGCGGGCTGCCCCCACACCTCCCAGTGAGGCTGACAAAGTGTGTGTAAAGCATACACTCATAAGGGATGGGATCTGGCACACCCCTGGGTGAGCTGCCCCATGGGGTAACAGGGACACTCTGGGCATGCACGGAGGGGAAACGCCACAAAGAATCAAGGCGTCTTTGCGGAAAAAAAACCCGCAAAGATCTGAAGCCGCGATAAGAGAAGCACTACGTAGCGAGGGATCACTGTATTTTTCAATTATTTCCATTATAAATTAGTTCATGAAGAGCTGTCCCACAACAATATTTCTGACCTGATAATGACTCTATGGGCATGCACTTAACATTGAGATGTATGTTTGCCAACTCTGAGTAGTGGGGAGGGGAGTGTATGCAATGAGTCTGTCCCGTGCCCATGTTCCTTGGGCCTCAATGTATCTGACCTTTCCCAAATCTGGTGAACTTTCCATGCCAAAAGAGCCTGTATTCCACACATGGACATTGTGCAGCCATGAAGAAGAAGGGCATTCCTCAAGCAACCATGGAAGCGTATTTCATCTGGAGTTCTGAGTCTGGCACCCCTTTGTGGCTCCTGTGAGGGGCTGAACAACAGACTGGCCTGAAGGCTGAATGTCTTCAGGATCGAGAAGGGTCAGGTTTCTGCTGGAAGAGGCTGTGCTGCAGGATCCCTCATATCCCTCTGCTTGACCGGTTGGTTGTTCACTCTTTGGGAAAGGGATGGGATTGGGAAATCAGATAATACTGACAATGAAAGGTTGGACCAGACTAGATTTCAGTCACAGGAAAGCAGTACTTACCAGTGGGAAATGCAGCATCAACATGTGTTGGGCTTTCAAACCACTGGTCTGCTGGGACAATGAAGCCTTCAGGAGCAACGACAGGACTTCTGTTGAAATCCTCACCGAACTGGGAGATAATATTCATATATGATTGCTGAAGTCAGCATTTGTGTGGAGTATAAATCCCAATTTTTATAGCTACTCTGATGTATTTGTTGTCCCATGTGTTCATTAAACCCGTAAATACCTGCACAGTGTAATTACTGGAGCAGCAAAGGCAGTTAAAAAGATCACTGCTATGGTAATTAAAGAATTATAGAAAAACAAAAAGCTTTCACCAGCTGCTATGAGAGATGCCATCCCTGGGGTAAGGCAAAGTGAATGCAGAAGCATGGCCATGGAGGAAAGTCAGAAGCAGTGTCTCTCCTCAGTCTGTGCTGTTCAACACATCTGTAAATGACCAGGGGTGGGGTGAGAAAATCAGATAGATAGATAGGTAGATAGATAGATAGATAGATAGATAGATAGATAGATAGATAGATAGATAGATAGATAGATAGATAGATGCCACCAACACCTGTGATAGCAAGGAGAGAGGGGGACATACTCCTGTAGTTCACTTCTGCATGCACTTTTTTATGAGGCTCTGTGTAACCACAGCAGCCAGTTTTGCTCTGTATCCGTGGGAAGACCATAGCAGAGAGGAAAAGCAAGACATTGCAGGACTTGCTCCTTCATTCATAAGTTTTATAGCACTAGAGGGTTTTGAGCAAATTTTGGTGCCTGTTGGGCTGTAGGAGCCTCTTTACAGAAGAGGACAGAAGCTTAATAGGTGTGTGATAAGCAAAAGTTGGTGTGGGGAAAGAAATATTATCGCTAAACTATGCTGCTATGTGAGATTGCACTGTGGTTCATTTGCGGCTGAGTGGGAGCTGGGCACAGAGAGCAGTTCCTCATGGAGGAATTGCTCAGCATCTTCCCCATCCAGAAAAGAAGGTTTTCAAACAAGAAAATAGATTAAATAAATAAGGAAACCTGGAAGGCTCAAGCATCTGCTAGAAACTGCTTCTTGTTTTTTGCTGCAGTGGGACAAAGGAGGTAAGATACTAGAGTAAGACTCGGACTCATAGAAGCAACATCCTGAAGGATTGATTTTACACACAGCTGTGGGTGTGGGTCACAGTCATGGACCTTGCAGCAGAAAGAACTGGACTCTTCTGACATCACCTGGACACACCATTCTTCCCCATTCATTCCTGAGGTGGAAGATCATGCTGCTGTATTTGAGCCAGCCAAGAGTGTAGCAGGTCAGGACTAGCTGTAAAAGGATGTGTTCATTCATACTAAAATGTAAGGTATGAGTGAAAATAATATTTTAACAGAAACTTATTTGAGCAGCTTAACAAGGAAAATTTTACTGGGCATTGCAGTAACAGTGTGGGTTTTCTCTCCTTCCCCCTTTTACCTGCTGTGTCACTTGTGATCTCTGCAGGCAAGAAAAAATGTCTAGCTTGGTTGTGATCCTTCTGTTTTCTAAAAGATGTTATTCAGCGCTCATTATCAGTATTGTTTGCTTGGATTATATTGTCTTTCCAGGTTGAACACACAGTGTATACACAGTGTATAAAAGAGCACACAGTAATAAAAAGTAACAAATAGTGGAACTATAAATGTTTTGGTCCATGAAAGGGCATTACAGTAAAAGATTTTGTTTCTAAAGGCAGTGCTTGAATTAGGCAGCAGGGAGCCTCTCTGTCTTTCTGTGTCAATCATTGTGTGTGCTTTTTGAGGGCTAGAGCACAGTCAGAAGTAAGGCAGGATTAAAACCAGAGCTTCTTTGAGAACCATGGTGAAGGATGACATTTGGTATTGGCAGGAGGCAGCCACGCTTAATGTCATTAAATGCTACACACCAACTGTGTTGCTTCACATAGCACATATCACACCTTGGCATTGGTTATGGGGCACGAATTCAGCAGTGAGTACTTCCCTGCGCTTCTCAACTTTTTTCCCTTGGCCTGGTATGCTAATGAAAGCCCTGGCCCTGTTCTTTCATCTTGTCCCACGTTTTCCTTTGTTGATGTGGAAAAGAGGCAAGGGAGGGGGCCTGGGTTCGAGAGTCAGAGATAAAGCAAGTTTGTTTTCGGCTGAGTCAGAGGACAGTCAGAAGTTTTCTTTGTAACTTAATAGCTGTATTAATCACTGGGACTGCAGCTACTCCCACTGATGGCCAGAAAAGGGCCTCGGTTTCTCACAACTTTGCTGATACCAAATGAGTTCTCTGCAAAAGCACTCTCCTAGCAGGTACAATTAGAGTGCTTTAATAGGCATGCAGGATGTGGAAAGATTTTTAATTATCTTGCATTAAACACAGCATAACCTCAGCAGGAACAATCTCTTCATGTATTTTTAGATTAAATTAAATTATTTTGTATAGTAGTAACGTAATTGGAGCATCCCTGGGCAACTGGCTAAGAGTGGCTGTTTCTTTAAAGGAAATAAGGTCTCAACTTGGCAGTCTTAGGTTAATTGTTGGACTTGATGATCTAAGAGGTCTTTTACAACCTAAATGTTTCTGTCATTCTGTGATAATGCTAATGCCTTATTATATTGCATATACTAAAGTGAGGCTTAGTCAGAAGCAATCAGTTTGCTCTGGCCTAAGCGAAATCATGGGTTGACTCTACAGAAGCCTTTGACTGTCTATGTTTAAAGACAAGAGTTCCAGCGTAATGTAAACTTCTCCCTGTTTTCTTTTACGAAAGAACACGTAAAATTTCCTTGGTGAACAGTTTATCCCAGAGGAAAGAAGTTCAGCACTTTACTCACTGGGCTTTGGGAGGTGCGTGTCACTGAAGAATTCTGGGCTCCTAACTTTCAGCTGGATGCATATCGCTTGCTGCCAAGCAAAGCTTTTCTTAAGTAATTCTAAATTCCAGTGAAAACAGGTGGGACTCACTAACGCATCATTGAAAATTTCCTCTTAAATTGGCAACATGGTGGAGGAACTAAAGTGACAGATTAATAATTTATCTGAATTAAAATAGTATGAGAATGGGGGAAAGTGGGGTAAAAGACCACAGAACCCTAAATTACTTACATAAGTTCTACTCTTCTTGTCTATACTGCCAGCATTAGACTCCCAAGTGCTGAATTGTCCCAGCTTCTTTTTGTTTGGGCAGGCTCAGCCTCTGCTGTGGACACGGACACGTTCAGTGCCTCTAGAAGCGCTTACTTCACTTTCTCCCTGCTGGGTGTCCTGCCAGTGCCTGCACAGGTGGCAGGTTGCAGCAGCAGTGCCAACAGGTCCCCAGTCCGACCCTCCCTCACCTCTTTGAAGTTTACCCTCTTCTTCCTGGCACTACTGATGGTTCCCACCTAAAAAAGCCTAAAGGCTTTCCTTTTTGCCTTCCACATGTTTGCTGTTGCCAACATAATGTCTACAATATGCACAGCACACAGGCTTGAATTTCTATTTATCTGATTGCCTAGAGCACATAGAGCTATAAAAGTTGCATCTTCTCAATGTCCATAATTCTTACAGATGCATGCATCCCATCTGCTCCTAGCACCATGCAGTCTGGCAGTACAGGCACTGCTCCCACCCAGCTCCATTTCTGCAGCATCTGTTTTATACTACCACACGTTTTGGTTTTGGTTTTTTTTCCCCTTCCCCACCTCTCTCTACTTCTTGTTGTTGGCAGTGCAATTGCCAACCCAGGCAATCGTTTTTGGTCTGGAAGGCAAGGGAACTCTGGGGAGAAGCTGGAGGGTGTGCAAATAGAGAGTGTCATGTGTTCCTGGCTCTAAGGTACAATGCTGTGGCAGGGCAGATCTGTAGCTGCCAAGGGAAGGGGGCAATCCTCAAGTTCGAAAAGTGGAAAGCTGACTGGATTCAGGCTGCAAAACACTCCTTCTCCACTGGTTGGCCATGTGGGTTTGTTTTCAACCTTTATTGTGGTCCCTCTATAATCGCAGCTTGCTAGACCTGTAAAAACAGTACCTTGTGCTCTCTGCAGGGCTAACTGCTAATTACTTGCAGGCATTGGTGGCAGAACCAATGCAGGCAGCCATCCAGGTGGCATGTTCTTACCTGCAACTCAGTGTGAATGATGATTTATCAACAGTGAGGGGATGGGAGGGTGGAAGCTGCCTGCCTCCCACACATATTGCTCTGTGCTACAACAGCTTCATGGGAGCTGGGATCTGCGTCAGGGATGTGAGAGGAAAATTCTCCCCTCCTAGCCTGGGACAAGGGCATGGACATTCAAGAGCTCAGACACAGTGTAGCTTTGGAAAGAGTCAATGGGATATAGCTTGAGGCAGGGGCAGTGAGGAGCATTTGGCTTGCATGTTGATGAGGCTTTTTTGTTTTGAGACAAAAAACTGCTGGCTGGTCAGAGTGAAAGTCCTTCACAATTAAATGTGTGATGGAAATACATGTGGACAGCCTGTGCTTTAAGGCAAAGGTTTGAAATACATGGAAACTTGTATGTTTTTCTATTCTTTGCAAGTTTACTCTTTAGGTCCTCAAACAACACCTATTAGAGGCTCTGGAAGATGGAGGCTCCAAAAGATGGATTTTTAGGCTGTTGACTCTTTTAGACATTTCCTCATTACTACAGACGAGAAAAGGAAAAGAAATAATTCTCTTCTTTTGAAAAGCAAATAATTCTTAGCTCTGTTATAATCCTATTCATCAGGGCATTATCCAAACTTTTTTATTTCCATGCGAAACGTTTCTTTCAGAAGACCCCTGCTAGAGGGAAAATGCTGGGACTACATGAACAGCAAGTCTGGACAACATTTGGAGCCTCTGTACTCCTTTCCACATTGACTTTTCTCACCTCAGCTTTCTACTTTCCACACTGACTTACCTTCCTAGCCTCATTACTTCACATTGGGTTGATGTTAAACAGTGTTGCTCCTAGAATCAAACGAGAAGGGAGATGGGCTGGAGGCAGCATACCCGGAACGTACAAACATAAAGGAGATAAAGCAACACAATATTTGCAAACAGCAATTTCTGATATCCAGTGGGTCGCTGCAAAGTAGCAAATCCATACCTTGTGCACAGCCACTGATATCAACAGATTTAAATGCAAGACATGTTTGGCTCAGTGGGTGGAATTAATAATTTATCTAATTAATTTTTCTAGTCTGGACTTCTTCAAATTAGCATCCAGGATCACAGAGAGAGACCACTATCCCCCTTGGGCCTCCCAAGCAAGATACAGGAGTCTGGAGAGCAGGGCAAGGGCCTCAGCTCTCCCAGGTGATGTGAGAGGGAACAGAGGATCAGATCTTTACCTCCTTTTCATATCTTTTAATTAGTTAGAACTCAAACAAGCTTATTGAGGACTGGGGTAATTTTCATTTCAGAAATTGGAGGGTGGAGGCCTCCCTGTATTTCCCAGCTCTTTAGGAGGTATGAAGACAACAGATACAACACAAGGGACTGCAAATGGATCATGCTGTAAGAAGAAGGTAAGTTGTCTTGATCAGACTGCAGCTTAGGAACATAGTAACCCTATAATGCAAAAAGAAGTTCCTGTGCTGAATTCTCCTATGTAAGCAATAAAGCTATTTAATCATAAATCAAATATTTCTCCAGGCTGCATGTTTGTGCAAACTGAGCTTATGTACCTGTCACTAAAACTACTCTCCACTTCTTTTGCATTTCAGAAGACCTTTGTTCTACTCTGTAGAAGTGGAAGCACTAAATGTTATACCTACAATGTCGATGTACACTTATATTTGTTAGCCTAAGCCGAGACTTAGATATAATAATACCCACCTGGTCCCAGACAGTACCTAATCTTCTGCTAAGTTACCCAAGGTACCATAAGCATGGAGTGCTAATTCACAGGCTATGAAAGATGAAATTAATTTTCTTTTCTTGTAATAATCAGAGGAGACCAAGTCAAGCAGTTAATTCTCCACACTACCCTTGGCCCAAAAAAGGCCAGCTGGGCATCAACAGTGAGTTACTTCCAACTTATTTTGGAGCTCAGGAGAGACAGGAGGTTGCTTCCCACTGCTAGGGTGATGAATGCAATGGAAAATCCTGCTTACTTCTGTCAGAGGTCCTGGAGGCAAAGGGATCATGCTGCAGTAGGACTACTGTGAGGATTTCTTGGGTTTGGCCATGCCCCATTCTACCCCCTCCTCTTTTCAGATGGTAAGTTTGGCAAGAGCCAGTTTTCCAGTGTGCCAGACCTCCCTCAGGATATTCTGGCTGGCAGGGTTGTGAGGGGAGGGGAAAGGCACAGCAGCTCTCTGTTGAGGCAGCACCACTTGAATGAACCATACCTGAAAAATTCTTGACTTCAGATCTCTCATTGGCTGCAGAAAGATAAAAGGCATATTTTATGAAAGTAATACATTCCAGTGTTGCATGCGCAAGTCAGGAGATGGACAGCATGCATATGAGCACATGATCTGTTTGTCTGAGTCCATCATTTTACATCTATAAGATCAAATGTTTATTATTTACACAGTCCTTCATAACAGGTCTTGAGACCATTCTACATGGCTGTGAGCCATGCAGTGGGGTGTAAGATGCTTGGTTATTTTGCTGTGGTTTTCTCTTTTGTTGAAAGACATTTTTTTGAATATGCTGTTTTCTGAGGTGAGGCGTAAGATGCAGGAGAAGAAATGTGGTAGCTGGGGTGATTGAAGGATAAAAGAGAAACAAGTTTTGTTAAAAGACTAGAAGTCTTCTGTCAGATCAAGTAACATGTCTAGAAAGAGAGACAAACTTTCCATCGCAGTATCCCTTTATAATATCTTCATTTTTTCCAACCTAAACTTTCCCCATACAAGGCACCACTTCTCTCATAGCAGGGCAGCACTGAGGTGCTCTCACACTGCTTGCTAGCCCAGGAATGGGGGAAGTTAAACTGTCAGCTTCATGGACCATGATCCAAAATGATACTTTGAAGATGATCTTTCCCTCTTGAAGCTCTTAACCACTCTTGTCATACAGTCATCCGAACTAAAACTGTGATTGCCTATCTTTCCAGAAGTTATGCTTTAACTCAGCCACAAAGTATATGTTTGATTCAAGATTAGATTTACAGGGTGAGATTACATAGTTTGTCCTGTGCCAGGGACCAGTTATATTCTCAAACCAGTTTCTTTTGGCTTTAAAATGTTCACCTCTGTAAAAATCAGCCAGTTTTAAGCTATGGCTATATAGAGTATAGGGCATTACTTAGAAAATGGTCTCTGTTACATCTCTTTCAGACTCTTTTGCACTGGTATATATCCCTGTTTATGGTGTTTGCTGTTTTTCTGCAAGGGAGGGATTTCCTGGCCTCCTGACAGTGTCTGAGGGCTTTCACAGATGAGAGGAAGGTATGGATAAAATATCCTTTACCCAAAGCAAACTGGGATTCCTGCAGTTACAGGGCTGGCAGTCCACAGATGGCTGGATCCCTCTGCTCTCTTGTGCTGGAGGCATGAGCTGCACGTTTGCAGGCTGGGGGAGCCATGGAATCCTGGCTCTTTGTAAACCTGCTGGGTTGTGTGCAGCAATCAGGTCTGCTTTCAGCTGTGTGTCTACCCATGCTTTCCTTGCCCCTGAATCTCCAAGTTGCATTCCAAGGTTTTGCTGCTAAGGGTCACGCTGTAACACAGTTCTACTGAAGTAAATCCTTAGTATAGGGTCAAGCTGCCCTCTGTTAAAAATACATTACATTCATAGAAAACATGCACATTGCATGCAAAAATATGTTGTGTTGCTCCTTTCTGCAAGAAGCGATCAGCCCTCTTCTTGCAGGGATTA
The DNA here is from genome assembly GCA_013390025.1 of Pitta sordida. Lineage (NCBI taxonomy): Eukaryota > Metazoa > Chordata > Aves > Passeriformes > Pittidae > Pitta > Pitta sordida. Next base: position 483,678 of record WEKX01009684.1, read on the forward strand.
ACAAGAGTGATAATATCAAAAGGCCTGGGGGGGTGTGATCTGTAAGTCATGCAGAAAGGACAAAATGTATTCTTTTAACAGAAATCATCCTTATTTAAAATTTGTAGCAAAATCAAAATGGTGTTTTCGTAAGTCCTTGCTTCACATCATGGATTATCTGACTGCATCTATTGCTGAAGTCAACCTTCCTCCCTGCCACGCTACCTCCTCACATTCCTTCCCGCTCTCCGGGTTTTCCTGTCTCTCTGCACTGAGTTTGGAGCCTCTTGCTTTAACAAGCGATGCCCTTCCTGACCCCCTGCCTCCGTATCTGCTCACACATTCCTTCCTTATCTTGCTCTCATGCTGCTCCAGATTCCCTCCTGACCACAGACCATACCAGACCAACCATGTTTACACAGCCCGGCTTGGTGCCTTCCAACAAAACTGGCTTTCATCCTGACACTGAGTCAGATGACTTTCCTCTCTCTTTCCCAAAACCTTCTGTATATGCATAAACCTTTTAAACAGCGGCATCTGAAATGTTTCTCCATCCATCTGCATATTTGTAAGTCTGTTTATATGATCAATGTTTATATTAGGTGGCTGTTTTGCTCTTCTGAATCTGTTCTAGCTGTATTTTGCCTAGGCTGTTGTGACTTTTGGGCAAAGGCTCTTCTGTGCATGTTTATAAATCACTAATTACACTGCTGACATAAATAAATAAGAACATTATTTATCCTTGAAAGGACTTTGAAAATAATTTTATGTGTAGAAGGTGCTTAAGAAAAATCTGTGGGGTGAGAATTTAGTCAATAAAGTCAATGGTAATTCTGTCACAGGGTGGTTTTGAGTACAGTCTTACAATTATTGTTGTCCTGTTGCAGGTTTAGGTTATTAGTTTGCTTTGTCTTTATTTTTATACAGGTAAATATTGTCTATATAAAGTTCCCTTGCTTTCTTAAGTGTTGCAGATCAAACATCTTTTGGGTTTGTAAATTTTTAAATATGATTACGTTTTTCTTGTTAAAATAATGTGACCTCACTGAAGCTTATTTTTTCCCAAATGGATCACATGAGGCAGCATCTCTTCATTTCAGGTGATATTCTGCTCTGGGGACAGTATACTCTGCAAGATGATGAATGCATGTTGCTATAATGCTTATGCCTAAATACATGGTGCTGTTGCAAATGTCAGTCCTGTAGAAACCCTATTGTTTGTCAGTGTGAGAGGCTCCACCCCAAACAGTAATTAGAGTGAAGCTCATGTCATAAATCCACTGGCATCCCAAGTGAAGCCGGTGCTTTCTGGAAACGGGGGTTATCTCCTCCTTTTGCTGCTGGTCCTTTGAACTTCCTGTGGCCAGGGAATCCTTCTGGTTTCAGCTAGAATAACAATGATGAAACTATCCCTGCTCTCCTGGCTGGAGTTCACGTCTAATTAACTTTAACAGGAGTCATAATTTTAAAAGTGATTTCTCAAAAGCGTTATAACTCAAGACAATTAAGGCTTGAGAGAGAGTGTGCGAGACATGGAGGGGAGGAAAACAGAGGCACTCCTTGGGGCAGGGCACTTCATGCGTATTAAACAGACGTGACTCATTCCTGCCTCTAGTCCCAGCAGAAGTAATACCTTTTGAATAAATTCTGTGTGATAGATAAAAACTTGTTTGCTGGTGCAAAAATTGTATCATGCCTGTTAGAACAAGCACCCTGATGGGCTATTCCCATCAAAACCAAGGGCAAGCAGTGGATTTTTCAGTATGTTGGTGCAAGTTTGACACATGGTTTTCAGCTATGGAAACTTGTCAAAATCTACAGAAAAAGGGGATAAAATGCAGACCAACGAATGAATGAATGAATGAATGAATGAATTCAGTTGCCCTTCTGGAGGAGGACATTTTTATTTTTATACTTCATGAAATATGTATAATGTATATATATGTGGGTCTGTGTATATATATATATATAATATGTATAGAGCATATATGTATGTATACATATACATACACATATATGTATAGTATGTATATAGTGTATATAGAACACACCCATCAGTCAGTTTGATAGGCAAAACCTGATCTTGCAGACATGTGAAACTAGAAAGATTATAACAGTGTAGAACATGAAAATGCTGGGAACCTCTAGGTCTGACTTTTTGTGTGTTTATTCAAAGGTACCTCTGCATGCAGTACTGTATTTATGACAGGTATTATCTTAAGCCAGGGCATCCCACAGACCTCTCACAGACATGATGCCAAGGACAACAGCATCTCTATGTATGAAGGATCCAGCCTTCTGTGAACATACAGGAAATCAGAGATCGGGTTTTATGACAAAAATCTGAAATGTTTGTTATTTGTTTGAAATCTGAAATGGTTGTAGGGAAATCTCATGCTGCTACTACAGGGGTGATTCCTTTCTTTACTAGTGGCGTGAGGATTCCAGAGGAAACAGGAGGGTTTTTTTACCACAAAATTGGCTCAGAGCAAGGTTAATCAAAGCAGCAGTTAAAACACAGCTTACACAAAATACTAACTGATGTTCCTGGGATTGGACTGTTGCTAAAATAACACTGGAACATATTTCAGTTCAGGGCTGTATCTGTGGAGGGGATGTAAGATCCTTACAGAAGGTGAGGGACAGCTGATGTCATGCATCTTTGCACTGATTATCATCTGCCACAGAGACCATGTCCACACTGCAGCTGAAGGTGCAGCACAGGTGGACTCCACTGGGCTTTGGTTAGTGGTGCCAGCTCAGGTGGTAACGGCAGTATCACAACAGGAATACGATATCAGCAGTAGCTGCCTGAGACCCCGGGGACATATTCTGATCATCAACCACGCTAAATTCTTGCTGCTGGAGTGACATGGCTGCTGGAGTCTGAAACTAACTCCCAGGGTTCTTGCTCTGCTGTGTTGTGGGCAACCCCATTGCTGGGCAGTCAGCCCCAAGGATGGGTTGCAGGCTGCTTCTGGTACAGTGCAATGACACATGGGCCCTGCTTGCAGTGCTTCTCTAGACAGGAGACAGGAATACATATATTCTCCCTTAAAAATGCTGAATAGTTACAGTACAACCACAGGTTTCTTCCACCAACTTTTTGTGGTAATACTTTCCTCCCTTCCTGAGAAATCTTTGATTTTAGCCATTCAGTGCTGCACCTCCTTCAGCTGTTCCCACAACTTCCCTTGGAGCAGCCTTCCAACAGCCCTGCAGAAAACTGCTCATCTGCTCCAGATGAAGCAACACATCAAAATGAATATCCTAGTATGACGAGAGACTACAAGTGAGCCCACACAATCCGTGGTCTGCTTGGGAAGTAAACCCTGACCGCCTCAGGAAGAAAAGTCTAACCTACCAAGCACTGGAGCAGAGTCTTGTGTCCTTGGAGCTGGGACTTGGGAATTTTGTGCCCTCTGGGAGGGAGCGAGTTGATTTTCTCAATGTAGGAGCCTGGGGGCAAACCAGCATATAAGTGGTATGGACAATAAGAGACCCAGGAGTGAAACAGGGAGCAAACCGCAATGATAGTGTAGATGTGTCCTAAGGATGGTGCTTGATGGTTTTACAACACATTGTTGTAAGCAATGAACACTAATCTTAAACAGTAAATCAACTTGTTTGCTATTTACTCATAAGAATTTTGCATTGTTTTGTGCTTGTTACATTTCTAATGTTAACATAGCCATTATGTTGTCTCATCTCATTAGTTTTGCTCATCTGGCATTTCTCAGGGATGCCAAAATACAGGAGAGTTTTTTTAAAAGTATTTCCTCACTATTGTGACTGGGAAAATTATGACCAGCTCTAGTGTTTTAGCATGCTTGAATGTGACTATCACCGACACTTAGACACCTCTGTACCCCTTATTCTTCTATTAGAAAGACAATGCTGATACCTCCACCTTGTCTTAATAGCTATCATCCAGCAACAAGAATTACATTTTTATAAAATCCCCTAGGGAAAGTCTTGTCTTCATCCACCTAAAAGACGGAAGTACTAGGGTCTCTACTGAGTCTGCCAGAATTTGTGTGTAATTTTACTAACAAAGTGTAATATAATAATAATAACAAAGTGTGTAATTTTAATAACAAAGGTGATTTATGCCCTCTCAATTAAGGACATTCCAGGGCAGCTTTAGTGTGTTCATGCTGCTATCAAACCTTTCTGAGGGATTGTGGTGAATGGGAAAGCTTTGTTACATGAATGAGAAGATGATTTGGAATAGTCAATATGGATTTACCAAAGTTAGATCACCACATGACAGGCTTTGCAGGACCTCTAGAGGTCTCTCATCTCTCCCCTGCCTAAAGCAGGTCCAGGTTGAGCATGTTGCTCAGCTGGGATTTGAGTATCTCCAGGGTGGAGACTCCACAGCCCTTCTGGGCACCTGCCCCAGTGTTTACCCTCATGGTAAACTCATTTCCCTAATATTGTCTGGGAATCTCCCCTGCTTGACCAAACTGATTGCTTTGTGTGATAAGGGAAGAGCAGTGGTTATCTGCCTTATCTGCTTTGATTTTAACTTCATGCTAAGCATGATCTTCTACAGCACCTTTGTATCTAAGCTGGAACATTCTGGTCTAGATAGGTGGATTAGTATGTGGATGAAAAATTGCCTTGTTTGTTGAGCTTAAAAGGTCTGTATTCTACCGGGAGGCCTTTACAAGCAGAGTTCTTGAGGGCAATTTAATATTTTTGTCAGTGATGTGAAAGTGGAGGCAGTATGCTCCCTCATCAAGCTTGTGGCTGACACCAAAACTAAGGAGAACAATAGACAGACACCAGGGCAGAACTGTCACTCATAGAGAGAGACCTGAGCAGTCAGAGGAAGGGACCAAGAAGAATCTCATGAAATTTGACAAGGACAAAACGCAAGGTTCTCCAACTGGGGTGAAGTAGCTCCTTGCAACAGCACAGGCTGCTGCTGAGCTCTGCAGGACAGGATGTAGGGGTGCTGCTGAGCAGTAGGCTAAATGTGAGCTCTGGCAGCAAGGAACACCAAGAGCATGATCCAGTCACTGGATGAAGGAAGGCAGTGAGTATCTGCATCTATGCAGGACTCATTACATCCGTACAGAGTACTGCATCCAGATTTCAGCACTGCTTAACAAACTTGTTTCTAAGCCACCAAGATGGTTGGAGTTCGGAAACCAGCCTTGTGAGGAGAGGCTGAGGGACCATACTTTGTCCAGCCCAGGGATGAGGTATCTTCAGGGGAACCTAAAAGCAGCCTGTCAGTATCAATGAAACACCAAAGCTCTTCATAGTGGTGCCTGGTGAGAGGACAACAGACAGTGGACATAAATTGAAATAAGAGAAGGTCCAATCAGGTATGAGGATGAACTTTTCCCCATCAGGACAATAAGCAGTGAACAGGCAGTGAGGTTGTGTATGCACCATCCCCAGAGATTTTCAAGACCTTGCTGGACAAAGCCCTGAGCAACTTTGTTCTCAAACCTAAGGGGCTTTGAACAGGAGATCAAACTCCAAACTTCCTGATGTCTCTTCCAAATCAAATCCTTCTGTGATTTCTTGTTAAAGCTAGTAAGGGAGACTTTATTACTTAAGTTGTTCAGTAACTAGAAGCCCTGATGCTGTCCTAGGGATATTAGGAACTTCCCAACGCTAGTCAGTGCTCACACACAAAAGTCCAGAAAACCTTATGGCCTGATGAGATGAAGCAGGCAAAACTTCACAGCAAAATATCTCTGATATACATAAGAGTCCCTTTCTCCTCCTGCCCAGTTCCTCTGCATAGGAGCAATCCTTGAGCGCAGTGTCTCAGGCCACTCCCCGTGTGCCCTTTGCCCAGTTCAGAGGCAGGTGACGCAAGCCCTGAGTGTTCCTGCCTCTTCCAGAAGAGCCAGGTTGTGGTTCCTTTTTGTTCTTGTTCTTGTCCGCATCAACAAAGAGCATTAGCTATAAAATCACAAGAAAGCACAGTGCTGTAAACAGTAGTTCAGTTCACAATTATTATTTTATTGCACCACATTCAGTACACTGAGACTTACACACAAGAAGGTTTTCGTACAGTGAGTTGATCTGGTTTCCTGCAATGCATTTTGGAGGTGATATCCCAGGAATCCACCTAGAAAAAAATAAATAAGGAGAACTATCACAGAAAAAAATGAGAGCTGTAACTCTCTCGGTGCCAGCATAAGAGCTCAGAGCTATGCCAAGAAGGTTAACATGAAGTAATGCTTTTTCTTCCTTGTTTCCCATCAAAGTACTTTTTAATGCAGTGGGTTGACCCCAGCTGGATGCCAGCCACCCTCCAAAACTTGTCTATCACTCCCTCTCTACAAGTAGACAGGGGAGAGAAAATGTAATGAAAGGTTCATAAATTGAGATACAGACCAGAAGAGATCACTCACCAAATGCCATCATGGGCAAAATAGACTGAACTTGGGGATATTAATTGAATTAATTACTAATAAAATCAATGCAGGATAACGAGAAGTAAAATAAATCTTAAAAACACCTTCCTCCCACCCCCTCTTCCTTCACAGACTCTCCCTGCTTTCCCCCGAGTAGTGCTGGGAGAGCAGGAATGGGGGTGAAGGTCAGTTCATGGCATGTTGTTTCTACAGCTACTCAGAGAGAGAAAAGTCCTTCCTCTGCTCCAGCGTGGGATCCCTCCTGTGGGAGAGACTCCTCCACAAATTTCTCCAACATGAGTCAATTTCATGGGCAAGAGTTCTCCACAAGCTACTCCAGTATTTTTCACAGGGTCCCGTCCTTCAGGTAAAGCCTGGTCCACTGTGGGTCTCCCATGGGGTCACAAGTTCTACCAGGAAATCTGCTCCAGCGTGGGCTCCTCTCTCCAGGTGTCCACAGGTCCCCTGCCAGGACCCTGCTCCAGCGCAGGCTTCCCAGAGGTTCAGAGCCTTCTTTTCAGACACCCACGTGCTCTGGTGTGGGTCTCCTCCACAGGTTGCAGGTGAATCTCTGCATCCCCGTTGACCTGCGTGGGCTGTTCCACCATGGGCTGCAAGGGTATCTCAGCTCCAGTGCCTGGAACACCTCCGCCCCCTTCTTCTCTGTCTGCAGAATTGTTCCTCTCACTCCACTCTTCTCTGGCCGCAATGACTTCTACACAATAACATTTTTCCCTTCTTCAATATGTTTTCAGAGAGGCGTTACTGTTGCTGATGCTTCAGCTTGGCTAGCACTCAGTCTGTCCTGGCGCAGGCTGGCATTGCCTATGCCAAGGATGGGGGAAGCTTCTGGCAGTTTCTCATAGAAAGCCGTCTATGTAGCCCCCCTGCTATGAAAATACTCATGAAAGGATGACACCTCCACTCTTCAGCTGTGAGAAGCAGAGCTTCTGGCACAGTAAATAACTGAATCTTTATTTTCCCTGGTTGTTATCAGAGTAGTTGTGGTGTGATGCACAAATTGAACATGAAATAGCAGATCTGCATGCAACAACTAATGCAAAGTGAGTTATTTGGCACTCTTTTGTATATATTAGATCCAATTCTGCATTGTCCTCCATGGCGTACTATCCACCATAAAAATTCAGCATAGAGGAGATGTGCATGAAAATCTGTTTTTTTAAGGTCTCGCCATCCTCCATGAAGTTGGTAAAGATACTTGGAACCTTTCTGACTGCTCTGATCTGGTATTGCCTCTGACAAGTTACAAGGTGTTTTTAATTATGGTGGTAACATTTTAATAGGGCTGTCAGTGCCCCAGGCCAGTGCCATAATCCAGTTATTTGACACGTTGGGATGACAAACATCTGTTCTGATATCCAGCCTGGATAATGGAATATTCCCTAACAAGGGGGAACCCTGAGTGTCTACAGGGCTATTGTATCAGTCCCCATTTCACCCTTCACTTCCATTTCCAAGAAGGAGGGCACAAGTAAAAGAAAGGGATGGGTGTCAATAAAATCATGGTGCTCCTTATCCCCTTGGGTTTGAAGACACCTGGGTATAAATTAGAGCAGCCACATTGTGAAGCAAGTGTAAAAATCCCTTGAGAGCTTCCACTGTCCCACTTCTCACATTGTACTGCATGTGGCTGAGCAGCTCAGTGGTATCTAACACCAATTATCAAACTGCCTGAATAATGAGGAGGAGAGCATGAAATAAAGAGCTGTGTAGAAATATTGTGTGCATGCTCTGTGGGTCATGGAGGGACTACGCTGGGAAAAGAACATCATGTGTTGGTTTCCTCCATCTGAAGCAGAACAGTGAGGCATCTTGAAACTTTTTGTCTGAGTAGTCAGTCAGGTTTGACAAGCCTGACATTCCCTTACCACACCCTCTACTTTTGTATGGTATAAAAGGAATTGTGCAGTCTTCAGCTGCATTCCCTCTTGATGAATTCAATTTTTAAGCCCTACCAAAGACTGAGATCACAATATTCCAGGGACTATCTGAAAGGAGCACAGGGGGTGTGCACGGACCTGAAAATGGCAGCTCTTTGCAGGCAGTCCTGGGCTTAACTAGACACAGGCTCACAGTGAGCACCTTGTATCAGTTGTTCCCTCCCTCCCCAAACCCTCCAAACCCTCCCTGTGGCATTTCTACATTTTAAAGTGGAATTTGCTGCAGGGCACTTTAAATCTGCCCATAATTAAGCACCAGTTGAGTGTATTTAAGATATATCTTCCCCATGACAGGAGTGTAGTTGAATAAGTAGTCTGAGACCTTGCAGATTGTTATTAATGACATTTCAGACCATGTCTGCAGTTGCTATAGAGGTGTTCCTACTGGCAGCAGCCTCTCTTCACACGCATAGAAGAGCTCAGACTGTGTACTCAGGAGTATTAACTTTCAATCTTCTGTGAAGAGTTCCACCTGAGTGAACTGAGGAAATGGAAATTTCTAGGACTGGCCTTCACATTGTCACAAACATGGACTTTGTGAATGCTGCTGCTCAACAGCATAAGCTATTTGTTCCCAGACAGCCCTTGCACGGGAGTGGTGGTGCATAGGAAGCACCTTGCAAAGACACATAGCCAGATTAGTGGCTTGCACATGTAAACTTGTCCTTTCTGCCTAAAACTGCAGGAGTTAGGAACACAGGAGTCACATGCTGGTGTACCTGAGTGATTTGATCTGTTGCAAGGCCAGACCTTTTTTTTCCCAAGATACAATAATGGAAATCAGCTACCAAGTCCCGTTACGATTTGTAGTATGAATGTCAGATGTCACTGGTTATCAATGTGTTTCAGCTATTTTAAATGTATTTGGTTCCTGTCCAGGAGAGGAGACCGTTAAAGAGAGGATGCCATTAAATAAGCTCAGAAGAGGGCATGCGAAACAGGAGAGGCTGGTAACTACTGTCAAAGCTATGAATTAACAAGCCATTGAGGGGCATTTCTATATGCCCTTGGAAATTCAGTTCTTAAGATAAAATACAGACGTTTCCCTAATATAGACAGGGACCAACGCAGCATGTTAAGTTCAGCTCAGGTAGTGTCCTGAATAGCTGAGGACCCAGCCTAAACCTAAAACAGAGCTTGTGGGTACACTGTTTGCGCTTGGGAAGGAGCCTTTTATGAAAACTAAAGAGATGTGCCTAGCACTAGTATTAAATTACTACGTAATTACTAAAGCAGTTGTCAGGTGTAGACACTTGGCCTCTTTGGAACTGCTTTGTCCTAATATGCTCATGGTGTCTGCAATCCTAAGAGAGGCAAGTTAGGAAACAGGGCTGGAGCATGGACCTTGCCTCTAGCTTAGGTTAAGGTGCCTGAAGGGAATGTGTATAATATCTCCTTTAGACAAACTTGCTTAAAAAGAGTCTCCTAAGACCCACACAATTTTAATAGATCCTTACCTTAGGAGACAGAACTCTCTGCTAAGGGAGACAAACTATAAACTCTAAATAACTGTATTTTATTCTCTCCTTCATGTAGTTTTCCTTGGGAGAAAAATCATACAATCACGATCTGGTTTGGGTTGGAAGAGGTCTTAAAGATCAGCTAGTTCCAACCCCAGTGCCATGGGGAGGGACACCTTACACTATGAGACTGCAGCTCACAGCTTACTGAACATCTGCTCAAAAACTACTTGATGTCAAAGAAAGTCAAGGAACTTAGGACACAGCCTTAGGTATGTCAGGACTGGGCCTTTCCAGAAAGATTTAAGCAAGATTTAAGTGAGATCATCCAGTTATGACATTGATATTCTTAGGCATTTGGACAAATTTTAAACAATATCTATGTGACTTGATTCTGCTTCAAGATAACTGAGTCCACCTAGGGTAAGCACCCAGGAAATAGAATATTTCAGCAAATTTAATTATTTGTATTTATTTCTTTCATTTCTCTACCACTTAAAATAGGAGCACTGTGCTGTTTTCAGTATCAGTTCAGTCTCAGCTTCTCCTCTTCATTTCAATGGGGCTAATTGTGCAAGGAGGACCACCACCAGAACCCCCTTGCTATTTAAGTACACTTCCCTGTGTCCAGGTATCAGTGACTCATCCAGGCCTCTGGGTGTATCACACACAGGCTGTCTTCATCACAGATAATGGCGTGCCTCACTGAGCTGGCACACCAGCCCAAGATGAAAGGTGGGGCTGATTGGAGGTGGTGCTAAAACTCAGCAACAACCTCAAATCAGCGTAATATGTTTGGATTTCTAAATATGCATAAATATAAATGGACGGCTTTCAAAGGGACTTGCTGGGAAAAAGAATAAAACCAGTTATCTTTTTATGTCTAAATACAAATGCATGGCATTGATACACTACCTCTCAAAAAACTCACTTCTATTCAGTACTGATTCATAGATCTGTACTGGTGGTACTAATTTAGAGATCTGTATTTACATTTCAAAAATTTTGGACTGGAGTATCACGGCACAAAGTTCAAGTTTCCCTCATTCTGCATTTCTTTCCTATATAACATCTGTTTTCTACCTTTTTACTTCCTCCTTTAGAGCATTAAGCTTCTGTATTTGTTTTTCTTACTCATCCTGACTGTTTTTATATTCTACTCCCTAATGACTTTGAAATGTAATGTCAAATCATCAAATCGTGCAGATGTAATCTCTATTCAAAACAGCATCCCAAATCCTTATATATACACAAATATATATGTATGTATGTATGTATGTGTGTATATATATATGCACTCATATATAATGATTCATGTTATATATAATACAGCACCTATATTACAATATAGAAGTCACTGTATGACTTCACATATAATAGCCAACTTGCATTCTGCCTCTTTGTAACACTCTATACAGCTCCAGGCAGTGCCATTAGGATGTCTTTCAGGACCAAGCAACCCCACGTTTGCCTGGAGGAGTTCTTATGCCTCCACTATGCTACACTTTGCCCATCACCTCCAGCAGCAGGTCAGGTTCTCACACAACCTGTACTGTGGTGCTCCCACAGAATCCCAGCACTTTCAGTGGCACTGGGGAGAACTGCCCTCATTCAGTTTTCTCTTGAATAGTTTAGAAAGTCTTGTCCTTTGATACGTTTATGTGCTTGTTGTTACTTACTGTCCCATGGTCTGTCACTTGGATCTAAAACACCAGGGAAATGATCTGTGCAGAAGAAATAGAAAGGCACAAGAATTCATGCATGGGGTGGGCTGCTGGTGATCTCACACAAGTTTAAAAATCTTCCAGCACATGTGTTGTTGCAGGGCATCAGATGGCTGATATGGCTGGCTCATGTACTGCACACCAGGATGAAAGCCTCAGGATTACTTCAGAAAAGCTTGTCAGGGTTATTCATGAGTGACTGCAGCTTCATAAAATCGGGCCATCTTTGTTTTCTAACACCACGGACAAGTGGCCTGACCACCTGAGGCAGTGCCTCTGAGAGTGGTTAAGAAATGGTTCCCAGCTGACCCTTGAGATCGGCCCAGTGGTCAATGGCTGGTAACAAAGGCATGGCTTGGGGATCCTACAGCAAACTGCCTTTGCCGTAACACTGTACACGCACATAAATGTGTTAAAATTACCTTGTCTCCTAGGATCTGGCTTATTTTATATTTTTCAATAGCAAATTATAACTTTTAGAGCACCAGAAGACGGGAATCAGGAAAAACAAGGGGGGAAAGTCAGTTTAAATGCCCATTTCTGAATATCCTCTTTCTCCCACACAAATGTGTCAAGTGCATGGCACTACTCCAACATTTTGTATGCTGGTGCACAAGTTTCAGTGCTGTTTCAGAAACACACTGAGTTCAGAGCACCCAAAGCCCTCCTGAATGCTGGACCCTGTGTATTTTGGAATTGATGAAATATGCACGATGTTTTACCGAAGAGCTTCAACACCCTGTGATGCGAAGGGGCGAGGACAGGTGCCACTGGACCAGACTCATCCTGGCCGTAATGGTACTGATTTAACCTGACCCGACTTGTCCAGGTGCCGCTTCCTTTCCCGAGTGGTGGGAATGGTGGGTGTTTGGTGTCGAGGTGGGTGTTTGGTGACAAGGACACCCCGGCCCCGTCCATCCTCCCCGCAGGGCAAGGGCAAGGGCAAGCCGGTGGGTACGGTACAGGTCGGGAGGAAGTTTCCAATTGGGTCCAACCTCCGCGGGCGACTCATGAGGGCAGCACACACGCCGAATAAGGTGGAACGCGGTGACAGAGGCTGTGCGGTGCCGGGGCGGCCACCGGGGAGCGACACCAGGACNAAGGTGTGGCTTCGCCTTTCCTCTGCCGGCGGGGAGGGCACTCGGCAGGACCTCGGCTCTCGCTGCCGCCGCCGCCAGCAGCCTCCGCCCGGGACCGCACAGCACTTCGCTGGCCAGCGCTCACCTGCGGGCCGCCCCGACAATCGGCTCTCGGCCCTTCCTCGGCCCTCGGTGGACTGCGAGGGAGCGGCGGCACCGCGGCGGGCGCTGCCAGCGGTGTATGCCTTTCCCCGCGTCGGGTCTGGGTCAGTCTCGCCGTCGCTTTGCCCCTCGTCCCCTGTCGCCCCGGGCGGCTCCCCCGCTGCCATGAGCATCAACGGCGGGTCCCACCCGCGCATCAACACCCTGGGCCGGATGGCGCGGGCAGAGTCGGGCACCGACCTGCGCTACGAGATGAGCTCCCATGTGGTGGGGGGCGGCGGCGGCGGCGGCGGCACCCACACCCACAAGACCTACTACTACCAGAAGACGTACGGGGGGGACTACGCCTCCGATGGATACGGGTAGGTGCGGGTTCAGCCGGCCCCCGGCCCCGCTCCCTCGGGGCCGCCTTCGGAGAGCTGACTGCTCGCGGTTTGATTTCCTAGGTGCTCAAGCTTCCAAGTCTCTTCTTTCTCTTCCTCCCCGAAGAGTCTTAACTTGTAAAAGGCTTTCAAACGCAAGCGAAGAACTTACTTAAAAAACACCCCAACACCCCAAACACTTCTGGTGGTAGCTCTCCTTGAAGAGAGTAACAGGATTAAAAGGCAATATCTCCCGTTTGTACTCAGGGCTGTAAATGGGTCCGTGCTGGCTGTATTGACCCAACAGTTCTCTGTTGATAAACCTCTGCTTTGCTCGGTGACGTAAATCAAGCTGTACTGAGGTGAATTACTTTATATGCTCTACACCCAGGCTCTACACTCACTGTTCTCCCTAGCAGTTGCATAACTAGGACTAAAAAGCCATTTTAACTAGTGGGGAATTGTTACAGTTTTCCTTTTTGAGTTTTTTTATAGCTCGTGCAAGGCCTGGAAGTTTTAAGTTGTGATCTCTTACAGAGTGATCCCTGACATTTAGTGCCAAGGAGCAAAGATGAGTGGCAAGCAACATCAGTCTGCTTTCTTCCCCTCCACCTTTTAAACTTTATACTTGCCCTGTTGCTGTGAGCACAGTCAAAATCTTGTAGGCAGGATGCTGGCTGTGAATCCTGGCTTGGAGAATGCCTGCACTTGTGGATGCAGCTCTACCAAGCGATCTACACATGTCGAGTCTGGCAAGGACTTCTGGGTGCAGAGTGGTCATGTGAATGCATGAAAAATACAGTGGTTATGAAGACTTCGCCTTTAATCTCCTTGGCTGGGAGTTCACAGGACTGAAAAGCAGGCAGCAGTTACTGTCACTGAAGGAAAGAGCATTGGTGTATATGATGCAGGACCTGTACAAAACACTGCTTGCAGTTACTGGTTTTCATGTGTGGAATGGCTGTATTAAACCTCTTGGTCAAGGTACCAATTCTGCTGACCTAAGTGTTGATGCAGAAGCACTGACACTGTTTTTATGTTAGAATTTAAGCCCTAATTTTATGGCTAGTACATAATCAGATTGCAGAAGGATGAGAATTTTACATAGTAAATAAGGAGCACTAGAGAACAGGCAGACTTTTTTTAAATCTAGCAGTCTGTAAGTGTCCGTAGAGAAAAAGGATTATCATAGAGAGCACAGAATGCTCTTTTGAGGTATCTCAGACCTGTTGCTAGAAGATCACTGTATGAATGACAAGACTTGCCTTCTACATTTTTTTGTTTATTATTTTGTCCAGTTCTTAATTAGTTCTTTGACTTTTGATTTGGTGTGTGTGCAGGTAAGTTAGTTAGGATGAATTGCAGCTAGAGCACATTTAGTATTACTGATACAGTAGTATGACAATACCTAATTATTGCTATGTAATTTGAACAATTCAGTACTTTACCATTGGAGAGTACACATACTGGGACTCAAAATGCTGTTGCTGCATTGCATTTGTGAAGATTTGTTTTGCTAGTGATGCTTCATTGCAAATACCTTTACTGTTTACAGGAGACAGGCATGAAAAATGAATGGCAGTGCGTGTTACTTCCCGACCATTCTCTTTTTCCACACTTCTACTTGGATTCACTAGAGTGACTTCCCCATCACTCCTGACTTTCAGTAGAGCGTTCCTTCCGTTAGCAATCTTTGGCTTTTGTTACATATTTTTAACCAGTCTGCAGTTTGCTAGGCTCTTCTCTCTCTGTATTATTCAATTGTAGCATAGCAAGAGTGCAAAGGACAGACATGATCATAATGTTAACAGCCTTGTATCAACATCTTTTCATTTACTCTTTATAACATAATATTCCTGTCTCCTTTTTGGGAAGGCATTTCTGGCAAGAAGATTGCAATGAAAGTTCCTGTTCACTTTATTGTGAGATTTCCAATGGAATTAAAGACACACATTATTGAGATGAATGCACACATATACAGTATATGTATGTGTATATGTATGTATTGACGTATCTTTTATGTGAAACAATTTGACCATACAAAATACTTTAAATATATTTTTTGCAACACAGTATAGGTGTTTGCAACTTACTGAGTTGCATAGGTTTATTTTTAATCAGTGCTGATTTCAGTTAAAATGTGTTCAAAAGTACAAAATGAGGGGTTTATTGCAAGTTAATGAAAAAAAGCAGTTATTGCCTGGTTTTACACATGTGTTTTGTGCAGAAAATCCTCTCAATCCTGTTCATACTGTGCTCTCAGGATCAGGGCCATCATCTGTGGAATTGGTTTTAATAATTGTGGTTAGCCTGATATCTTCACTGCCCAAGTTTAGTGGTATATACTGAATTCAGAAAACTGGGGCTTCTTTTTCCAGTGGGTAAAATCACTCTACCCTAATTTTTAAATGCAGAAGGATTCAAGTTAGGGTCTAGTCTTGTACGTTTTGGGGCGTATTCTGCCAAACAAGTCTGTGCTGAGTATTACATTACTCACAGAGCAATATGAGACGCTCCCTACCCTTAGGGCTCAGCAAGGTGCTTTTACAACATTCCCAGTTTCTTCTGGCTTGGGAACTCAGGATGAGCTTGGCCCAGAGTACAGATACTCAGCTTGACAGTGAGTCACACACTGCTAAACTGGGAATTCATCAGCCAAATATTTATCAATGTCTTTGCTACAGAGACAGAAAATCTGATAAACTATGGGAGAAAGCAAAACAAACAAACAAACTAAAGCAAAGTTGTGCAGTTTTATTTGTCATTGCTGAGATTAGGGAAAAAACTAAGCTGGGTTTCATGGCCCCTGTATGATACAAATACAACTTAATTTGCACACTTCTGCTTAAAGATTAACGTCTGTGCTTCAAGTTAAGAGGAGTTAGAAATTCACATCCCATCCCCTGACATTAGTTTTAGGAAACGACAAAGTTGACTTGGAGAAAACAGACTCAAAGCCCCGTTTGTGCTCTTCCCATCAGTCTCGCAGGGATCTGAAGAGCCCTGACTAAGCAGTGGTGGTAGAGCTGGCATGGTAACTTCCCCTTTGAGCTCCTCAGACGGAGAGGGAGGAATGTGTCTAAATTACTGCCGAGTACCTGCCATGCCGGCAGAGCCTGTGCTGCGCTCTGGCTGGCACAGAAACGGGTTTCTGTGACAGCTGGTGACACTGCCACGCCATGGGAAGAAAGTCAGGTTGTACTTTTCCCCGATCACTGTTCCGTAGGTACGTGTGTGAGGTTTGAAGCTCAGTACCTTTGCAGGTGTGAAGGCTCCTGTCTGGAGAAGCGGGTTTGTTGTGTGTCGAGCGTTTGCTCTCCAGCAGAGATGTATTTCCATGGTCCGGGCTAGACCCGGCAATTGGCACCTCCCTCTCCCGGAGCTGGCAGCGTGCCGCCGGGCAGGTACGGCCTTTGGAAAGGTTCTGTTGCTCCCAGTGATTCATGGCAGTGGGAAAGAGCATGAGGATTTTCTGTGAATAGGTGTGGCAGGATCCCTTGTGAAACTCTGTGTACTGTGAAGGCACTAAGCCCCAAGGGTCTTAATAATTCAGTAATTCACTAAGTAAGTAAGTTCACTCTTAAACTTTTGCACATTTCTAATGGTATTTAGAGCCTAATTGTGCCAGGCACAGATGTCTTTTGAAGTTTCCTGCGATCATGCCTTAGTCTATGTGCATACTTGACACATGGGGCTAATTTGGTGAGTCTGTGGTATGGCAAAACTGGTCCTAGTTAGAGCAGAGACGTATGGGGAGAACCCAGTTATGAAACTCTTGATGATGTGACACTTGTATTCAACCTTTTTTAGGTGGGAGGAGGGAAGCTAGGTTATAGTATTTTAATTTAGTATTATATTCCTGTGGATATTGTGATTCACCACCTTTAGCCAGCATATGCCGGTGCATTTTCCAGGACACACATACCTAACTGGCAGGTGGTGGCAGATGGGTGGTGGTTTAGTCTGCTGATATGTGCAGGCTGTGTGCTGGGAATGGAGATTCCAGGTCAGGTTTTTCTTCTGACTTACATACCCTGAGCATACCCTGTAATCCCCTTGATGAATCTATTGCTTGTTCAAACAAGTTTTTGTGGAGGGGAGGGAGAAGTGTGAAGAAAAGGAAGTGCTATTTTTTTTCTCTCGTTATGTTATGGGAATCAATACCTTGGATCTGCTAAAATATTTTTTAAAAATTTCTTCACTTTTTGAATGAATTTTTCAGAGGCTAAAAGTTTCGTGGAGGAATTAGAAAATGCAACAAGGATTAGTCTAATTATGTAGTTTTAAATTGTATCTTTTGGACAAGAGCATCCTCTTTGTGCTTTGAAAGCTTTAAGGAGCTGTGAGGCTGCTGGATGGCCCCTCAGACCTGCTGGTTGTGCTTCTCTGTCTCTTTTACCCTTCTGCTCTAGACACTAATTGCCCCCCTGGACAACCCAGCGGCCTCTTGATGTGTACTAACAGAGGCAGAATCCAGGGCAGCCTCTACATTGCTGGCATTTATGCTGGGGCTGTGCAGTTCTTCAGCAGCAGGAGGAAAATGAGGGGGCAGGAGGTAGCTGCCTTTCTTCCTTGCCCTTCAGGTTCTGCGGTAATGACACCAACTCCTGTACAGGGCCTATGAAAGTGCAAGCTGAATGTTTAGGGAAGATATTTCATTTATTCAAAGCATATCACTTAGGAAATTTTTTCACTGCTTGACCAAGTCAGTGACAGCAGTGCTCAGCCCTGCTGTGTTCCAGGGACGTGGGCACCACTGGGTTTACCGTGTCTGTCTCAACTCTCATAGCTCATCATATTGCTTTGAATGTGTTCTCAGTCTCATTTATGAAAAGCAGGAATAGTTGTTTTGTGTTTTGGTAGAGCTGGGGGTCTTGTGAGGATCACTGGTACTGCTCAACTGTTAAGCACAACCCTAATTCAGAAACTGAGAATTCAACAGTGAAGTAATGGCTGAGTTTAGTTCAGGAGGGGTGTATTCTAGCAGGGAAGTGCTGTCCTGCCAAAATCACAGTGGTGACAGAGGCTGGGCTGTCCTCTCATTTCTCTGGGAGCGTAGTACAGCAAGGGAGCAATGTGTTCTGCCTTGACATGCAGGGAACAGGGTGGCTCCTATGTGGAATAACAACATGAGGATGCTTTGCCTTTCCTAGGGCGCTTCTGACAGCAGAGACAGACCAGGCTACATTTCAAGATCCCAAATAAAAGCAGTTCATCTATGTTTTGAAGTATTCATAATTTTAAACCAAAGAAGCTACTCTCCTTTGTTCCTTTAATAGTTAATGACTATTAAGACTAAGTTATTTTAATAAAGAACTCTATTTAACATGGGTTCCAAATAGGTGTCATGATCTAAAATGTTTAGTTGAAGGGACAAAAAGGTAGTTAAAGTCTGAAGCATTCCAGTCTGTTTCACTCAGCACTGCTCTGCAGGGTTTACAAAACCAAAGCAGTGCAGCAAACAGATAACTGCAAATGTATATGTTTATTTAGTAGGAGACCCTGCACACTTTTGTTACGAGTCCTGCTAAAAGACCACCCTCCAGTTGGTACCCACTCTTCTCGAGTGGTTGATAGCATATGCTGGATTTACAGGGGTGCAGTAAACCAAATGAAAAATAAGTCTGTATTTTCATCTACAGTGTTTGATACACCAGGATCTTATTCATAGGTTCGGGTTTTAAATGCTGCCAGAGTTAGATCAAATTGTTGTAGCACAGTAGTTACAATGACCAAATGTGACTTTGAACTCATTCAGTTTCATGTAAATGAAATCAGACAAAGCAAGAGGGACATTGACAAAATATTGTGTGTTCTGTGAAGATTGTTGGGATCCTACTGCCTTCTGAGTGGCATAGATGTATTTTTATATAGCATTTACGTTCCAAGGGTTGACTTTCAAAATCCAACTTTGTCTTGCCTCCATGATGCCGTCTGTGCAGCATGTTCAGGATTTACCTCAGATTTTTTTGTCCAGTATTTTTTGTGTTGGATATGGTTTTCCTTTGGCTGTCTGTTTCCTACTGCCTCAAGGTTGGATGTCTTATTACTCTACAGTGGAGTTTCTGCTTTGATCTGCTCATTCCCATTAAAGGCCTGTTGGCTTCATTAAGAGTTACTATATTGTACTGGGGGCCTTTGAAACTGCTTACAAAATACTTTCCTGTCACATGGGTGTAAATTATTGGAGATGTGTCCATGTGAGGTTGTGCTAGAGCCATCTGATGTATCAAGCTATGTTGAGGTACTGTCTTGCTAAGTATGTATTTTTAAGTTCAGAGATTGAGTATATTTGAACTGCTGAATCTTCTTCCTATTTAAAGTCTTTGAGTTCTATTGACTTGGTGGAGCTGTGCCATCAAACATCATCTCCTATACTGGCATCTGCCGTCTCTGGGTGTGTCCTGTAACCCCCATGTAGCTCCGTATGGCCCTCTGACAGATTTCAAAGCAAATGCCTCTTAACAGGCCACTGCCTTTTTACCCATCTCCATATTTTGATCAGCAAAACCTGTTAGTTTTTTAACCACAAAACTAACATCCAGAGTGTTAAAAGAAGCATTGATAAAATAGCATGCTCTTTCCTGGTTTCAATTTGTATAACTCTAACTTCTGCCACTATTTTGGTTATATCTTCATCTACTGGATTGGAGAGCCTTAAGTATGTGCTGCTTGCTTGTGAAGGTCCCTGTGAACTGTAAACAAGTAACTTGTAGAATTTTTTTTTAAGCACTAATTAGAGCTCCCACTTCAAGGCATCTACTCTCACTTTGGAAACAGTCTTGTGCACCTATATTAAACCATCTTACGAAAGTTTTCCAACTCTTTTATTATTTGGACACTAATGCTGGATGTGGTATTCAAACATCACTGGAATGAGCACAAAATACCTGTAATTCTACATTTTCTATATTTTAATTGGTTTTAGTAGTTTGATTTATTTGAAAATAGTTTTTCTTAACATTTCTTACCATGTTATCTATGATAGCCATTGTTTAGGCTGCCTCTCATTGTAAAGTGAAGTCACACCTTTGGGATCAGTAACGTTACACTGAAGCCTGTGGAGATACACGGATTTATTACAGAATAAGTCTGGTCACCATCTACAGTTCTTTTGGCTTCAATGGATATCCAGCATTTGTAGCTGCCAACACATGATTGAAAAAGCCACTGAAAAGAAAATATTCTTCTGATGTTCTAAAAAGAGAAAATTGCTTGAAAGGTTCCTCTTCTTTATTATGTTCCATTTATGAGAATAATTGTGGGTGTTAATTAAATGTAAATTTCAAATGCAGTCACATACTTGTAGAGCTAAACACAACAATGATGCCTAAAGAGAAGGAATGATTTAGAAAAGGAAGCCGAGGGAAAACCTGGCACAAAATCAGACCCATATGTTATTTTTCATAATTGTTTTCTTTAAGCTGTTTCCAAGGTACACAGGGGTGCATAGCACAGTGGGGCGCAGCATTTATGCAGCGGAAGGGTCACAGTACAAGCCAGGGGCTGCATGTGTGCAGCTTGTTTTATGTCACCCAGTGATTCTCCAGTCTTGTCTCTACATCTTTGAGGGTCTGTTCCCTGGTATTGGGGGAAGCTGTGAAAAGTTGCTCAGTCCTTTTCCATTTGTTTGAGACAAGCTGCCAGAAGAACTGCAGGCTGCTGATGCACCAATATTCCTTAAAAAATGTACGGTTTAATGTTTCTCACCACTGCAGTGATTTTATCAAGGACAATTCTGCTGAGTTTTTTACACTGTCACAATTCCTTTTGTGAAGAATGGTCGGAGTCTGTTGAAGTCAGTGGAAAGCTTTCCATTGAATCCAGATTGCTTGCTCACTCTGAGTCAGACAGGTTCATACTGATAGTCTTTTTGACATTGGTTTTGTATGGAATGTTTGAGTCTTCAGTGATTTGTAATGGAAAAGGTTACCTCCTGTGAGCACAGGAGTTGGAAAACTAGGCGAGGCTTGGAAGCACCATAGTTCCTTACCATCTGTTGGTAGTGGTTTATTGTAGTTTCACTGACAAGTGTTTGGGTTTGGGAGCTGCCTGGACTTGCTTCAGAGGTCTGATCCCATCAGCAAGGAATGGTTCCTCACTTGAAGCACTTCACCCCCATTCAACTAGCAGTGGCTCACTTTGGTGGCTGAATCCCAAATGCTGGAAAAGCAACCTTCTGGCAGTATGGATGCAGTACATTATGTGCAAGACAACAATAAAGACCCTATTATCTGCCTTGCCTTTTTCCCCAGCTAGTGTTTTCAGTACATGAGTTTTACTTGGAACCTCTGTAAGAAAGCATGTTCTGTGACTCCAGGGCCTACATCAGTTTTTCTAGTAGCCTGAATATCTTGCAATTCCTTAATGTACTGCACTACCTTTGTGCATTTCTGGTGATAAAAAGGCCCTTCATACTCTTGTATGGACCTGTGTGTTCATGTGCTTGTGTAGCTAAGGATCCTGCTTTCCTTTTATGCCCTGACATTTGATGGCTGGTATGATAACATGTGCAATTATGTCATGCAATGCTATGCTCTGTGTATTGACTTTAACAAAGCTTGTGAATAATTCGTTCTCACTGTAATGCTGCCAAAGTTTTGTCTATTAAAGCTACAAATACCTGTGCTGGAAGGAAAACTTTCTCCTTTCTGGCATGCCAGTTTCCATGTTCAGCTCTATCTTGTGGCAAAATCAGTCCATGCCAGCTGTTGCAGAATTACAAAGTGGCTGTGCCATTGTGGAATTGTCATCAAAACTTCACAATGCAGGAGGGTCACATAATGTGTGTGATTCTCTGTGAACCTAAGTGAGATGGATTTTTCATTGCGACTTCCCTTAGCTGTTCTGAATTTGTGTTTCTAGTATTTGTTCAAAATGTGTGATTGCTCTGTATTTACTTCATCTTGGTCTTCTCCCCCAAAACAGTCAGAATGGGACCTGCACAGTGTCCAGACGCCAGAACACCATCCAGGAGCTTTTGCAAAACTGTTCGGATTGCCTGATGAGAGCTGAGCTCATAGTACAACCCGTGAGTGCTTCTTGTTCTGCTTGTCAAAAGTGATTATGAATATTACAGGGAGTGAATGCTGTGTTGTTATCTGGATTCACAGGCTCTGCTTCTTCATCTTCTTTCTCCCCTTTTAGCTGTTTGTGTGACACAATTGGGGGTGTAATGGCTTACCTACTTCCTGGGTCTTCTTCTTCCCTCTGTACTCTGTTCACTACAACTGTTTGAAATGCATCTGGTTAAGAGCAAAACCAAATCCACCCTCAAACAGGTTCTATTGCATCTTGTTTTTCAGTTTTATGTCAGGACCACTGTCAATTTTTGTAGCTGTTACTAATGTTACGATTAGTTACACTCTCTTAGTGTTTCCTGTAGAATATCATCATCATTTTCTGGGCCATAATGAACCTGAAACACCATAGGAAATACCTTCATTACCTTTATTTTATTTTTCCAGTTGATTCTTAAAGAAGTACATATATGGAACTAGATCAAAGTCATCTTGGCTGTTTTTAGCTCAAATGCATACAGATGGTCTTTGCAGTACACTAACCTGGTACAAACCCAGGTGGGTTACTCACTGATGCTAGAGTCAGTCCTGGCAAATGTGGGATGTCCTCTGTTCCTGAAGTCAGAGGAGGTGCAGAGTGGAGAGTGCATCCTGCTGTTAAGGTCACTGAGATGTCAATCCCAGTTCACAGCAGATGTGATTTAATGCACACTTTTGGACCCTCTGTGGACAGAAAATTCTTTCAGGAATGAGCTCTGCAGTTAGCAGTTCATTTCCTTTTCAGAGGTACAGGACGTGTGAGCATGTTTATATAAAAATCTATGCCAGAGTAAATACTGCCTTTTGCTAAGGATTAATATTATTCCAGTGAAGTTAAAAGAAAGAGATGTTTAGTTCCAGCTTGATTCCACAACATGCATTGCTTACTTTGTTTCTTTTTTTTCTTTCTAGGGGACAAAGTAATGAGGTCCATAACATTTATATATCAGGTCACAGCTGGATTATGTTTTGTTCAGCATGGCTGTGTCAGTGTGGGGAGAGAGCAAAAAGCCATGTCTTCCTGGTTGAAATGCCATGACTGTGCTGCTCCACTGCACTGAGAGGGTGCATGGAGAATTTGCCTAGGCTTTGGGTGATAAGGTGGGATGCAAATGTGACAGGGCATGGAACTGGAGCTAGGCAGACAGGGTGCAACCTACCTTTGTGTAGGATGAGAGAAGTCTTAGAACCTCAGGGAACCTCAGGCAGATTTGTGAAAAATCAGGAGTAATATCCACCAATTCCCACTAAGACAGTGTTTGCTGCTCATCTTAACTCAAAAGCATGATGTCTTAAAAACTTAACACACCTTGGCTCCATTGAAATAAACATTGATCAAAATGTGCTGTTCTTCATGGAAATTTTTGGTTGCTACTGCATTTTAATATTTTTCCTTCATATTTTATTTAAATAAGGACTTCCCAGCAGCTGTGGCTCCTTCTATCAATTAAAACTGGCAATCAGAGACCTAGCACTAGAGAATTACCATGCTTCCTAAAAATAATCTCTTGTAAGACAATCGAGATGAAGCTTAGGTCATCCAATATTTAATTTCATCTCTTATCTCTTTATTTCTCCACNTTTTTTTGTTTTGTTTTAGGAATTGAAATATGGGGATGGTGTCCAGATTAGAGGAAACAGAGATCTGGAAGAGTGTTTTGCACAGGCAAATGACCAAATGGATGTCCTGGATGGGCTGATCAGAGAGATGCGGCAGATGGGCCAGCCCTGTGACATGTATCAGAAAAGGTATTGTCAGGGAAGGGTTGGGGGCAGGAATGTGACTGATAAAGGTTTGTGATATTTCAAGTGCACACCTTCTGTGACATTGCAGGATATGTGACAGAAATCAATAAGGTGGAACTACGTCTGTTAGGGACATGCTGACATGGAGAAGGAACTTGCAGTAATGTATTTCTGATAGAAGTTTGCACCTTAGATGTCTCCATGAAATTTTAGTCAGTACATTTTTTCCACAGCTTTTGCTTTCGGCACTTTGTTTTGAGCACTTGGTGGTCCAGTGGGAGAGATAAATTACATTGTTTGCATGTTTTCTGAGTGTCTTCCTCATAGACACCGAATGGTTCCTTCCCTTTCAGGCTGCTTCAGCTCCAAGAGCAAATGCGTGCCCTGTACAAAGCCATCAGCGTCCCTCGTGCCAGGAGGGCCAGCTCCAAAGGTGGTGGTTGCTTCTCCTCTCAGAGTGGCTCAGGCTGGGATGAGTACACGAAACGTGTCACAAGTGAATGTTTAAACTGGATGAGGCAGCAGAAGGTAAATCTGTGCAAAACCCAGAGGCAATGCTAAAACCTGGTGTTGTTTATGAATGTCACCTCATAAGTAGTAATGTTTTAGGTGTATAGTATAGTGGATTTCCACTGAAATACAAACATGGGGTCTTGTTTTGCAGAAGAAAAAGTGTGGAAGTTAGATTTCACAGCTGTTAACATAACAAAAGGCATTGACATATTTACATTAGAGATTATTGTGCTAAATATTTCCTTCCTTCCTTCCACAGATTTCCTCTGATTCATATTTTCTTTAACCCTTTACATAGATAGGACCATCTTCACAGCTTTAACCATTGTCCAGTGGTTTACAATTTTCCTCTCCCTCTATCTGTTTTTATCGCAGTGGGAATCAGAAGGTAGAGCTGATTGCCACAGGACTAGACTTTCAGAAGTCAGTGCTGAAATACACAGAAAAATGCTGAAGTTACTATCTGTTGCATTCCTAGAACGAATTTGCCTAAGTATAGCTGTGCTTTTGTAACCTGGAGCAGAAGACACAGACTGAGAGCCCATAGTCTGTTTTTATGCTGCTGAAGTGAAAGTTGTGTGCTCGTGGTTGGACAGCCCTTTCTGACAGATGGACAGGGAGGATGGAACAAGGCGGCTGAAGTTATACTTTGCAGACTCCTTGTAAATTGAAATTGCATGATTTTTCTCTCTCTTTATTAGGCTGTTGCTTTGTGATTCTCTCTGTGTATGGTGTTTGTCAGGGGTCTGTTATGCAAACCAGATGAGGATGGGAGAGCTCTGTACAGTTCCAATACTTCTATGTGAGTGCTAGTCATGGTCCAGTCTTTCAGTGTGGCATCTTTTAGTGGAAGAAGGGGCCAAGTGGAGACGCACCCCTTTGAGTGGCAACATGTCTAAGCGTTGTGCCTGGGCAGCAACAGCAGATACGATCACTCTTCATATGCTGTGAAAGAGTAGGCTGAGTGTCAGACCTGTCATGGTTTGAGGAGTGATGTTGGACAGACACTGGGCACGCTTCCAGTGATGAAAAATGGCAGATATGCTACACCTCCCAAAGACACCACAGCTCAGCCACCCTGTGCTAAACACAGGGAGCATAAGTGCTTTATAGCTGTGTTCCCACACAAACACTCCTGTGAAAGTAGAACACTCTCTTCCTCCCTCTGTCTCTCTCTCCCTCCCTCTCTCTCTGGCTCCCTCTCTCCCTCCCCCTTCTCCATTCCCTGTAGCAAAGATGAGGTGGGCCAGTAAGCATTTAGTTCATTGGGAAAATGTGTTTTGAACTTGGCACCATGCCTCTTCTTTCCATCATGCCCTGCTGTATCCCAGTACTAGCTCCCACTGAGACTAGGATAATGTTTCCCCCAATAACGTGGTGAGATGTGGGAAAAAGTTCTGAGCAGCTGCAGTTTTCTGCAGTTGCTTTTCTGTTTTTTTTTTTTTTTTTGTCTGGATGGTTTGATGATAGGAGGATCAGGTGGCAGGAGGGTTGTTCACATTTCCAGTGCAGAACTGGGGAAAGTGTAGTAAAATCCAGCCTGCCTTTGTTCACATACTGGCAGCCAGCCATGACTGCCACTGTTGCTGCAGCCTCTTTGGACTGTTTAAATATAATGAGAAGGGTCAAAGTCCTGTAACTTTTAAATGGTTGAATGCAAAATGGTTTTGCTTATTGGATCATTTTCAACACTGACTTTGAACTCCTATGCTTGAGTGTGATTCTGGATTTATTGTCATCTGTTGACTCATAGAGATTTGACTCCAGGCTGGTAATTTACAAATTCAGTCCCAACCCAAGATTAAGATACCTATTTCTGTACTGTGCCTGTGCACTAATAGGCATTCAGACAGAGCTGTAGTGGGTCTTCACAGCATGACGGGGAGATCTGGAGTTTGAGAAGCTTAATTGTGAATTCGGTGGCTTTTAATATTTGAAAAAAATGAAACAAAGAGCTGCAGTCAGTTTTTAGGTTAGTAATTATCAGGTGTATTATTGTTTTTCAAGGCTGTTTCTAGAGATTTTCACCTGGCACCATAAAATTAATTGTGTCAAAATGCAAGACAAACAACATGTTTTATAATGATTTGAGTTTATCTTCTGGATGTTTTTTTCATTTAGTTTAACTGCATTTAACTGAAGTTATTGAAGTTACAGGAGCAAAATGAAATTGGGCATAGAATGTATTGGGCTACAGGACTCAACTGGGTATTTTCACATGAATTGAATGAGTAGCATTGTTTGATAAAGTCATGATTTGTTTTCAGAGTGATAAGAATGTAAATCTTATGTAAATGTAAGAATCTAAATACTGTAGAACATAAAAGAACAGTTTGATCCAAAGCAAACAATGAAAATACACTGAGTGTGCTTCATCTAGTCAAATTATAAAAAGGTGAAATATTTTTTGTATTTAGTTTCTTCTGCTTTGGGAGCCTGTCACACCGTTAAAGTGATGACAATTTAAAGAAATTAAAGCCTCCTGTTCTGAACTTCCCTTTGTTCAGTTTTACTCTCTCCTGCATAGCCATGTTTTCTTCAGTCTCATTCCTTTATGCTCTGATTTGGGTAGTAACGTTGGAAGTGAAAGTACAAATATTGTTTCTTTTCCCTAGGCTGAAATGGAGCTAGTGAAGTGGGGGTTTGATGCAGCATCTATTGAGCAACAAATCAGTGACCACAGGAGAACTCACAATGCCATTGGAGACTATCGCTGGCACCTGGACAAAGTCAAAACAGATCTGGTAATTCTTGCCTTCCTTTACAGGATGCTTAGTCTAGATTTATATCATTGGCTTACTGATGTTCCACTGCAAAAAGGAATGTTGAGTGGTTCATCCTCTCTTCAGAAAGTGCTGGTGTCTTGATAGCAACCACTTTTAACCCTAATTTCATGATAAATTTGTGTTTCACTTCCTTCCTCAGAATTTTAAAATGAAAATTTAGTTGCTATTTAACTTTTTGTTGTTGTGTACCGAGGCTGGCAAATAAATATTGCAACAGTTTCTGTGAGAAGAATGACAAATAATGTTCAGTGAAAGAATAAGGTGGGTGTTCAGATGCAGCCTTGAGCCACCAGTTTTTTCCTGTGAGAAATGTCCATATTCTTGGCTAAGCTTTAAGGTTTTCTTAACTGTTGATTTTTGATTTTGGTTTTTTTCCTTTGAGACCTCTGTTCCTCTCTGAATTTTGTGACTGAAATAAAGAAGTTGCTAAAAAATGCAGTTGACTTCCTCTACTATCAGCTGAGCAGTTAGAGGAGAGAGGGTGCTTATTTCCATTCATCTTCTCGTTAAGTTGGGAGGACAGAGTTAAGTGTAAAGAAAAGACACTCTGTTCTGGAGCTCTAATCTCTCAACAAAGCTGAAGAGTGAAAGGGATGTTACTCCCTTTTCCCTTCTGCCTCATATGCAAAAGGTGATAGTCTGGCCCTGTGGAGCACGAGTTTCAAGGCTAGAGGGATTCTCAGCTGTAAAAGTGGGAATGAAAATTGGAGTCTTCTGCTCACACTGTAATTTATACTACTTCATAATCTCCAAGGCTAGCTCTGGGACTAGCTGGTCTAGGAATCTGGTACAGAAAGAAATCCAGTTTCAAGAGTTGCGTTGGTATTACAGGTGTTATGGGCAGACTTGCTGATATACCCTGGGGATAATAAGTTTGTCCAAGCCTTGGTTTTATATTTCCTGTGGTCCTCCAGTGTCTATTGTAGGAATTTGTAAGTTACCACCTGTAGTTACAAATACTGACACTGTAAAGGAAATATCAGTAAATAGGCAACTTGTGGCAGGCTCACTAGTTATTTCCTGTCTCTCTTTCAGCGGGAGAAGGCTGCAGTTCATCAGCTGGAGGAAGAATATGAAGGCCTGCTGGTGAGCGTGAAACGTGTTAATTTCTGATACCCTGTATGACAACGGCACTTTCTGCTTTATTAACATTGACATGATAGTGAAGGGACACTTCAGGTTTTGGCAGAGTGACAGAATTATTTAAATAATTCTATTCAGCAGTAAATTGACAGTGCTTTGTAGTTTCTCGAAGATTCATTTTGAGTCATGACCTTAAGATTGATTCATTGCCTGGTGTATAATTGACTTACTCTCACAAGGAGGTTTCTATTTTGCACCTGGTGAAGGGAGTTGGTCACTAAGCAGATGAAGAATAGAACCTGTCCTTCTTATTGGGAGTAAGTGTAGTGAAGAAATTAGGCTATATATGAAGCTTAAATGTTACTCAGTGGTGGGAGTAGTAACAAGTTCTGTGTAGGGCTGTGCATCCTCCCTGGTTTGGATCTTCATATAATATCCATCAACCATTTGTGCAAATGATTTATTTAAACCTTGGGATCAGAAGCTGATTTCAGTGCACATTTCCAGCAATAGGATGTGTATTATGGTGTGAAGATAGGGAAGGAATTTGTTCATGAAGTGTCATCTGTGCCAGAGGTGCTGCTGCAACATCAGGGATGTTGCTGCCTATGGGCAGCAAATACAAGTAAAAGTGATGTGTAGTGTTCAGACATTTTTTGTACTTTCCTCCATGCATTTTTGCTTACCTACCTACATGTCTGTTACATGTGTGTTTGAAATGACTTTCAGAAGCTGGTGCCATGGGGTTCCCATTGTTCTGTAAATCCAGACACATTGTCCACTGTCCATTGCCAGTAGGTTTCATAGTTCAGTAAGCCCAGGCACATTATATGTTCTCTGCTGTTCCATGTTTTATAGATGCGTGGATTTTACTGTTATTTTAGGTAAAAAAAAAAACGAAAAAAAAAAAAAGCACATGCTGTGCTGTGCTCTTGGCTTCCCTTTCTCCCCCCAGCACAGGCATTCCTGTGTTTATGGCTTCTCATTTCTGGAATTCCTTGCAGAAATACTCCTTTGAGAGAATGGATCAGCTTCGTCAATTCCAGAACCTCATCCAGGCCACCAGCAGAGAGATCATGTGGATCAATGACTGTGAGGAGGAGGAGCTTCTCTACGACTGGAGTGACAGGAACACTGATATTGCCAGGAAGCAGGAGTCCTTCTCTGTAAGACAGCTCAACATCTCCATGCTTTGCATGGGGCCCTTTTTCAGAATAGTGAGGGAGAAAGAGCCTGTCTTGGGAAAGACTCATCACAGGATGAGCATTTCTTCATCTTTTGAAGTTCCTGTTTGTTTTTTTTTTTTTATCAACACTTTTCAATTAAGTACAGTGTGACAACCATTTGAGTCAAGACTGGACATCTATTAGAAGATTGTAATCCTGTTAAATTAGTTGTCATGGTTTCCTTTGACCTTGGAAGCCGGCCTTCTCAGCACAGGCGTGGACCAGTGCTCACACATAGCTTGTGCACATAGTCATTATGCTGGCAATGCTAAACTAAGGGACATGAATCAGGCAGTTTATTGTCCCTCTTAGGACTATGTAGGGGCTGGGGGGATCCCTGTATTTGGGTCTGTCGTCAGGAAATAGAGCTATACCAGAAGGAACTGCTCTCTTCCTCTGGTGGTTTTGCCAGTGGCATATTGAGTGTATGGTCTAATGTAGTTTGCACTGCTCCTTGTCCTCTGTGGTTGTGTAGGGAAATTGAGCCCGTGGGTTTGTTTAACCAGTATTGGTGCTGATTACCAAATTGAAAAAGGGATGAAAGTTCACACAATTAAGGAGGTGCTTTTTCTTTTTTTAGTTTGTTTTTTCTGAGAGTTGCAAGTGTTCTGAGTGTTACTTCCATCGTTCCTAGGAAAGGCACAACTCTGTGTGCTTTGCTCTGTGAAGCAGCAAGTCTAGAGACTAGAACTGAGAGGATTGTACCTTCCTTGATTCTACTGTCTTCATAATTGATTTATATACACCAAATAGAATTACTACATAGCGTTAGCAGGGATAATTTTATGTTAGCACAACTCCCTTAAAAATTTTAAACAAATTAGCCCATGCAGGGTACCTTTGGGAGCTGTTTAATGCTGTGTTTTGGTTGTTTAGAAACGCATGAGTGAACTGGAGCTTAAAGAAAAAGAACTTAACAAGCTAAAGCAAGAAAGTGACCAGCTAGTGCTCAACCAGCACCCTGCTTCAGACAAAATTGAGGTGAGTTGGACACACTTTGTGCAATTTCACTTGTTCCTTTAGTAGTTGCTACATGAGAAGTTCTCAGTGACAGTCTACAGGTGAACTGCTGCATCTGAACCTGAGAATTGCCTGCCAAAAAGCATACCATTTTACCCAGCTCTAATAAATAAATGTTACTACCTTCTTCTACAAACCTGGCATAACAACTGAATGGTGATAGGTGCCTGTAAATACTAATTCTAAACTCAGGGAGTTAGTGTATTGAAATTGCTCTATGTTGTTTGGATTGACTATGGTTCAGTGGAATTTATGGTAGGAAGTCACCGTTGTCCTGCTATCTTGAAAAAAGGCACACCCGTTGTTGTGGGTTTATATTTAATCCAGGTGCAAATACTTTCACAAAGTGAAATTCATAGTGCCTTTCTACAGCTTAACCAAGGTAGTTTTACTTTCACAGCTTGGCATATATTTATCTGTTAATTACAAATGCTGCAACAATTCAGAAGACCTCATTTTATTAGGAAATGTTGTAGTTCTTTAGTTTTAAGTTTGTATACATAGTTTTAAGTATGTATAAGAGCCCTGAAACTGAAAGAAGCTAAAAGGAAAAAAAAAATTAGTCCTGTTTGCTTTTTAGTGTGTTCGCTTTGTTAACTGTTACCAAGTTATGTAAAGTCACTATTCCTATTTATCCTGTGGTCAGTTTCTCTCTTAAGGGAATGATCCTTGTAAGCTCCAGGAATGAAGTAAAATTGTATGTAATTTTCTAAGGAATATGCATTATGACTGCATGAAAATTTTGAATTTAAAAACAACTGGCATAAAAAGTCATATTTGCAAGCAGTCCTTAAGAAGCAGGAGAACATGGAAATTTGCAGTTGAAATGTTTTATTTGCAGTACTCTTTTTGCATTTCACCCCTTTTTATTAATGCACCACAGGCTTTATGCTGATGAAACAAATTCAAGTAATGAACTGATTTCTCTTTGAGTGTCACAAGCAGGTATTTAACTCGTTTCACTGAGGTAGATGCTCAGAAGTTGTGGAACAATTTGCATCAGTTACATTGTTCTAGTGTGCATGAATTTGTTTTAACAGGTTTTTCATTTGCATTTATGTGAAGCATAGATAATTTTGCTTGAATCTAGGTATGGGAGAGAGATCTGTGGTGGTTTAAGTTGTATATATTACTGTTTTTGTTAGGCCTACATGGATACATTGCAAACTCAGTGGAGCTGGATTCTTCAGATCACCAAATGTATTGATGTTCATCTGAAAGAAAACGCAGCTTACTTTCAGGTGAGTAGTGATGTGGAGAATTCATGCTACTTTCGTTAAAAGTGTGAATCCCATCACAGATACGTTTATTGTGCATAACACACTGTTGCCATATTATAAACAGTACCATTTTGCAAGAGATGAACTGGGATTTCTCATTGAGGATGTCCATCAATTTTTAGCAGACTTTTTAAGAGCTATGTGGAGCCAAATTCACAACTTTTCTTCTACAGTTCTTTGAAGAGGCCCAAGCTACGGAGTGCTACCTGAAAAACTTACAAGACTCTATCAGAAAGAAGTTCATCTGTGATAAGAGCATGTCCCTGCAGTCTTTACTGGAGCAGATCAAAGAGCTGGAGGTACTGTCACACTCGCCTGACAGGTTATGTTCTGTTTTTCTTGAAAATCAGCTGCCCTTTTCAGATTCCAAATGTAAACCCGGGTGCACGGCAGTGTATATATGCTGTACTGTATGAACTTGAAACCATTATCGTATATTACTGCTAATTTCACAGAATCACAGAATATGCTGAGTTAGATGGGATGCACAAGGATTATCAAGTCAGATAGCCTACAAATGTCATACTGTTTGGGAATTCGGATTTCTTTTTAAAACTGTAATGAGTCCAGCAAATTTCCCAGTTTCTGACATGCTAACAAATTTTAAAAAACAGAAGTACTTTTTCTCTTAGGTGGATTTTACTTCAAAGGATAAGTATATTCAATAAATGACTCTTCATGTCACTATATCACTGTTGTTTCTTTGAAAAGACATGTATCAGCTCTTTTGCTGTCTGCTTATCCTGAATTAAGTACTACAATCCCAATGGTCAGTGATGTAAAAGGTCAATCGATTAAGTCAGTTTTGAGAGTGTGGTTATTACCTTTTTATTTTGTTAGCATTCATTTTGTTAGGTTCTTTCAATTTAGGCCTGTGTTTCTCAAACATGACGTTTAACCGCATTGAAGATCTGTATGAAAAACCTACTCTGCAAATTTTGCAAATTTTGCATCTTGCCAGAGCTGCAAAGCTACTTAGTTTGATGTTTCTCCTCTCTTTTTTTTAAATCATAGTTTTACCTTATAGGCCAAAGACTCAACCCACTGGACCTAAAGTCAGTTTTGCCTACTGTAAGCTCCAGATGTATCCCTCTCTTAATAAAACATTGGGAACTAGATGTCAGTTCTTTGTAGAATGAATTTAGAATATACAATTAATTTTTGCAGAATGAACGAGAGAGAATTCTTGAATATAAGAGGCAAGTGCAGAGTTTGGTGAATAAATCCAAGAAGATTGTGCAGCTGAAGCCACGTAACCCAGACTATCGGAGTAGCAAGCCCATTATCCTGAAGGCTCTGTGTGACTACAAACAGGATCTGGTATTGTATCCCTTTTTGCCTCAGAACAAACATCACATAAACTAGAACATGGTGAATTAGTAAAAAAACATTGAGCTGATAGGTGTAATCCCTTTGTTTGCTTTTGGTCAGCTTAAATTTATTCGACAGAAAAAGTTCTGACTTTCTTGCAGTTATGAATAAACAAACTAGGTTCTGGCTGGTTTACAAGTCTGGACAAAATCGCTATTATTAATCTGTTAAATACAGTATGTACTGATATTTCAAACCAGCACACAAAAGTCATGTTGATAATAGGATTAGAATTGTTATACAGGTCTTCTGAGCATCTACACTTTATTTTGGTGATAATTCACCTTTCCAGTGTCTCTCTGGATCCTTAGATGAACACTTAGTGTTAGATCGTCCTTAGTGTTAGATGAACACTTCATCTAACAAAAGGTGAGGAATGTACAGTAACTCATTTTTTGATGGATGGAGTATGAAATGGATGGTGATGTTTTTGTCTCCTCCTCAGTACTGTGGCTGCTTGGGTTTAGTTCTGTCTTTTTTTTCTTTAACAGTAGGCATAGATGTGTTTTCTGCTTTTTGTGCACCATGGGCACACTCATGGCCGCACTATGGCAGGATTTCTGGCAGTTGGGGCTGGCGAATCCAGCTCTGCCACACTTGCTCACAGTCTGTTTGCAAATATGGATGCAAAACTGTGCACTCTTATGCCTCGAGCTCACCGGCTCATACATGGTTGCATAGCATACCATAGCTGTGTATCCACATTCGGTCTTTGATGTTTGTCAGGGCAAGCCGCAAGTCTGATCAACCAGACTGGAAACTTGTTAGTGTTCTGTGGCTCCCACTTGGGTTTCTTTGAAATTTCTTCACATTGAGACCAGAATCAGGGAGAAGGAGTTGATCTGTACTGATCTCTTTCCCCAGTTTGAAGCCAACATGCACACTCAGACCAGGCAGCTGGGAAATACTCCTACTTCTATGATCTACTTGTATCTTCCTTGTCTTTCTCTCCTAGAAACCCCATCTCACTTAACTAAAGAAAACAATTGTTCTGCATTCCTTACAGAAAACAGTGCGCAAAGGAGATGAATGTATCCTGAAAGACAATAATGAGCGCAGCAAGTGGCTGGTGACTGGCCCTGGGGGAGTGGATATGCTGGTGCCATCTGTCAGTCTTATCATCCCACCCCCCAATCCATTAGCAGTGGATCTTGCTACAAAGTGAGTTGCTGCCTGGGTATAGATAAGAGTGTCCACTCAAAATAGCAACCAGTCGCAAAGTATGATCTGTGTCTTGAGCAGACTTCACTCCCACTGACCCTAAGGGTGGAGGATTAAGGACTAGACCCTTTGCCTGAAAGTCACACTTAAGTGAAATTTGCCGAGATCTAGATTGGGGTCCAAACATATTTAAATGTTAGTTTTTACAGGGATTTTTCTTACCTCTAGTAATGAAAGTCATGGATAAATTGATTTCCAAGATTTTTTCAAGTAGGGAACATGGCTTAACACAATCCACATCTGGTAGATGTTTATTGGAATGTTTTGTAGCTGTGCTACAGGGACTGATGCATTTTGACCATGGATTTTCTTTTCTGATGTCAGAATTGAGCAATACTATGAAGCTATTTTAGCATTGTGGAACCAGCTGTATATCAACATGAAGAGCCTGGTGTCTTGGCATTATTGCATGATTGACATTGAGAAAATCAGAGCGATGACTATTGCTAAGGTAAGAGACCAGCTGGCCTTACCCACAGACCAGAGCCATCCATGTCTGATGTCTACTGTCCCAAACAGAGCTTGCAGTATCCTGTGCAGATGCATCTTCTGCAACACCATGGGCCCTCCTTTTGCTGTGTTGCACAAACAATTACATATGGAAGCTGTAATTTTATTAAAGGAGAAGCAAAATGATTTTCTATTCAAACATGATATGGATAAACAGGAAGATTAGCTGAGAGGGTTTATTACATACTTGCTGTACTTGTTCTCACTGTGCAAATGCATGGATAGACAGAGTAAGAGAATTTCAAACTATTCTTAAGTTATGAAATGATTGTAACAAGAATAGATTAGTTCAGAGCATACTCTTAGCGCCATACTTTAAGAGGCAGGCTTGGTAGGTTTTATTATTGTAAGGTGTGATTATTTTGGGTTTTTTATAGGTGTATTAGTTTGGTCCTTATTGATTAACTAGTCATAAACCTTCCCCAACTGTTTTTTTTGGGTTTTTTAATTTTCTTCTTCCTTATTTCAGCTGAAAACAATGCGTAAGGAAGA
Organism: Pitta sordida; assembly: GCA_013390025.1. Taxonomy (NCBI): domain Eukaryota; kingdom Metazoa; phylum Chordata; class Aves; order Passeriformes; family Pittidae; genus Pitta; species Pitta sordida. Next base: position 519,098 of record WEKX01009684.1, read on the forward strand.
TTACCAAAAAATAATAACTGACCTGGAGATCCATTACCAAGAGTTCCTCAGGAACAGCCAAGGCTCAGAGATGTTTGGTGATGAAGACAAACGAAAGATCCAGACTCAGTTCACTGATGCTCAGAAGCACTACCAAACCTTGATTATACAGCTGCCTAATCAACCACGACAGCCACAAATAGGTTTGTTGTAGAGTTTGGGCTTCTTGGGTTTCTTTGTTCAAGGGGTTGTGCATGGTACATTCTTTTTATATGAAAATGTTCTCTTGAACAAATGAATTAAAACATGTTCAAGAACTGTTTTGCTGTCTCCCAGCATAACAAAATTGACCATGCACAGGGAAGATTTTGGTTTTTCTTCCTTTGGTGGGAATCCTGGAAAGGTCCTCCAAAGTTCATAGAATTTGCTGAGAAAATGATGGGAATTTAGTCCATTTGATAAATTTTCAGTCATTAGGAAGCAAGATCTCACTGCTGGGTTTGGGGAAGCAAGTTTGTCTTTTTTGAAGGAAATAGCTGCATAAAGGCCCAGATCTCTTGCCTGTTCTCGGTTCTAAAGATCAATTCAGTGCTTAAGATCATTTAGTCACCACATTGGCTTCCTATGTGTGAGTGCTCATTCTCTGACAGGTGACATTTCCCCAATTCACTCCACAGTGGTCCCAACTGAGACCTGTCCTTTGGGTTCCTCAAACACCATTATTGTTAATGAGAGAAACCGAGAGCTTGAGAAGCAGGAGGCCTGGTTGCTGATGGAGCTTCAGAAACTTCGTCGTCAGATTGAAGCTTCTGAGATTCAGATGGTTCAGAGAGCTCCTCTTGGAGTGGATCAGGGGGCTGTGCATGACTTTTCAGTCAGGATAAAGGATTTAGAGGTAAGTCTTGGTATTTTTCTTTGAGCATCTCAAGCTCAGTATGGCTGTGTGCTGCAGAGCATACTGCAGTTCTACATCTGATCAGTTGGGAAAGATATATGTCCTGGGCAGAAAATCCTCACTTAGAAGCTAACCATGATGACTTGGAGTTTAGCTGCTAATTGGAAAAAGTTGACTCTTGAATTTTAAAAGCCAAATTCTGCCAGGCAAAGAATACACATAGACTGATGTCAAGTGGACATGAGCTCATGTTAAGTGCCATCCAAGTTAAAGCACTATTAAAATCCTTTATCAACGATCCATTTTACCACCTAATGGTGAAGTCTGTCTGTGGGATACAGACTGGCTATATGAGACTTGGAGACTCTTCTCCTCCTGGTTCTTAAGATTTGTTGGGAGAAGATTACTAAGAAAGGAGAACAGGTTCAGCATGTGAGAAATTCCACTAAAGCAATGAGGTTGCAGAGGTCTTAAGAGTAGAAGGACCTTGGCATGTCTACCAAGTGCAGTAGGCAGCTGGCAGTAAAGCATTTTGCTTTCAACAGAGCTGAGTTTAGGAGTGGAGATACTCAAAAAGAAATATTACATATTACAGACTGTCAAACAAGAAACCACTCAATATTACTTTCCTTGAAGAAAGGAGACTAAGTCACTGCTGAAGTCCTCAGTCAGACTGCCTATATAATTATTTGGATAAGAAGACCAATTCCGTATGTGCCGTAGAACAATCATTCAGTCAAACAAAAATGTGTAAACCAGGCATTCTCTTTTCTTAGGGTGTACAGAATGACTCTCAAATAATGGCTGAAACCCTCAATAAGCATAAGGACTTGCTGCCTAACTTCAGAGGCTGTGAAAAATATGTGTACTTGCAATCAGAGATAAATGCGCTATTTCAAAAACTGGAAAATATTAATGGTGTTTCTGCTGGCTACTTAGACAGGTAAGAAAATTGAGGTTATAGCAATAAATAATTTTTAGTCCAGATACCTGTCTTTTGTAACTAGTGTTGTAAAATTGCACCTTCTTCTCTGCAAATTCTGTACATGTGGATAGAAATAGACACTTACCTGAAGTTATTCTGTTTTCCGGAATATTTTTAAAAAAGAAAGTGAGAATAATGGGTGTCACAGAAATTTCTTGTGTTACCTATTCTTTTTTAACCAATCATCTGCAATTAATTAGAAATACCACCTTTCCTTCCCCAAACCATCATGGATTTGTCTTGTATTGGTTTTTTTCAGCCTGAATGCTCTGAGATGTCTGCTCCAGGTTATTCTACAAACAGAAGACGTGATCAGAGTTTTTGAAGTCAGACTGTCCGAAGAGGAGACTGTTCCTTTGGATCTTGATAAAGTGGAAGCTTATCGGGCTTGTCTGAAGGTGAGGGGCCAAGACCCAGGGACACAGAAAGGCAAAATTCATAGGTGCCAGCACTGAGCTGGGTGAAACCCTTCTAAAACCACAGGAGATACATAGACATACAATGTTTTTGTAAATCAGGCTGGTGTGATCTCACCTTGAATACTATTTTGAGTGCAGTTTTGAGGGTCACAATATGAGAGAGATAGAAAGCTATTAGGGAGCAACCAAAGGAGTGCTGTGAAGATAGTGAAGGGTCTAGAGGGGAAGCCATACAAGAAACAGCTGAGGTCATTTGGTTTGTTCAGTCTCGGAGAAGAGGATACCGAGGGGAGACATCATTGCAATTTATAACTTCTTCATGAGCAAAAGCAGAGGGGCAGGCACTGATCTCTTCTCTTTGGTGGCCAGTTACAGGATCCAAGGGACCAGCATGAAACTATGCCGGGAGAGGTTTAAGTTAGATAGTAGGCTATTGTTCTTTATCCGGAAGTTGTCTGGGCTTCCCAGGGAAATGGTCACAGCATCAATCCTGTCAGAGTTCAAGAAGCCTTTGGACAGTCCTCTCAGGCACATAGTGTGATTGTTTGGGCTGTCCTGTGCAGGGCCAAGAGTTGGACTTCAATGATCCTTGTGGGTCCCTTCCAACTTGGGATATTTTATGATTCTATGAAATTATTGAAAGGAGTGTATGTGTTACTACTTCTCTGGTAACTGCTTTGCATAGTTCTGAGAAACTGGAATGTTAGCTTCAGGATATAACAGCAAAGGGTTTTAGTTTAGCAAATTATTTAAACACACTTTAAATACATTTTTAAGCAGAAGTGTTTACCGAAGTAGGCATTTCACTTTAAAGGTATTAAGTCCAGCTGACATCACTAAACATACCTTGCTGATTTAGAAACGATATCTTTAGATCCCAACACATTGTGCATTCTGTTAAATTGGTTAAATTTCAGTATCTTCTCAAGAATAAAATGTATGACAGCATTTTGGGTTTTTTTCAGAAAATGAAAGCAGACCTAAATATGAAGAAGTCACTACTGAGTACCTTGGAAAATGAGTTGCAGAGAACACTTCAGATTCACTCACAATCTTGCCAATCATATACCCTGTATGACATGGACATTGGAAAGTACTGTGACAAAGTTACTCAGCTAATAGACCGCTGGCAGAGAGCTGAGAAGCAGATAGATAACAGGTTTGTTCATATTCCCACAGCTTTTTTCCTATTGCTACCAAGATCATCTGAACAGTGAGTCTAAAAGAACTAATGTACACTAATCTTAACTTCCAGAAATAAAATGATGACTTAAGGGCAATTAGACTTGAGCAACTGTGAATAGGTTGAACATACTTCAAAAAGGATTGTGTAAAACTAAGCAGAAAGATTTAGTTAGCCATGTAAGTGTCTAGCCTATGTGCTAAGGAGTTGTTCTAATTTTCTTTTTTATAATTATTGCTAATGTTCTTGATTCAAATTCTTCTGGTCAGCATTCTCCCCCTCAAAGAACCATGCTTATTCCTGAATACCCTATACCTGATGGTGAAAAAAGTAACAGTAGGAATTCAGTAAAAAAAATCTGAATCTTGAACTGAATGCATATTCTGATTATTTGGGGCTGGGGAGTGAGGTTGGGGTGCGGTTTTGTTTGGTTTATTTTGTTTTTACTTGAGGAAAAAATGTAGTCCTAATAATAAAAATTCACTGGTTGCTGGTTGCTCACTGACAACAAGAGTACTGAAGTCAGTGAACTTGATTCATATCACCATAGGGTTTTGTCCATCCCTCACTTAATTGACAGGAAGGCCCAGACTCTGTGTATTACAGAGTTACTCGAAAGTGAGGCACTGAACCCGCTGTACTGAGTGGCTAATAATCCAATTCTCATTTATTTGAATTTTTTCTTCAGAATTTCCTTTTCAGAGCTTCCCATAATTTTACATAGTTTATTAGTGTTTTGTTTCTGAAAACTGTGCAAAGACAGAGAAAGAAAATGCACTTTCTATTCTGACAGTTTTTACCCCTTTTTGCCTAGATCATGGGATTTAGAAAGGCAGATCAAACAGCTGAAAACTTACCGAGATCTCTACCAGGCTCTGTGCAAATGGATCTGTGATGCCAAGCGCCGGCAGGATACGATTGAGTCTGTGAAGATGTGTGATTCCAACACTGTCATGAGATACCTTCATGATCAGAAGGTATGCAGCACCTGAATGAATTGTCTTCATTGATCTGAACTGTTTTGCTATACAGCAGATATCAATATAAATACAATCTACAATACAGTGGCCTGTTTTGAATTATAAAGTATGCAGGCTACCAAAAACCACCACATGTGTAGAAGGCAGGAGAGAGGAAGTATTATTATCCTCATTACTTTCTGTCAGCACTGCTGCAGATTATGAACAAGACTGTTTTTGACTTCTACATGTTCATTGACACTTGTACACATCAGCTTTGAATTAATTGAAGGGACTGTAAGATGGTGCAACTTACAGGACAAATTATAGCGCAAAAATAAAAAGTGAGGAAATAATCTAAAATAAAACCAAGGAATTCTCTCCCTCCCCAGCTCTGGGGCTTGTGCAGTTGCTGGGTGTTCTTTCTGAGAACAACCTTCTCATTTACAGAGAGCTTGCTATTGTAAAAACTGCTTAGATACAGATCATTTCAGGTCAGCCCCAGGGCTTGCAGTAGTCTCCTGCTCCAGGTGCTTTCTGATGGGGGCAGCAGGTATAGGAGGAAAAACTGGTAAATCTTGAGGGAGTGTTTCACGGCTCACTGTTTTCTTGACAGAACTTGCACAGTGAAATCTGTGGGAAGCGAGACAAAGTTGAGGAGCTTCTCAAGCATGCAGATCAGTGCTCAGCTGCAATTAAGGTACTTGGATCTCAGCATTTTTATGGGGTGTGGTTTTTCATGGTCAGGCGCATCTCATTGTCTTTGCTCTGCTGACGGTTGAATACTTGGCTCCCTGATGTGTGTGTGCAGAAATTGCTGGGGTAAAGCACTTCAGTGTATAAAATTGTGAAAAATTGTGAAAACAATTTTTTTACTTGCCACCTGAAGACTATGGGATCATGCAACAGATACCACTGAGAGCTTCTCTTCAGGTGAAGCAAAGCTTCCGTCTTGCCAGACAAAATATTTCAGTTCACATGTTAAAAACCGTAAAGGAGCGAAGAACAGATTAGTATCTTACAAATTAGGTCTGATTAGGATCTGATCTAGGAGGCAAGGCAAATGCAGATTAGCAGGAGGAATCGTGTAAAAGCCACAAAACCCAATAATATACAGGGGTAATTGTTTTGTGGCCCTTGCATTTTTATGTTACCTTTATCTCTACACTTTCTCCAGCTAAATCTTACTGTCTGTGACAAAGATCTTGCTATGTATTTATACGTGGCATATGTGTTGCAAGAGATGCAGAGACTGCTATTTCCAATGAAGTTTTGCTTGATAACAGTGCTTAGACCAATTGCTCCCATGAATATTTTTCATCTCCACATAGCCCTCAACTAACAGAAACACTTGTCTTCTCTTTCTTGGAAAATGTGAATTTCCGCAGTGGTCTTTGAACTGATGAGCTTCTGTTTATGACAGAGGACCATCAGTACATGGCCAGAAATACAAACAAGAGGAAAATGTAGCTTTTATTAAGAAAACAAAACCAGAACAACCCAAAACTTTGCATTTTCTGAAATACAGATTCCCAGAGAGTTCCTTGGCATTTGCTAAGGGGCTTACTTTTCATCTTGCTTTTCAGGACTATGAACTACAGGTTGCTTCCTACAGTTCGGGATTAGAAACATTGCTAAACATACCTATCAAGAAGAGTGTGGTTCAGTCTCCTGCAGTGCTGATTCTACAAGAGGTATCTTTCTTTCATCCACATCAATCTTTTGAGTACATTTGTTTGTCCTTGTGAGCCATTGTGAGTCATATCCAGCTGTATTCTAATAATTAGCACTGTCATTGGTAATGTGAACTAAGCACGTAAGCAAAAGGAATTAGCATAGAATAGTCGCTGTGCTGTAAAATCAGACTTGGGCTTGTTTAGACAGTAGATTAGCCCTCAGGAATTTACCTCATTCCCATTCAATGTCCACTGCATACGTATTGTGAGAAAGGAAGATTCGTGCCCCAAGTGGTTTAGTCACTTTCAACCTGGGAATTAACTACTATTAAAAATTTAACTTCTATTACTTGTGACTGTCAGACAGGAAGAGCATGATGAACCAAGGGATGAAGGGTTGGATTTAGTATCATGTCAGCCATTGGGGGGAAAAAACGGTGTGGGTTTTTCAGAAAGAAAACGGTATACATTTGGGGTTTTCAGAAACTCATGGGAATTTGTGAGAAGGAGAACTTGCTTTTTACTTTGTCAAGTGATATGTTTCCTCAAGTGGATTCACAACCTTTAAATGATCTGGACATAGATATGTTGATATCTAACTCTGTAGTACAAGCTGCTAACAATTCTCTTTCTTTTCAAGGCTAACGAGGCTCAGTCTCGCTATATAGAGCTTTTGACAAGATCAGGAGATTATTACAGATTCTTGAGTGAAATGCTAAAGAGTATGGAGGACTTGAAGGTATTCCAAACCTTTTATTTTCTTTACCTTTTATTTTATAATAGATTAGCAAACAATCATTGATCAGAGACAGAAAGTAGAGTGTAAAATAGTCCACAAAACTATATCCTGAACTCAGAGGTGTCCCATGGAGGCATATTAGCAGCGTCATGCATCTTTTGTGAAAGAGTGCAGTATTCTACAAAGTTACCTCTGAGATCATGTGTGAGATGAGGTGGAGAACACTGGCCTTCTTGGTAAATAGGATGTGCTCGTCAAAGCATGCAAGAGATCCTTCTCTGCCTGTCACAGCCTTGACCTCAGTGAGAGTTGCCTCAGTGCTGAAAACTTGCTCCTCACAGTTAAGGGCACTTCATTTGAGGCCATATTCTAAAGTGTTTCAAAAGAAGCAACTCCTGCATTGATTTCAGTAAAACAGAGAGGCCCATTTAAGAAATTACATATACAGAATATGTTCCCCCTGTCTGAAAATTGTGGGTGTTCTAAAGGCAACTATTTCATGCTGTGCTGGTGAACTTTTGGTACACCAGATTTTACTGTCAGTATTGCATCTCCCTCCCCCCACCACGTGTCATTTCCCCTCTGAAAGTCATTGTGGCTGTTTCTGACTAAGGTTTGACTCTGAATAAATAAGAATTCCAGAATTTGTCTTGATGACATTACACAAAAAAAAGGGTTTTTAGCTCTCACTGAGGCAGTGAAAAAATATTTTTAAGTTGTCAGTATTACAGATATATTGCATGTGATGATTTTGCAACAGTTGTCACAAGTGTTTATATGACTTTTTCTATTTGTTTGTCTTTCTGCTATGATGTTACAGATGAAAGCCACCAAAATTGAACTCCTGGAAGAGGAACTCAGGCTCGCTAGGGATTCAAATTCAGAGACAAGCAACAAACATAAATTCCTGGAGCAAAATCTGCAGAAGTATCAGATGGATATTTCTCAGCTCAAGGCAAAGCTGATGAGTTTGGAGGAGATGAAAAGACAAGCTGAAATGGATGGAAATTCTGCTAAGCAAAACTTAGACAAATGCTATGCCCAAATAAAGGATCTAAATGACAGAATAACCAGGTTGACTTATGAGACTGAAGATGAGAAAAGGAAAAGGAAGTTGCTGGAGGATAGATATGAGCAGCAGAAGAATGACTATGACCAGCTGCAAAAAACAAGGCAAAATGAGAAAGACAGCCTTGGTTGGCAAAAGTTAGAGTCTGAGAAGGTCATCAAGGAGAAGGAGTACGAGATAGAAAGATTAAGGGTTCTTCTTCAGGACGAAGGCACACGGAAGAGGGAATATGAAAATGAGCTGGCTAAGGTAAGAAACCAGTTTAGCGAGGAGATGAGTAATTTAAAGAACAAGTATGAAACAGAAATTAATATTAAGAAGACTACAATCCAGCAGATAGCTGCACAGAAAGATGATGATGCAAAAGGCCTCAGAGCCCAGGTTGACAGATTGACAAGAGAAAACAGAGACCTTAAGGATGAGATTGTGAGGCTGAATGATGCCATTCTGCAAACAACAGATCAACGGCGGAGGGCAGAAGAAGATGCTCTTCAGCAGAAGGCTTGCAGTTCTGAGGTGTCACAGCAAAAGCATCAGTTAGAACTGGAGCTGAAACAGATCATTCAGCTTCGTGGTGAAGACAACTCAAGATATAAGCAGGCTCTTGAGGAGGCTGCCTCAACTATTCAGGATAAAACTAAGGAGCTGGAAAGGCTAAAGCTTCAGCTTCAGGAAGAGGCTAAAAGCCGATGGGAACTTGAAAATGAATTGGCAAAGGTAAGAAACAGTTATGATGAGGAAATTATTAGTTTAAAGAACAAATACGAAACTGAGATTAATATCACGAAGAACACAATTCACCAGGTCACCATTCAAAAGGAAGAGGAGACAAATAATTATAGAACACAGCTTGATAATGCCATGAGAGAAAACAGGAATTTGTGTGAAGAAATCAGGAGGCTGAAGAATACAATAAGTCAGACAACAGATAATCTACGGAAAATAGAAGAGAACGCTCAGCAGCAAAAGGCAGCTGGCTCAGAGCTTTCTCAGAAGAAACAGCAGCTGGAGATTGAGCTAAAACAAGTTATTCAGAGGCACTCTGATGAAAGCATGAGGTACAAACAGTCACTTGATGATGCTTCTAAAACCATTAAGGAAAGAAACAAGGAGATTGAAAGGCTCAGAAAGTTGTTGGATGTAGAAACAAGTCAGAGGAAAGAAGTGGAGGATGAGAACAGTCAGTTAAAAAGAGTCCAGTTTGACTTGCAGAAAGCGAACACAAGTGCTACTGAGACAATTAACAAGCTGAGGATCCAAGAGCAGGAACTGGCCAGACTAAAAATTGACTATGAAAGAGTTTCGCAAGAGAAGAAAGGCAGGGATCAAGAAAGTGCAAAGTTCCAGAGCACTGTAAAAGACCTGCAGATCCAGAAACATAAGCTGGAGGAGGAACTTTGCAGACAGAATAAAAATTTAATGGAGGAGACATCCAGAAGGAAGAAACTGGAGGAGGAAATAGAAGGCATGAGGAGATCTCTCAGAGACCAATCAGTTAAAATAACTAATCTCACACAGCAGATAGAGGAAGTATCTATTGTAAAGAAGAGGAATGAAGATGACCTTAGACACCAAAGAGAAGTATTAGATGGTCATGTGAGAGAGAAGCAAAGATACATGGAGGAGATAAGAAAATACACATCTGATATTGAGACTCTACGTCGTCAGTTGGTCCAAGAACAGGAGCAATTAAAACAGGCTCACCTGCGATATGAGCACTTACAGAAAACCTCCGAGGAAAAAAGCAAAGCCTTGAATGAGTGCAAAATAGAAATTGAAAGGCTTCAATCTCTCACTGAGAACCTAACCAAGGAACACTTGTTACTGGAAGAAGAGCTGCGAAATGTTAGATTGGAGTACGATGATCTCAGAATGGTCAGAAGTGAAGTTGATGAGAAAAATGCCACCATTGCTGAACTAAAGAATCAGCTTCAGATGAGCAGCAAGCAGACCCTGGAACTTCAGGGGCTGATTAATGATTTACAGAAAGAAAGGGAAAAATTGAGACAGGAAATTGAAAAATTCCAAAAGCAAGCTCTAGAGGTATTCACACATATTTTGATCCCAGCTTTACTGTTTCTCAGATACATAATTAATTGCAGTGTCCATTTGAACAAATTAATTCACCCTTTGCTGTTTAAAGTCACTGCACTTGTGATTAACATCCCCTATATAACTCTTCCTTGTTAATTTTCTAAATAAAAATGGCAGGATTTGGCCACCTTCTTAGCCTCTTTACTCCCTGGAAGCTGTTCCAGGGAGCTATAAGCTGTCTTGTCATCTAGCTAAGCCTTGCCTTCAGCCTCAGAAATAACATGGGCTTTGCACCAATCTCCACCAAACCATTCTAGGGGAAGATGAGAGTGCAAGAAGTACCACGTGTTTTAATGGTCCCCTGGTGGCTGTTTGCTTCCCCAGGCTGTTCCAGCCAGGATATGTTAAAGCAGTCCTTTGAGACTAACCTGAACCTAACCCCCCCCAGAATCAACAAGCTGTCAAAGTGCTGCTTAGCTGGGTAAGGTGGTGTCTACAAGTGAGGATTAAAGATCATGTGTCAGCTGTACCTAAAGTACTGAAAGCCTACATTTCATTGACTGTCTTGGGGATTTATGTTCCTAAGTCCTGAGGAACATTTGGAAATTTTACTATTGTTCCTTATTTCTTAAACTCTACATGACAACATAAACATGTTAAAGAAAACATTTTTTCATATTTTATTCTGCTTAGTTTCTTGTTCAGAGACATAGTCTTTAAATATATACAGTGAGCACTTCTGAAAATGTTATTTTTTCCTATACTTGCCCCTTACATTTCTTTTCTCATTCCCATTCCTAATTATGTTTCCTTTATTTAGTTTTTATTTGCTTTATTTTAAAAATCTTAATTGATTTCTAAAAAATACTAACATTTGGGATTATATAATATCTGTATATATATATACATATATATACACATGTGTATGCATGTCTTGCAAATAGATGAACTTGTATTCAGTTTAATATGGACTGCATACAAATGTGCATGCTTGTGGGTCTTTGTGTATGGGTGTACATATATGAATACATTGCATGAATTAAAATGCAAAGCAACGCAACACAGGTAAAGATGTTTTGTGAAACTAACAGGAAAACAAATATTGAGTCATGTATTTTCTTTTTATCTGTGTATGACCAGTCGTTAGCTGATAGAGATTCACCCAGGTTAGCAGGACTGCCAGGGGACGTCTGCAGAGCATCAGACTGTTAGTGAGTCTTGAATACTCTGTGTATTTGTTGGTAAACTGTGAGAAGTATTAAAAAGTTATAAAGAGAGAACTAAATCAGCAGAAAATCTTGGCTATGGATAACAGAATGGAGTCTCCGGTGGTAGTAGAGACAGTCGGTGAAGGAATAATGGACCTTCTCTGATTTAAGTGTATCCATGATCTTGGGTAAGGCACTGCTGTGACTAGAATGTTTTCCAGTGGCAGTTTACTGCAGGTTAAATGACAGGCTGAGAAGCGCATTGTAAGTGCAGGGCGTAACTTCAGCCAGCATAAAGTCTAACCATCCTTTCTTTGTTTATCTCTTCTCAATTGTAGGCATCCAATAGAATTCAAGAATCCAAAAATCAGTATAGTCACATTATGCAAGAAAGAGAAACCCTGCTGATAAAAATGAGTGCTTTGGAGCAAGACAAAGCTAGACTGCAGAGATTAGAAGAGGAGCTGAACCGTTTGAAAGTTACTCTGGAGTCAGAGTCACGTTTGAAGCAACGCCTGGAAAGTGAGAAGCAACAAATACTGAACGACCTCAATCAGTGGAAGAGCCAGCACTCGAGAACAGAGGAATCCATAAGGAAGATCCAGTGTGAGAGAGAAAAGAGTGAGAGGGAAAAGAATAGCCTGAGGAGTGAGATTGAAAGGCTGCAGATGGAAATCAAACGGATTGAGGAGAGGTACCGGTGCAGACTGGAAGAGACTGCTGTCAAAAACCAGTCAGAGTTGGAGTCTGAGCGTCTTAGGCTGCAAAGAGAGATTGAGAAACTGAAGCAACGCCCATATGGATCCCACAGATCTACGCAGACTGAGGAAGATTTTTGTATTGATGCCTCCAAGCTGCTGTTCAGTGGACTGCGGAAGAAGATTACAGCAATGCAGCTGTATGAGTGTCAACTGATAGACAAACTCACACTGGACAAACTGTTGAAAGGGCAGCGATCAGTGGAAGAAGTTGCAGCTGACATTGAACCTTACCTCAAAGGGGCAGGTGCAATTGCAGGGGTGTCCCTTTCACCCAGACAGAAGTACTCTTTTGTTGAGGCCAAAAGGAATCAGCTGCTTACAGCGGAAAATGCAGTCCTGCTCTTGGAAGCCCAGGCAGCAACAGGAGGTGTGATAGACCCACACAGGAATGAGGTGTTAACTGTGGACAGTGCTATCGCCAGAGATCTGATTGACTTTGATGACAGAGAACAAATCTATACAGCAGAAAAGGCTATTACAGGATTTAAAGATCCTTTCTCAGGCAAAACCGTGCCAGTATCTGAAGCCATCAAGAAAAATTTGGTTGACAGAGAAACTGGGATTCGTCTGCTAGAAGCCCAGCTGGCTGTAGGAGGGATTGTTGATCCTGTCAACAGTGTTTTCCTACCCAAAGATACAGCTTTATCTCGTGGGTTGATTGACAAAGACCTGTACAGGTTGCTGAACAACTGCCAGGGCAATACAAAGAACTTCATTGATCCCACCACCAAAAAGGCCGTCACTTACATGCAGCTGAAGGAAAAATGCAGGATTGAACCACACACTGGTCTGCTTCTCCTCCCAGTGCAGAAGAGGAGTATGTCATTCCAAGGGATCAGGCAGCCCGTCTCAGCAGATGCACTGCTTGAGGCTGGAATAATTAAGGAATCAACTAGGAATGACTTGGAAAGAGGTGCAATTACAGTGGAAGAAGTGAGTGAGAGAATTATTGATTTCCTTCAAGGCTCTAGCTGTATTGCTGGTATCTACAACGAGGCTACTAAGGAGAAACTTGGCATTTACCAGGCTATGAAAATAGGTTTGGTTAGGCCAGGGACAGCCCTTGAACTCCTAGAAGCCCAGGCAGCCACAGGGTTCATAGTGGATCCTGTTAGCAATGTGAGACTGCCTGTTGAGGAAGCTTACAAAAGAGGCCTTGTTGGAATTGAATTTAAAGAGAAACTTCTCTCTGCTGAAAGAGCTGTCACTGGGTACAAAGACCCAGAAACTGGAAACATCATTTCTCTATTCCAAGCAATGAACAAAGAGCTCATAGAAAGAGGCCATGGCATTCGTCTCCTGGAGGCCCAGATTGCTACTGGAGGAATCATTGATCCCAAAGAGAGCTACCGCTTACCAGTAGAGACAGCGTACAAGCGTGGCTACTTCAATGAAGAGCTCAACCAGATCCTCAGTGATCCAAGTGATGACACTAAAGGGTTCTTTGATCCCAACACAGAGGAAAACTTGACCTACTTGCAACTGAAAGAAAGATGCATAAAGGATGATGCAACAGGGCTCTGCCTTCTACCCCTGAGAGAGAAGAAGAAGGTGGTGCACACCTCACAGAAGAACACCCTTAGGAAGCGCAGGGTTGTCATTGTAGATCCAGAAACAAACAGGGAAATGTCTGTGCAGGAGGCGTACAGCAAAGGCCTCATAGATTATGACACCTATACGGAACTAGCTGAACAAGAGTGTGAGTGGGAAGAAATAACTATTACAGGATCAGATGGTAGCAGTAGAGTAGTCCTTGTTGACAGAAAAACAGGTAGCCAGTATGACATCCAAGACGCCATTGACAAAGGTCTGGTGGAGAGGAAGTTTTTTGACCAGTACCGTTCTGGCAGTTTAAGCCTGACGCAGTTTGCAGACATGATTTCGTGCCGTAATGGCACTGATGAGGTGTTTCGGCATGAATCAGTGACTCGGTCTCCCACAGTGCTGAGTGTCAGGAGTTCTTCACTGATCAGGAGCGGCTCTTTCTCAGAGACCCCAGATGAATGCAGTCCTATTGCAGCCATATTTGACACGGAAAACTTGGAGAAAATCTCCATTTCAGAAGCTATACAGCGGGGCATTGTGGATAGCATCACTGGGCAGCGGTTACTTGAAGCCCAGGCCTGCACTGGGGGCATAATTTGCCCTACTACTGGCCAGAGGCTTTCACTTCAGGAAGCCACCAGTCAAGGGATCATTGATCAGGATATGGCCACACGTCTCAAACCAGCCCAGAAAGCCTTCATAGGGTTTGAAGGCATAAAGGGTGGACGCAAGAGGATGTCAGCAGCTGAAGCAGTGAAGGAAAAATGGCTGCCTTATGAGGCTGGGCAGCGATTCCTTGAATTCCAGTACCTCACTGGAGGACTCGTGGACCCAGAAGTGCGTGGGAGAATAAGTACTGAAGAAGCCATTAGGAATGGATTGATTGATGGTCGCGCTGCCCAGAAATTACAAGACACCAACAGCTATCCCAAAATTCTGACCTGCCCCAAGACCAAGCTGAAAATATCCTACAAAGATGCAATGAATCGGTCAATGGTGGAAGACATCACTGGGCTTAAACTCTTGGAAGCAGCCTCCGTTTCATCTAAAGGCATATCCAGTCCCTACAATGTCTCCTCTGCACCTGGCTCACGCTCTGGCTCGCGCTCTGGCTCACGCTCAGGCTCACGCAGTGGGTCTAGGAGGGGAAGCTTTGATGCAACAGCAAGCTCTTCATATTCTTACTCATATTCAACCTTCAGCAGTGGGTCTATTGGGCGCTAATAACAAATTAGGGAATGTGTCTGCATTTTATTATAGTTTAGATTATTCTGTATCTCCTTCCCTAGAAGAAAAAAACCCAAACAGTAAAGTAACCCAAACCAATGCTTTGAAGTCTTTTCTGGGTATGTTACACTTCTCTTCTAAAAAAGCTGTAAAATGCTTGAATGCAAACTTACAGATTAGGGAATTGTGAACTTTGAGTTTTGATTCCCATTTCCTTTTAGTGTTTGGATTTTAATAGGTCTCTGTATATTTTAAATACTGTGTCATGTGCCACCTTCTGTTATCCATAACTGTCAACCCATAAGGTGGTAACTGAGGATCGAAAGTCTTGCAGTAGTTAATTTTTTTCCACATAGACCTTTTTCAATTTGCTATTATGAAGAGAAAAATATTAACAATAGAAACAGAAAATGCCCTTAATATTAGTTTAGAATTTATACTGTCTTTCAGATGCTCTACTTCTTTATGTTTAGCTAGCAGTTTTCTAAAGTATAACTTGTTGGATATAAAGGGCTATTGTTAGGCTGGGCTTTTGTTTTGCTGTTACCCATATACATTTTCTACTGCTTTGCTTGATTTCCCTGTAACAAAATACAAATAAAATTCTAAATGCACCATGTGAGCTATTCTGGCAATAAACTTCTGAAATTTTAAAGTATTTGGTGTGCACTTAATACATTTATCTGTGGACATTCTTAGAGGTGCAGGTTAGAGAACTATTTTGAAAAGTAGTAAACACTAGCTTTCTTGTAAAAAAAGTACAGGAATATTATTTTTCATTATGGCTGAGCTATCACTTTTATGAATGTGGTCAGCAGGGAAATGAAGAAAGCACCAATAAGGGAAACTATGCCCTAGAAGCAGAAAGCTTGTTTGCGCAGCTCTGTATAGACTTGATGATGGTGATCAGAAGCGTATTGCTTCTATTTGTGATCCAGCTTATTTCCGCAGCTACAAGGAACTGAGTCAGATTCTCTCTTACACATTAAAGTAACTTGGGCAGAACAAAGAACTGGCTTATGTGGCCAGTATGGTGGCCCAGAGGCATCTTTCAAAACCTTAACAATCACCTCTGTAACATCCTTCTACCTCTTCTGCTGGCTCCTGAAAGACTAGGTTGAGAAAACAGCAATAGTATGTCAGTGTTTGTATGGTGTCTTCTTGTTGTCACTTCTGTGTAGGCTGTTGGCAGCCTGCTGATTCCTTTTATCTGAGCTGAGAAAGTTCATGAGATGAGAAACCAGAGTGAGACTAAGTGACCACAGTATTAGAGGACATAAAAGTGATTTGAAACTGCTTCAGCTCAAATTAAAATTTCTTAGCATGGAAAATCACTTGTATACATTGAGGCTGTCCTGTCCTCTACCCTTTGGCACACAGTGAAGTACCTCTGGGTAAGCACTATGTTCTTGGCAGAGTGATTGATGACTCACAAGAATTTAATATACATAGTTTTATGCAACTGCTCCTGCAGTGCTGTAACGATAAAGCCATTACCATAATTTGCCAGTAGCTGAAATAAATTTCTCCTTTAAGTAGGTGTAATGGACTGATTATCTGTTTCACCATTGCCTTGGGCATGGAGCTGAAAAGCCCTGCTGCAAAGGCTAGGCTGCTGCAGGAGCCCAGCTGCCTGCAAAAACTACAGGTGGCAAGAAGTAAGCCATGGGAGGCACGTACATGGCCAGGATTTTCCATCCCAAGTAAGGTATTCCAAGCGGATTTGGCCTGGATAGTGGCAAACCAGCCAGTGGACATTCAGGACTTACCTTGGTAGTAGGCAAGCTTCACCTGGTGACTGGTGACCCAACCAGTGGCATTCTGGGTCTGCCACTGTCAGGACATTTACAGTGGTCCCCAACGTAGTATGGGGGGACTGCTGCAAGAGCTATTGTCACTTGCTTACTCTGCCTTCTGCTTGGCTCCTTGGAGGCTACAGAACTGGAGAAGCAGCCTCACTGAGATCACCTGCAAGCCAGCCCAGGGTCCATGGTGGTGGTAAGTCCTTTCCTGTCCTTTTACCATTTGCCCCTTAGATTTTTTTCTATTTTTCTGTCTTTTTTGTGTTTTATAACAATTTATAAAATCAAATTATCACTGTGGAACTGAGCATATCGTCTCACTTGTGTCTTAGTCTCACATAAAGGAAAGTTTAGAACCTAGTTCCCCTCCAGTTTTGTGGATTGAGGCAAACCTCACCTCTTCACATCTAAGCAGAATGGAATAGTAGTTTAAAGTACATCCCTGGTTTTAGCCATGTACCATGTACACGCTCTATGCATTTTATTAGTTGCTACAGATGGAAGCTGAAGGGCCCTGTGTCCTCTCCGGCAAGACTCAGCAAGGCTCTGCTGTTCCTGGAATTAAAGATTATTACGCTGGTGCATTAAAGCACTCTTTCCTATGGAAGGGCGTTGCAAATAGCAGTGCTGAATCCTTTTATCCACTGGACCGGACTGTGACACATTGTGGAGTTTCATTAGAAAGCGAAGGAGAGAAAGATGCCTCACAGAAACCGGGATAACAGACGAGATGGATACGGATACCGCTTATTTGGGATGGAAGGGGAAAGGATTTGTCAGCAAGTGAGAAATAAAAAAATAGGCAGACACCAAATATTGCAGACTTAGCGAGGTGCCTACTTAGATCAGGAAGGACATTTCTGCCTACAAATCAACACGGATACACAAATCCTGTGTTTCATTCCTCTCTCGTCTGGTTTTAAAGGATTCGATTGTGGTCACAGCTATGACAGGATGTCAGAAAAGATGAAGCCAGTGACCTGATGCCAGGTACTGTGACAGAGACTTTTCTCCTACTTTTGTAACTCTGGCTGCCACCACTCTCCTCAAAATTCTTAGGCTCTGAACAGATGTGCTTCCTCACCAGTTATTAAGCAGTTCTAGAACAATATAATTAATACGGAGAAATTATGAAATGAGGGATGATTTTTATCTCTGATCTCACTCTACTATACATTTCAGGGCCTGAAACTATACATGTTAAAGACAGAACTGAATTAGGGTAAATATTTTAATTGCTTTTTCAAAATATTTTTTGTGAAACTTCTCCTCAACCACATAAATGTACAGTCAACAGTTTCAATACATTTGAAGTAAGATTCCATGGTATAAGCTTCTACTGAGGACACTAAAGTATGTAAAGCATGCAATGTGTCAGGGATGCTTCACAAAATGCATGAAACCAAAGCTATGGGAATGTGCCACTGAGATCCTAAAGAGGTAGAAGATGCCCAATATGGGAATTCTAGGGCAGGATTGGGCAGATAAATAATACCATCCTGTCATAGTAAGGGTGGACAAAAGCAACACGCATACACACTTGATGCTGGTGGAAATGCCTCAATTGTTTTTTGACACACATACAGTTAAAGTTAGAAAGCTATTCTAATTGGCTGCACACGTGTTTACACTGTGTTCATTGGTAGACCTTCACAGTTCTGTCTTCTGCTCCAATGTGGGGTTTCTCACGGTGAGAAAGTTCTGTAACAGTTGTTTGTTTGCACGCCTTAGCTTACACCTCTGCCAAGCTCTCTTCTCCAGGGTACACCGGGATGCTATCAATGTCTATTACTTCTGTGTTGATAAGGGGTAAATAGCAAGCAGTTCAGCTGCTATCCTCGACATTATCCCACATCATTAAAAAGAATTATACAGAAAGGATTAAAAAATAATTAATTAGTTAATGAGCTCAGTGAAAAAGGTCCTGGGCCTGATCCCCGGGTGCGCGTTCGCTTGGGAGTTGGACTAGATGATCCTGTGGGTCCCTTCCAACTCAGAACAACCTGTGAACCAGGAATCAATTCTTACACAGTCTAAAATGACAGGTTTGGCTAGGTTAGGTAATAAATGATAGGTTGGACTTGATGACCTCTATGGTCTTTTCCAACCTTACTGATTCTGTGATTCTGTGACTTTTGAAATCTCGGGACAATTTTTCACTACTCTTTTTTTGTCCTCATTTCTTCCTAGATTCTTTTTAGTTACAGTGCATTCATGATTTATTGTTTTCTTGCACCTCAACATTTAGGACAAAGTTTTTCTTAGAGGCTTGAGAACTGATCTGAAAAGAATACAAGAGAAAGTCAAAGTGTCACAGAAGTGATCCACACCTCAGTTATCATGGTATCCCTAAATTAGTTGATAGCAACTTCCAACTTAGCATACGAAGACCAAACTTATAATTACTTTTCAGTTTTAATATGTTTCTGTAAACTATCTAGACCAAACTACAGAATGCCTGCACTACAGTTGCTATCTTTTGTTAATATGGATTATGAATATTGAAGCTAACTTCATTTCTCATTTTGTTTCATTGAGTCTGGTAAAATCTGGGAGTAACTGAAAAACATGGACATTTCTTCTACTTTTAAATGGAGACAGGAATGAGAAGCAAGAGAGCTGCAACAGTCTCTCAGTCAAAAAAAAAAGCAACACCACTTGTCACAGGTATACAGACACACAGAGAAATCTTCCCAGAACTTCACTGATTGATTTTAAGATAAAACCTGGTGCCTTCCTAAAAGGTCTTGATGAAGGCATTTTCTGTAATGAAGAAAATAGATTCAGGAGACCCCTTCCAACTCTCTCTGATACAAGTCTGATTTTGCATATCACAGGAGAATTACAGTCATACCTCAGTGCATTGCGACTTCTCTGTTGCAGCCTTGCTGGATCGGGAAAAATTTTCTCCATGAATCTGCCTCAGTGATTGGCGGAGTGATTCACGGAGCTTCCTGGTCAATGCATGCACAGTGCCTCTGCTTCGCCAAGGGGTGGTGCCGGCACTCCCTGTGGGGAGGGAGTGGCCCGGCCCTGCGGGGAGGGTGTGCAGTGCCTCCTGCTTGCTGTGGCATTTATAGTGCCATGGCACTGTGCTGTGGTCCCTGCCCTGCTCCTGTGTGTTCCCATGCCCAGTTCCTGCCATGGAAGGCTTACACTGCGGAATGCCTCAGAGTGTGCAGGGTGTTGTAGTCCCGCACAGGGAAGCATCATTGCCGCCTGCCCACAGTATGCCCTGGGTGGCCGCTGAGACTCAGCGCAGCACCGCCACAAGTCATGCCATCCCCTGTTACTCTAAGCCCAGCTGGGGGACTGACTCTCACCAGGCATGTGGCCACTGTGAGCACTCCAGAGGCACTAATGGTGGTTCGATATGTAACATTAAACCATTGAGAAAGTCTGTATAAAAGCTGTATAAAAGGCAAGGGCTGTGTGGGAGACCCGAGTTCAATTCCCACCAGGGAGACAGTGTTAAGAGTTGGACTCGATGATCCTTGTGGGTCCCTTCCAACTCAGAATATTCTGTGAAATCTGTGAAATCTGTGCTGAGACAGGGCAGCAGCACGATGTGCCCATTCCGCCGCCACAGCTGCTGTGCCAGAAGGAGGCTTCTGTTTCCCCCATGCACTCCCCCCACTGCAGCACGGGGAAGTAGTGTTCTGCTGGGTCCATATGGCCAGTGCTCTCACACCCAGGACCGACGGACATTAAAGGGAAAGAAACTCTGACACTGATGCCACCCTCTGCCAAAAGGGGCCCCGGGTGTCGCAGGTTTGAAAAGTTAAGGTTTTCCAGGCTCCAAGAACACCAACCAGAGCCCAGGAACACTCTTCCCCGCTGTGGACCCGGAACTTCCCCATCATGGAGGCAGTGCAAGCATGCATGGTGGCAGCAGCCCGGCAGCGGCTGCGGAAGTGGCAGCGTGGCCAAAGAGAAGCCCAGGGATTATCTGGGGAGCTCCACAGGCAGAGAGGGTTCAGAAACGCTTTTCTTTACTCCCCTGTGCTGTGAGAGCCTGTGGGGAAGAGTGGAAAATGTTCCCCAGTGCTCCAGAGTGGCAGGGGCTGGAGCGATGGGCATAGCCTGTATGCATATTAATGACCCGTAAGTGTCCACAAATTGGACAGTTTGCAAAAGCCCTGGGAGACCTGTTCCTCCCAAATTTGGAGGTATGTACGGTATTCGTATTGATGGACTTACTGAGGCAGTTAGTTTAGTAGCATAAAGAAACAGCAACCTACTTTTGTGTTGTAGCAAGACTGTGAAAGCTGTAAGCTGTTTGCCCAGCAGTTAGAGATAGTCATCTATACAAGTCCTCTGGTCACACACCTGTGGCACCACATCAGGTGGTTCCTTGGGAGATAAGGCTCAGAGTCAGGAGTGCAGCACCAGAAGTTATAACTCTGCCATTCATTAAAAAAATGGGGGGGGGAGGGGAGGGGAGAGGGTTGGGGGAAGCCAAGCCTCGATTGGCTTGAAATTGGAATTGCAGTGAGCTATGTTGTCATATGGGATCATAAGGGAGGTATGGTATATATGAAAGCTTTGATGGATCATTATTTGCTCCACTCTGGCTCAAGAACACAGCTAAGCAACATCCATCTCTGTGAAGCTATCCCTGGCAATGGACTTCAGCACCCACCCTACTCCTGTTNACCCAGGACCGACGGACATTAAAGGGAAAGAAACTCTGACACTGATGCCACCCACTGCCAAAAGGGGCCCCGGGTGTCGCAGGTTTGAAAAGTTAAGGTTTTCCAGGCTCCAAGAACACCAACCAGAGCCCAGGAACACTCTTCCCCGCTGTGGACCCGGAACTTCCCCATCATGGAGGCAGTGCAAGCATGCATGGTGGCAGCAGCCCGGCAGCGGCTGCGGAAGTGGCAGCGTGGCCAAAGAGAAGCCCAGGGATTATCTGGGGAGCTCCACAGGCAGAGAGGGTTCAGAAACGCTTTTCTTTACTCCCCTGTGCTGTGAGAGCCTGTGGGGAAGAGTGGAAAATGTTCCCCAGTGCTCCAGAGTGGCAGGGGCTGGAGCGATGGGCATAGCCTGTATGCATATTAATGACCCGCAAGTGTCCACAAATTGGACAGTTTGCAAAAGCCCTGGGAGACCTGTTCCTCCCAAATTTGGAGGTATGTACTGTATTCGTATTGATGGACTTACTGAGGCAGTTAGTTTAGTAGCATAAAGAAACAGCAACCTACTTTTGTGTTGTAGCAAGACTGTGAAAGCTGTAAGCTGTTTGCCCAGCAGTTAGAGATAGTCATCTATACAAGTCCTCTGGTCACACACCTGTGGCACCACATCAGGTGGTTCCTTGGGAGATAAGGCTCAGAGTCAGGAGTGCAGCACCAGAAGTTATAACTCTGCCATTCATTAAAAAAATGGGGGGGGGAGGGGAGGGGAGAGGGTTGGGGGAAGCCAAGCCTCGATTGGCTTGAAATTGGAATTGCAGTGAGCTATGTTGTCATATGGGATTATAAGGGAGGTATGGTATATATGAAGGCTTTGATGGATCATTGTTTGCTCCACTCTGGCTCAAGAACACAGCTAAGCAACATCCATCTCTGTGAAGCTATCCCTGGCAATGGACTTCAGCACCCACCCTACTCCTGTTGGCACTGTGGATAGACTTGAGAAATGATAAACATGATAAACACAATAAACATAAGCCAGCACTTTCGCTAACAAAGACTCCATCTGTGTATGGATGCTTTGCTCTGCTTCCTGGGAATACTGGCAGTGCTCACTTAGGAGAGCAAGTGGTGCAGATGAATACAAAGAACAAGACAAATTTTGTGAATGGAAAAGCACTGGTGGCTCCAGGAGGAGAACCCCGAGCAGCCCTGTGTCTTCTCTGTCTATAAAAGCAACTGCTGTAGCCAGTTGTATGATCTTGGGCTTTAAACTCCACAATGTCCATATCCTCAATATTGTAGTGGTGTGTGCAGTGGGAGAACCTGAGTTTGGATTGTTACCTTCTCAAAGACTTTTTGACATTGTCAAAAATAAAGGCATGTGTAAGGTGCTATTAGACACTATGAGAAATACTGAAACTCCACCATGTACCACTCAGACCGGCTCTCTTTTTTTCTTTATCTCAGTTTCTAAGGGTACAGAATTCCAGGAGCACCTAGAGCCAGAATCTCATAAGAAGAACTTATTTCCTCCACAGATCTAAGCCTCTGAAATGGGTCTCTGTGTGATGTAAAAACCGTATGTTTCTGCATCTTTCTTCTTTACACGTAAGAGGATTTAAATTTTTATTTTTATTTAAATTATTTTTATTTACTTATATTTTATGACCAAATAACTCACCTGGTGGATGAGAAGAAGGCTGCGGATGTAGTGTACCTGGATTTCAGTAAAGCTTTCAACACAGTCTCCCACGGTATACTCCTGGGGAAGATGGCAGCAAGGGGCTTAGACAGGAATATTCTATGCTGGGTCAGAAAATGGTTGGATGGTCGAGCCCAGAAAGTGGTAGTTAACTGTGTCACATCCAATTGGCGACCAGTTACTAGTGGCGTCCCCCAAGGGTCTGTGTTGTTTAACATCTTCATTGGTGATACTGATGACGGGATTGAGTCCATCATGAGCAAATTTGCAGACGACACCAAGCTCGGAGTACGTGTTGATCTGTTAGAGGGTAGGAGGGCCCTGCAGAGGGACCTGGACAGACCGGAGAGATGGGCAGATTCCAATAGAATGAGTTTCAACAAGTCTAAATGTCGGGTTCTGCACTTTGGTTATAACAACCCCAAGCAGAGCTATAGGCTGGGGATGGAATGCTTAGAGAGTGAGCAGGTGGAAAGAGACTTGGGGATATTGGTGGATGGCAAACTTAATATGAGCCAGCAGTGTGCGCAGGCGGCCAGGAGGGCCAATGGCATCCTGGCCTGCATCAAGAATGGTGCGTCCAGCAGGACAGGGGAAGTTAACCTTCCATTGTTTTGGCACTGCCCTGTTGTGTATTGTTGTTTGTGTCGGTGTTTCCCAGCGCCCACGGCCACCCCATGCTGGGAAAAACCTCTTTTCCACTCAGCTGAGAACACTGGTGCAGGGGAGCCGGCCACGCTGCTGTCCTGGTGTCTCTCCNTGGTGCAGGGTAGCCGGCCACGCTGCTGTCCCGGTGTCTCTCCAGGTGGGTAGACCTGGTTTCTCCATACTCAGGGTAAACAAGTGTGTCTCGGAGAGTCATTCGAGAAAGTCTCGGACACCATGTCTAACCTAAGATTGTGTAAATCTTTCATAACTGCAGGCAGCCACTTCGCTCCAAGAGGAGTGGAGCGGGCATTCTCCCAGGAGTCTTTGGTCTTCTAAGAAGTATTCTTAGAAGTACAGTTGGCCCTCGAATACCAGGGTACTGTGGGCCTTGTTGCCTCCCCCTCTGTCAGCGTAGAGTGGCAGCTCATTAATATGCAAATTTCCCGCAGTTGCCCCACCCCTTCAGCGCCGGAGCTCAGTTACCAGAAGCTTCTCGCGTGATGTGTGAGTGGCCAGGGGAGCGAACGGTGTCTCCTCTGCCCTGTCCCCACCTGGGGAGTCCCCAGGAATCATGACGAAGGGGTCCCTGAGCCCATGCCGCCCCCGCAGCGAGCCCCAGGCTTTGGCCGCTGCCACTGCGACAGCTGCAGCAGGCAGAGGAGGTGCCGCGGGGCTGTATGTATTTCTGAGCCCTCCCCGCCGTGTTCCCTCCCATGGGACATGCCTGGCATGGCACAGCGGCGGCTGGGACCGGCCGTGCACAGCTCTGCCGCCACTTAGACATGCAAGAGCCCGGTGGCTGCCTTGTTACTCCTGGTGCTGAGGAGAGGTGCTGAGGACAGGCTGCATTCTCCAGGAATTTTGCAGGCTCTGGGACGCACCCTGCAGGGGCCAGACTAGCAGAGTTTAAACTCGTGTTCGACTCCAGCACTAAACTTACGTATGTAGGTAGAGTCAAGCCTAGAGTGAACAAACTTTTTGCAGAAATTCAGCTTAAAAACTATGTGAACTTCAAACTCCTGCTTTCAAAAAACCCAAGCAAACAGACAAAACAAAACCTCTGCTAATGTGTACTGTGAAAACAAAAGCTTTGTAGAAAAGGTGACAAAATAGCCCGTTAAGCTGGAATGCGTCTGGCTTTTACAGCCGGCTCGCAGCTAGCCTCCATTGCAACATGCGACGCAAGCCGGAGACAGCAGAGTGGGCATGTGCCAGCGCCTCTCCGCTCCTTTCAGCATGGGGTGGGTAGGGGACGGGGGCGGCAAAAGAATGGGAGGGAACACAGCAGGGATTTCCTTTTAAAATTTTTTTTTACAATCAGTCCTGGTTACATCTGAATATGGGGATGACTGAGAAGGACCCCACCCTGTAGGGTGGGCAGTGCTGCCCGAGAGATGGTGCTCCTCTCTCTATTATGTACAAGTTTTCCGCAACCCTTGGCCAATTTGCATCTGTAAAAGACACGTGCGTTGCGGCTTAATTGTCCGTTTTGTAACATCAGCTTTTCCACAAAACATTGTTACTTCTAGCAGGAGGGTTGTTTTGTTGTTTTTTTAGCAAGCAAGAATTTGAAGTTGGTTTTTTTAGCTCAATGCCCTACTGCCTGGCCTCGTGGACACACCGGGGTGGGGTGTACAGCCCTGGGACTATGCGTCTCCAGGACCCCACGAACTCGTGTTTAAGCGTAGCTTGCGCCACGCTCGGACCCTCGACTGGCCAGGCCCCCACCCCCGGCTCGGGCAGAGACTGAGTGACTGGCTGTGCCTGGCCAGCCCATCACCATATTTATTATAATATCTGAAATACTCAGGGCATGGGTCTTCCAAGCACATCCTAAGACTGCCCCTGTTGTCCTGTGGTGCTTAGTTATTTCCTACAGATTCCTGCTTCAAATTTCCCTACTTACAGTTCTTTCCCTGCAGGATGGGAAGAGATCGACCCCCTGCAAGGCAAAGCTGACCTGGGCCAGCCTTTTATTTTTATAAACAATCTGTCTAATAATAAAATGTGTGGGTTTGGATTTGGGGGGTTTTAATTTTCTTTATTAATAAGGTGAGCCTGAACATATATTGTGCAACAACACATCAGCATAATTTTCTTCATGGTTGGGACCCATTGCTAGCGTGTGGCTCCACATTGACCAGCACTGCAACAGTATTAGGGGTCAGGTGGTGTGTCACAGGGGGGCCCTTTGTGACACCCCACTGCAGCACAGCTGCAGTGTCCGACAGGACAGTGATGAGAGAGGACGGGTGCACGGAGCTGGCAAGAATTGTTCCCTGTTGCCTTCTGGATCTTCTGATCATACCGCAAGACTTTCCCTGTTTCCCTGTGGATCCTCTGAGCATAACCCAAGACCTTCCCTGGTGCCCCGTGGTTCTT
>WEKX01009684.1:545261-560585 GCA_013390025.1 Pitta sordida
GGCGTGGGGCTGGGCAGGGGGCAGATCTTCCTCTGCTCTCTCCTGCCGTCAGACCCCCTGCAGTCCTCCCTGCTCCCCCTCTCTGTTAGATGTCAGCTTGCTCCCCTTGTCCAGAGAAGAACAGGAAGTCGTGGATTCCATCAAGGCCCTTCACAGGAGCCGCAACCAGGTAACTGTGGCCAGATGTGTGGTGTGTGTGCCAGTATGTGCTGTCAGGGGCTCTGCTGCTGGGCTGCCGGAGGGGTGCTGGCTTGGTAGAGCTGCTGCTGTCACAGGGCATTGCCTCTCAGGGCTCCAGATCCAGTGGCCAGGTTTCTCCAAAGCTCTCATACTCCTGGTTTTTCTCCCTGTTTCCTGGCTGCCAGCATGTGGGCCAGAAGATCGCCCTTCTTCGGAAAATCAAGGATCTGTGCATAATCACGAAGTTCCGTGGCTCATCGCAGCGCTTGGTCAACTTCTGCCGCAGATATGCGGTGGTAGAGAGGATCCAGGTGAGGGGACATTTGGTGCTGTGGGGAAGAGGGCAAGGACCCCTGGCACTGTCATTCTTTGTGGGAAGCACTTGGGCAGGCGAAGGGTCTGGTGGCAGTGGGTGCTGGCAGCTGCCAGGTCCCAGGTCAGTTGTGCTCTGCAGATGCTGCTGGATGACGAGCCCTGGTTCGAGCTGCGCACAGAGGTGCGGTGCCTTGCTATGTCTGCCATTGAAGGATTGAGGTATCCGCTGACCAATCCCAGAGACCCATTCCCCAGAGGACTGTGTTGCCCTGCCTCGGGGCGCTGCTCTTGGCACCGCTCTCGGCACAATTGTCCAGCTGGGCCCTCTCTCTCTTTGCAGCATGGTGGAAAAGGTTCTGGAGGGCAAAAAGAGAAGACTCCTAGAAACCTGCTTCCTGACTGTCTTCTGGCTTCCTCCAGAACCAGTAATCACAGCCAAGAGGCAACGTGAGCTCAATGTGAAGGTAAGCACTGGGTGAGGTGCAGGAGCCACCAGTCCCTTTGGACAGTATGCTCCCTGGCCTTCCTGCACTGCCCCATGACCAGAGGTCCAAGGCAGGGCAGGGGCTCAGCTTTGCTTTCCTGCCATGGTCTTTTCATTCCGTTCCCAGAGCTCAGCCATATCCAGTACGGCAGGCTGCTCTACCTGCAGTAGACTGCCTGCTCCTAGGTCTCTCCTGGGTAGTGTGGGCAAGCTCCCCTGCTGTGGGAACTCAGATCAGTCTCCTGGGGGTAAAGAATCACTGACCCTGCTCTCTGTCCTCCTTGCAGACCCTGAGAGCCATGGATTCCATGCTGAAGGCAATAGTGCTCAACTCTCCTCCCTCCAGAATTGGCGAGGAGCTGCAGAACATCTTGCAGGTCTGGTCTGTGCAAAGAGCGGGAGTCCCAGGGCTGTTCCTCACCCCATGGGGGAGAGGTTGCCCAGTCCTGGGTGAGCAGTCCCCAGACAAGTGCCATGGATGCAGAGCACTCTGGAGGGACAGTGCCCACCTCCTGTGTCACCAGGCTCTTGTAGAGCACAGAGAGTAGCGCCTGCCTTACTGCCTGGCCAAAAGCTTGGTCTGGGTCCTTCTGCCCAGGCTTGCAAGGGACTCCAGGCACTGGAGCCCCGCTCTAGGCTTTCCTTGAGGTCAGAAGAAATCTTCAGGGACAGGCCAAGTCCCACCCAGGAACGGAGCTGTGTCGCTGTTGCTGGAACAGGTGTCTGCTCTGGGGACTCACCAGCAGTTTATCTTTGCTCAGGTGCTGCTGGACTTTACCAGATATGATATAGTCGACGTGCAGAAGAGAGCTTTGGGGAGGATTGACATGCTGAGCTATTTGATGGCCAACTATTCCAGACAGGAAGTAAGGCCTGGGAAGTAATGCCCTCTCCCTGCGGCTCTCCCTGCCAGGGCTGCTGCCCAGCGGACTGCTCAAGGAGCCTGGGCCACAGGGCCTAGCAAAGCCTGGGTGCACCAGGGATCCAGCCCTGGGCATACCCTCGGCTATGGGGTTTTGGCACCACCTGCCTGCCCTCAGCCCTGTTGCTCTTCTGCCTCCCTGCCACAGGATGGGGACTGCTTTAGTAAAAGGGACTGCACTGTCCGCTGTGAAGACATTGAGATCTCATTCCTCGGACAGCTGCTGGCACGTCTTCTCCTTTTCCAAACTTGCCCCAAACACAGTGAAATAGCTTTGAGTGCTCTTCATCACCTCAGTGAATTCATCTGTAAGTAAAAAAAATAAGGGGCATTGTGATGGCCTTCACCCCTGCACACACAGAGCTCCTCATAGCTCTGCTTCTCTGCTGGAGCACCTTTGCCCCTCTGGCTCCTTCCCCTAGCATCCCAGCTCTCTCTCACTGTAGAATATGAGTGCTCTCCTCAAGTCTTGGACCTGTTCTCTGCTGTTCTCCTTCCCCGCTCTTTTCCCCCTCTCCAAACCTGCTGCTTTGTGGACCTCAGTCTAAAACCCTCCAGAACCTCCTTCTGCCATCTCACAAGCAGATCTTGGGGTGCTTTGGAAAGCTTGCTGGCAAAGCTCCTCTGTCTCAATGACTTCCGTGTCTGCCTCACTCTTAGGTACAGCCAGGCTAAAGGGTACACAACACCGGTTCCATGGAAAAGCTGGCAAAACCTGCTTGATCGGGGGTTCCAACAAGCATAATACCAAGGTAATGGGCTCCTCCCTTGCTGAGACTCTTGTCCATCCATGCCATCGGCAGGGCACTGGTATGAGCAAAGGGGCCCAGAATTAGCGGGGCTGATGTGGCCTCACTGTCCCTGATGAGGGGGTTCCTGCTGTCCCCAAGTAGTGACTACCTGAAGGTGGCACTCCAGTGTCCTAGCAAACAGCAGCTCCAGCTCTCCTGCCCATCAGCAAGCCCTGTTCCTCCACAAGGCCAGCATCCTGCGACCATGAGCCCAGCCCTCCTCCCTCAGCTCCTTGCTGTTCTCATCCTCCCCCATGCCGTGATTTTGGGCACCGCTGCAAGCACTGCTGGGCACCCCTGGCCAGGACTGTGTGTGCTGCCCAGCTAAGCAGCACGAGCAGGGTGCTTGGTGTGACGTCTTTGCTCCTTTCCTTCCTGCCACAGGCCTTTGAAAGGTACCTCACACCTTCTGAGAGGACACACATAGTCCTTGCGGCCATGGAGGTGATGATAGAAACCACTGACTTAGACAAGGGAGGAGCGAAACACATTTTGGATGTGGCATTGCGACACCCACACCACTGGATGATGGATGTAAGTGGCCAGTGACTGGATTGCCCTGCCCTTCAGCCTTGTCCGGCCTTGTTCTTCTGTCCCTCCTTCCCAAACCCAGGTGACTCAGGCATCTGAAGCTGCCTTCAGGAAACAGAGAAGGATGGCAAGGGCAGGTGAGGACTTGGCTGCCCTCCAGTGGCAACACTATCCTCACCTTTGTCCCCTCCAGGTGCCAAAGATTGTGACTTGCATCCATGAAAGCGTGCCATGCATCCAGGAAGTATCAATTCAGAGGTGGTTCCGTGAGCTGATTGTCCGAGAAGCAGACATTTTCCCTAAGGAGGTAGTGAAAACACTGTTGATCATCGGTGCACAACAAGACAGGTACTGGCCCTGAAAACCCTGAGGGCTTGTACATTGTGGGGAGAGGGACCCTGAGACTCTCTGGCTCCCAGACCCAAGAAATGCTGCAGGACACTCCTGAGGAGCGGGGTTCTCCATCCCGCAAAGTTCTCCAGCACTGGTGGGTTGTCCAGGCCCGGAGCAGCCAAAACTGGCTGAGCCAGCCCAGAGGCATCATGCTGCTCCCAGCCTCCCAGGGAACACCACCTCAATTCCCTCCTGCCTGCCCAGGCAAGGCCTGCAGGCACCGCAAGCCATGTGGGGGGCTGGCCCAGGTCATGCCGTGGCCGAGGTAGCCCTGCTGACACAGTGCTCTGCCTTGTAGCATGACCATGCCAGTGTGGGAGCTGATCTTCTCTGAGTCACAGGCTCTGCACAGGATATTAGTGGCATTCCTTGTCTTGCTCTGGTCCCATTGGTTGACCGATATTCCCAGCTCTACTGCAGAAGGCACCTGTGTCCCGGACTTGGCTGTGAGTTACCAGACAAGGAACTGATCCGCTGCCATGAGCCCTGCAAACTGCCATTATCTCACTAGTGTGCTTGCTTCCACAGCCGTCCTCGGGGCAGTTTCAGTCCAAGGATTCGGGTGACGAACCTGACATGGAGAACAATGGGGAGCATTCAAGACTGGAAACAGCCTCCCGGATGCTTGGAGGCCTCCTCATGTTGTCAGAGATCCCTGACTTGGTGAGCTGGGTGACATCTGGTACAGCCGTGTCGGCAAGCAAGGCTGCAGAGGGGTCTGGGCCTGTGGGCAAGGCAGTGGCCTCGGCATGGGCTGAGACTTAGGGTGTGAGGTGACTGTTCCAAACACCCTTCCTGCCATGTTGCAGCCCGGTGGTTGCCTGGAGAGCTTTCTGAGTACAGATCTTCTTACTAAAGAGAAACTGCCTTTGTTACAGGCAAGAAAAATGGAGGCCATCCTGCCAGGTGTGATTAGGATCGTGCGGGTCGGCAGGGAAGACCTCAGGATAAAAGGCCTGGTGGTCGTTAAAAATGTTGTGCATCAAGTCGTCAGGTGGCAAAACCTGAAGAAGACAGAGGTCAGCCCCGTTGCTGAGTTTGTCATGAAGGAGCTTGTGCCCTTCTTTGACTCGGTAAGGCTGATATGGGAGCCTGAGTCCCGAGATGGGCTGTGGGTAGTGAGAGCTGCCCTGCAGCCCAGCCCTGATGAGCAGCTCTCAGAGCAGGGTGTGCTCTCCTGGGCTCTTGTGGCTTCTGGGCCTTGCAGCCCATCGCTACTTCTTGTTGCTCTGGAACCTTACCCTGTGGCATCTGCTGTCAGCCACAATCACAACTCCCTTCACTGTGGGCAGGGGACCGCTGTTTCTGAAGCTTACCTCTCCTCCTTCCTACCAGGAGATCAGGGAGCTGCAAGAGCTCTCCATCTGCCTCTTTAGAGACCTCTTGGAGTTGGTGGTGGGGAGCAAGAAGAAGAGGTGGAAGACCTATGTATGGAGTGTACTGGTCCCGCTCCTCTTTCGCATGAGCGACCAGACCCCCAGCGTGTCCGAGGTACAGGCTGAGCACTGATATGGAAGAGGAGCGGGCTGACACTCCTCGTGAGGTCCAGGCATCAGGGCAAGGGCTGCTGGCAGTTAGCAGCCTTCCCTCAGCACAGCCTGTGGGAAAGGTCCCTGCAGAAGCTGGAGAAACTGGCTTAGGCATTTCCAACACCTCCCCTAGTGGTTCCAATAGGGCTCAGCAGCAGCAGCAGCCTGTGGCCACCCAAAGCCTGACCAGGCATGTCCCCACAGGCTTCTTTGATGTGCTCACACTTGCCAGAGGTCGGTCCTCGATCCCTGTCTCCCAGAGCAATCCTCAAAAGACCCCCAGGTGCTTTGGTGAAATCATGTCCCAGCTTCTTGTGGACAGGATCACCCCAGGAACATGGCCAAGAGGTCTCGTTTTCCAGCCACGGAGCTATCTCACAGCTTCTGCTCTGCTGCTGTGCAGGCTGCCGGGGAAGCGCTCCTTGCTGCCGCAGAGCTCCTCCAGTGGAAGGAGCTCAAAGACCTGGTGCAGACACAGCAGATATGGAAGATTGGCGAGCGCTTGGTAAGGATAAGCCCCAGGGCGCAGGCTGGGCAAGGGCTGCTCTCCCTGCACCCAAAACCCAGGGTGTGGGCTCTGCAGCTGGGCCTTATCTGCCCTGCCGCTGCAGCCCAGAGCCCATAACCTGGAGCTGCCCCACCGTTTCTGTCCTCCAAGAAGAGAGCCCCAAGGGTTCATCTCCAGTCCCCTCTCCATTCCCTCCCTTCCTCTCACCCAGAGGGAGAGAGGGCTCTTGGTAGCAGTGAGTGCGGGCAGGAGGGAGTGCTCCAGCCAGCTGGGGAGCTCTGTGACATGCCATCCTCTTGTGTTCCCGCCAGCTGGAGAAGAAGAAGGGCAGGGCTGAAGAGTACCTGAGTCAGGGCCTTACGTACCTGCAGGACCCTCAGGCCACTGTGCGAGAGGCAGCCGTCAGGTTCACAGGTGAGCCCCAGCCCCTGGGGTCCGTCCTGGGGTAGCCTGGCCCCTGTCTCTGCTCCTGCACTGACAGCAAGGTGCATCCCTGGGGCTGCCCAAGCCCCAGCTGCTGCATTCTGGACCTTGGCCTCCTGCAGCCACCCCTTGCCCACACAGGTGGGCTTGGTGGCCACCTTGCTCAGTTCCACCCTCCTGAGCTACTGGTGGCCCCAGGGACTATCTCTGCTGAGGGGGAGGAGGGCAGGGCCAGAGGCTGTGCTGCTGGGAGCGTGCTGGGGAGTAGGGACTGATGGAGCTCTGTGCCTAGGGCTGGCTACGTGGCATCTGAAGGACCCAAGCCCCAAGAAACTGGATGAGATCTGCAATGGTGAGTGGGGAGCATTGGCTGAAGGGCATGGCTGGGGTTCTCTTCATCTCACCTCCCTTTCTTTTGGTCACAGCTCTTCAGCCCTTGCAGACAGACAGCAATGAATTCGTCTCTTGCCTGGCAGTTCAGACCACCTTTATTCTGATGACTCGAAGTGCGGAGCAAAAAGCAAGACACAGGTCGCGATCATTGTCCTTATGGTGCCGCTGAGCCAGTTGGAGGACAGCTGTGATTTAACAAAGCTGGAACAATAGGCCTAACACCATGGCATCCTTCAGATGAGCAGGGTTCTGCACAGACTGACTGTGGTGGTCAGGGGACCAGAGTGAAACCTCATGGATCCTGAAGGGACTGGAGCACAAACAAGGAGTCTCAGTCACCGTTGCAATGGCAGAGGATGGGGCTCTGGTGCCATGTTGCTGCTGACAGGGATGGGTGTCATGACTCAGCAGTCAGGGGCATTATGGTGATTATAAATCCTCCTCAGGCTGAACAAAAACACTGGATATGTGTCAGGAAACTACGTATTATGTTTTATTCAACCTGCCAACTATTTAGACTGAAACGGTGTTGACTAACAATCCCTTAAAACAATGCAATACACTTCCAGAAGAGGGATGGCTAACAAGCCTTTAGTTTTGTACAGTACATGTCAATAAATTTTCAACTCCCCAAACCAAACTCTGCAAAAGTGTTGGCAGACAACACCCAACACACAATCAGAGGTGCCGGCTAACAAGGCATCGCACCACTGTGCCGATGTACTGGCTAACAAGCCGCAATCCACCAATATTTAGTTATTGCCCCCAGAGAGGGAAGTCTTTTTACCAGCTCAGTTGTAATATCTGGAACATGCAGGGCTTGGATGCAGGCCAAGGCATTTACCTGAGCTGAAATGATTTTTAAAATCCGTGGTAAGACCTGAGGATCTTTCCAAATGTGTAATCGTTCTGTAAACTACTGTGAGTTTAAATAAAATAAACCTCAGAACTGCTGGATTTCTGTAACTGAAGTAACTTAGGGAAAAAAACCTCAGCGTTAACTACCCCCATACATGATTTTATTTTTTTGAACAAGGTGTCTAATAATAAAATGTGGGGGTTTGGATTTGGGGGGTTTTAATTTTCTTTATTAATAAGGTGAGCCTGAACATATATTGTGCAACAACACATCAGCATAATTTTCTTCATGGTTGGGACCCATTGCTAGCGTGTGGCTCTACATTGACCAGCACTGCAACAGTATTAGGGGTCAGGTGATGTGTCACAGGGGGGCCCTTTGTGACACCCCACTGCAGCACAGCTGCAGTGTCCGACAGGACAGTGATGAGAGAGGACGGGTGCACGGAGCTGGCAAGAATTNTGGCAGGAGTCAGTGGTGCAGTGGGACGCTGGAGCTTTCCTGTCTGTCTGCCAGTACATTCCTCAGCCTGGGGCAATGGTGCTTTCCCTGCCATGCTGTGCTGCAGCATGGCAGCTCCTCTGCCGGGCAGCCTCCAGCCAGGAAGCACAATGAAAGGCCATGCCAGGAGAGCGGGCGTGGGGCTGGGCAGGGGGCAGATCTTCCTCTGCTCTCTCCTGCCGTCAGACCCCCTGCAGTCCTCCCTGCTCCCCCTCTCTGTTAGATGTCAGCTTGCTCCCCTTGTCCAGAGAAGAACAGGAAGTTGTGGATTCCATCAAGGCCCTTCACAGGAGCCGCAACCAGGTAACTGTGGCCAGATGTGTGGTGTGTGTGCCAGTATGTGCTGGCAGGGGCTCTGCTGCTGGGCTGCCGGAGGGGTGCTGGCTTGGTAGAGCTGCTGCTGTCACAGGGCATTGCCTCTCAGGGCTCCAGATCCAGTGGCCAGGTTTCTCCAAAGCTCTCATACTCCTGGTTTTTCTCCCTGTTTCCTGTCTGCCAACATGTGGGTTAGAAGAAAATCAAGGATCTGTGCATAAGCACGCGGTTCCATGGCTTGTCGCAGCGCTTGATCCACTTCTTCCACGGATATGCGGTGGTAGAGAGGATCCAGGTGAGGGGCCATTTGGTGCTGTAACAAGAGGCCCAGCACCGCAGTGTCCTTTAGATGTGAAGTGTCCTGTGCTTACTCAGCTCTGGTCAGCTACTCCACCTCTCAGTCTTTTCAGGAGTTCATTGTGTGTTCTGTGAGCGAGATGTCCTGTCTGGAAGGAGTGCCTGTGTTAGCCAAAGCTGATAAATAGCACAGGCATTCCATCTTGCCTTTTCTCTTTGGGCTTGGTCACTATCATGTAAATACATTGACTTCCATAGGATTCCTTGGTGGTAGCTGTTTAATTGTCTTATTTTCATCTCTTCTTCATTTTATGAATGCACTGGAAGCACTCTTGATTTTGAAAGTTGCTGAGTTATTTTGGTTCTTTGAGTACCTGAAATCAACAGAGAAGTTCAAAATCTTAGTGTGAATTTTGCTTTTGATCCAATATATTTACTGAGCAGTGTTTTTATCTAT
Organism: Pitta sordida; assembly: GCA_013390025.1. Taxonomy (NCBI): domain Eukaryota; kingdom Metazoa; phylum Chordata; class Aves; order Passeriformes; family Pittidae; genus Pitta; species Pitta sordida. The sequence continues at coordinate 554,160 of WEKX01009684.1, forward strand.
ATACAGAGATGCAGATGTGGATTGAATTTAACAAAATTCCAATATATAAAAACAATTCACAGCATAATAGAAAATGTTTCTCACTAAAATCTGATTAAATGTGGTGTGATGATTTTCACTGCCTGCTTTTTCTGTATAGTGGTTTGTCACATGGCAAATGCACCCTGGAATCTCAGTGAAAATTCCTTTAATTATAGGGGTGGTTAGAATGAATGCAGGTTAAACACAACCACTAATGTTCATTTAATGACATAAATTAATAGAATAATTGAGGTTGGAAGGGATCTCTCAGGATCACCTGGTCCAACTCAAGAAGTGTTGCCTACCCCAGGCTGCTCAGGACCTTGTTCAGATTTTTGAGTATCTCCAGGGATGGAGACTCCACAACCTCCTGAGCAACCTTGACCAGGGTTTATTCATCCTTACAGTGAAAACTGTTGCCTGCTGTTCAGAGAGAACCTCCTAAGTTTCACCTTGTGCTCCTTGCCTCAGCTTCTGTCATTGGGCTCCATGGTAAAGGGAGCTCTATCCTCTCTGTACCTTCCCTTCAGATATTTATATAAATCGATGAGATTCCGTGTGAGTGTTCTCTTCTCTTGGTTTAATGGTTTCAGCTCTCCCAGTGTTTCCTCGATGTGGGAACTGCTTGAAATTGATGTGGGAACTGCTGAAATGAAAGCTGAAGGAGCCAATCTTGAGTGAGCAGAAGGGAGTCCACTGCAGTGGCTCTGGTGAAAAGTGTGGCTGAATTAAGTTTTAGTTTATTTCTTAATTGCCTAGAGAGTGAAGAACTAAACAGAAAAGTTATTTGCATCTTTTTTTCCCCCTCTCCATTTTAGTTTTTCTAGCTAGTAGTTGGAAGAATAAACATATTTGCCCATCTCTTCACATGCAAAATATGCTATATAATTTTGTTCTTTTCAGTCACATGTAAGGTGTCTAATTTCCTATCACACCTTAAACATTAGTTTAATAAATAAAGACAAACAGCTTGTCATGCGACATGGAAATAGGTGTCTATAAGAATAAAAGATCAGTCTAAAATTATATAGTCTAAATACACTTGAGAAAATATTTTTTTCTAAGATTCTATCAGTAGCATAAATTATTTCAAAGCCATGCTGTCTATCTCATTTAATTTTGAGGATAATATTGAGAACGGAGCTCTAAACAGGCTTATAATTAGTTAGTTATATTAAAAAGGGAAAGCAAAAGTTTTACTATAGCTTTGTACTCAAGTCAGAGAGAATTTCAGAATGGCGGCCTCTAAAGAGACTGGCCAGATATGTATAATTCAGCATATAGTGACAATTCTTCTTTTAACATTTGCCATTCATACCTGAACTTTTGTGTATATTTTCTGTCTTTCTTTGCTACACTTTCCCTGACATAGTAGTTTTCAAGGAAGTTTTCCACCACCAATTGTCTGAAAATTTTTGCGTGTTGATCTTTGTGCTCCAGTCTGGCAAGTCTCAAAATGATGAGAAATACTGATTCCAAAATGCAAACATATCTGACTGTCTTAGCTTCTCTGTTCAGATCTTGTCTCTTTACCCATCCTTTAGCACAGCATGATCTGGTATTTAACTGGTATATAAGATTTTTGTAGTTTTTCATTATTCTTTCTTGTAAGAAGGAAACATAACAACCCGTACCAGAGGAATATTGTCTGCATCCCACTGAAGTGCAGAAAGGACAAGTAAAGGACATTTAAGATTCCTAGAACACTTTCAATCCAGCCTTATTTCAAATATAAAATATTTACTTTACATTTCTGACGCATTTTTCAAATGTGTGTCTCTGTACATATGTAGACATATGTATAGAGACATACCTGTTCCCCAGGGGTGGGGGGCGGCGGGGTACAGGCGCTGTCCCTGGTGCTCCACCAGGGTACAGTCTGGGGAGCTGCAACCTCCCCAGAGGGTGAAAGGGCACACGTGACTCCTGTCTTCTCTTCTTCATGAGATGTGAAGCTGTTTTCTTCAAGGTCGATAACAGTCCAGCATACTGCACGTCAGTGCTGCTATGAGAGGTCCTCGCCCTTACTTCCGTGTTTCCTGGACAATTTGTGTCTTGCAAATGGATGTGGCAATTTGTTTTTGTCATGCATGAAATGAATAAAGAGGGATATCCAGAGAAGGAACAGGAGACATGCTGGAACATGTAAGCCACATCTTTAGAGCTTTGTGTTCTCCAGTAACCTGATGTTGTAAACAAAACTTGAACCAAAATAGCCTGTTCCTCGGCACATAAAAATCCATTTCACCAAACTTGCTTTTTGTTTTTCAATCAGACTGATTAGTCAGACTGTGAGTCACAGCTATTCAGATAACCTTACATCTACAATGAAACAATTCTGCACACCAAAGCATTTTCTGTAAGACATACTAGTCATACCTGTTATGTGTTAATAGTGGCTCATTCACATTCTGCACTTGAATAAACAGAAATTTTCATACCTACTGATTTACAGAGAGCAGAATTTCAGAACCTTTATTCAGTCTGGAAAGCATTTTTAGAACTTTATCCTTTATACTAGTGCCTAACTGACATTCAAATTATTTCTTTACTTAAAAAAACAAAAAACCCCAAACAAATAAACCCCCTAAAACCAACAAGCAAACCAACCTAATTTTCACTCTCCCAGAGGAACAAAAAATCCCTAGAACTTGATTCTGTGCCTCACCTTTATTTAATGTCTTAATTCTCCTTATAGGAATCATATGGTAGGTGAGAGAAAAAGCATATTGTGTATTGTAATTTGTATCTTGTATAAAATGACTCCTTGCTCCTTAGCTTTTTGTCTTTCCTGCATTATCCTGTGTCACCTCCTGCTCTTTTTAATTACCTTAGGTCTTATTCAATAAATATGCACAATAACTGGCTTGACAGCAAAAACAATAGTGAGAACTTCCTCTTCTCCAGGCTAAACAGCCCCAGCTCCCTTAGCCGCTCCTCACAAGACTTGTTCTCCAGTCCCTTCATCAACCTCGCTTGCCTTTCTTTGGACATGCTCTAGCACCTTAACATCCTTCCTAAACTGAAGGACTCAGAACTGGACACAGCACTCAAAGTGTGGCCTAACGCACTGAGTAACGTGCTGAGTACAGGGGAAGAATGACTTCCCTGGTCCTGCTGGCCACACTATATTCCTATAATAGGCCAGACTCCTGCTGAGCCTTTCTCAGGGTTGGAAGGGCATAACTCCACCAATCTATTTCCCTTTCACTTTTCCTAATTCTGCATAGCCTTTCCACTTCTTCATTAAACTCTGCCACTAAACACAGCAGATCATTCACCTGTTTGCACCATACACAGGTGTCTTTTGTACTGTTCTCTGGTACTGATGCTAGACTTACACATTTCCTGCAGCCACTGACTGGGACAGCTGCATCCTTCTTGGGGGCTTTTGTCTGGGTTAGCATGCTCCTGCCATGGCTCTGTTTGCCCTCTCCTGTTCACTGTGCTCCCAGGAACCGTTTAAATCATCCCTTGCTCACCTGACTAGCTCCCAAGAGTTGCCAAGTCCCATAATATAATGAAATTAAATACTAACTGAATTCATTGGCTCAAAGGAACTAAATTAATGGTCCTATTCTGGAAATCCAGGTACTGAGAGCCACATAAATAGCCAGGAGACAGAGGAGCTAACTAAAAATAAACTTTTATTCAAATAAAACAGAGAGTTCACTGGACAAACCCCAGCAAGGTCTCTCAGCTTGGTAGAAGTTGCAGCCTCTTTTACCCTATCTTGCCTGAAAAGCCAGTCCCTCCCTGTTTGCCCATTTGCTGAAATACTCTGGGGTTATAGACTTCCTGACATGCCTTCTAGGGGTTTCCCTGCCATTCCATATTTATTCAGGGGTTCTAGAGGTCACTGAAGGTCAAATTATCCATTTTTAAAAATGGAGGTTACTACATTTTTCAAAATATGCATGGAGAACATGGCTACATTATTTGTTCCTTGCTGCTGATTGGTTCACTTGTTTCTGGGTGAACTGTACCTCTCTGTGGTTGGCATCTGCACAATTAGTAACTTTTTTCTTCTTATTGTTAAGTTGGCTGTGACCACTCTACAAACTTTACAAGAACACTCCATTTATTCTTAATAACCCTTCCTTTTTCTCTTTTATGATGTTCTTGCTAAAGGGAGTATAATTTTCTTAACAGTTGTATCTTGATCTGCTTCATTATCTAAAGTTAAATTTTCTTGAGAATAAGTGGTTGGCAATTTTTGTTCAGGTACTATTTTTAGGGCCTTTATTTTCTTTCTTTAGTTACCATTTCAGGATCAGTAGACATAGCTACTAATTGCGTCCCCTTTATCAAATGTGCAGCAAGTTGTATAAGATAAGGAATCGTAAAAGGCAGAAAAGTCAAGGTAGCTAGCCTGTAAAGGAGAATAAATAATACAAATTTTTTTTATTCCTGGTCTGACTGGAAGCCATAAAAACATACCCATGTCCCAGCCCTTCCAGATCTGAACTGGGACATGGGTTAACTTTTTAATTTCTGTTATTAGCTGTTTTCCTGCTTTTCCACTGATTTGCAGAAAGCAGTTTAAGTAATCTCGTTTTCCACATACTCCTCCTTCCCCTGCTTATAAATGCAGTCAGGTCTCCTATATCGGGGACCTGTGGTCTTAATCGGGTTTCGCGAAGCCCTACTTCCGTGTTGAATGGCAGCTCATTAATATGTAAATTTGCCCCCACTCTCACGCGGCCACCTGGCCCTGTTTCGGCACTGTGTTGCTGTGTATCAATGTTTGTGTCAGCCCTTCCTGGCGCCCGCAGCCATCCCACACTGAGAAAAACCCTTTTTCGGCTTGGCCAGGGACATGGGTGCAGGGAGCTGCCTGCGGTGCTGTTCCAGTGTCTCTCGGGGTGGGTAGACCCTGTCTCTCCATACTCAGGGTAGATGAGTATCTCCTGGAGAGTCACTCAAGAAAGTCTCAGATACCTGAGAGTGTGTAAATCTTTCATAACTGCACAGCGGCAGCTCTGGGGGAGCAGCCCTGCCGCGGCCGAGGGGGAGCAGGGGAGGAGCAGCCTCACTGCCGCTGTAGCGGGAAAGGAGTGGCCCCTGCTGCCACCACACCCCAGGGCAAGTGGCAGGGCCGCCGCGTTCCAGGGCTGGGGCAAGAGCTGGTGCCACTGCTGATGCTGCCGTGCCAGGGCCGGGAGGAAGCGGCGGTGCTGCCGTGGCAACTGTGCAGCATATTCATGACTGCCTAATTGACTATTCATGCATGCCAGGTCATGCATGCGCAGTTGCGAAAAGGGGTCTCCTTCATCGCTAAAAAATCATGCCACTAAGATCTGAAGCCGCAATATGGGGGGTACGAAGTGCAAGAGGGCCGACTGTAATCTAAAACCATTCAGTGTTGAACGATGGCAGTCTTTATCTGCATTACTTGATCTACCAGCAAATCTAAGGTGTTAGTAATAATTTCTAATGCAGCCTAAAATCTAATTATGTAACTTAAATTATAAATGGGTTCTGCTGCTCCTCAATTCATGAGGGTTCCAAGTAGCCGGCCCATAATGCTCAACAATCCTTTGAGGAGTCTACTCATCCTTTTTCGATTTCTGTTTGCTTCCTCCTGTAAGGGAGGTATCCAGTGCTTGTTTTCCTCTCTTTAAATCATTGTGTACTTTAATCCCTAAACTATTCCCTTGTATATGGTTTAATAAGAAGAGGATTTTCAACAAGGCACCCCTATGCTTTTCTCACCACTGAATCTCACCACCGTCTTTCTCTTGTTGTAGAGACATAGCTTCAGACATGTTATTTGCTGGGTTTATTGCTTTTATTAAATATCCCCAATAATCTCTCAGATGATCCAAGTACACCTAGTTATTCAGATTCCAATTAGGATCTGATGTGAAATAGCATTGTACACAACAAGGGCATTCTGTCCTGCTCCACCCATAGTTTGTGGGTGCTCATCTTCCCAAAGTTTCCATACCTTTTGTAATATCATTTGCTTTTCCTGCAGTATGAAAAGCATTCCTAAAAAGAAGTCCACATCTTTCCAAGTACAATCTACATTCCCTTAGATATTCATCTATCCTGTCTCCTACTCCTATAGGATTCTTCAAATGAGAGGGAAGCTCTTTCTTCAGTGCCCTAAATAAAAACCCAACTACCACCAACTACCACCAACTACTAGATGAGATGTAACAGAAGAGCAAAGAAGTCATCAATGTCAAGTCAGAAAAGCATCCTGAGACAAGTAGGTAGTCATAATTTTGTTGAAATGTAGTTAATACTGTTTTTATTACGAAGAGAGACTCATTAGCATAGTCTGTCTTGAGTTGTTTTCTGTCTCTTTAATGAATAAACATCCAAAAGCATTCACTGTAATTTATTACAGCTAATCCTGCTTCATGGAATTACTTTTAAATCAGGGATGTGACTTGT
>WEKX01009687.1:0-14787 GCA_013390025.1 Pitta sordida
CTGCCTCTTCCTCCTGATCTGGTGGTAACATACTCCGAGCACAATTTTGGCTTTATTGGGAATTCCTCTTACCTTGACCCAGAGNTCAAGTCCAACCTATCAGCTATTACCTAATCTAGCCAAACCTGTTACCTAACCTGTTGCCATCCTACTACCAACACACCATCTTACCTATAACACCCTACCCTAATATCTAGGTCATGCCACCAAGTACATCATCCAACCTTTTCTTAAAGACCTTTAGGGACGGTGACTCCACCATCTCCCTGGGCAGCCCATTCCAGTGAGAGATCACCCTCTCTGTGAAAAAGTTCCTTCTAATCCTGCCATTACAGGGACAGAGCAAAAGACTACCTGTGCTCCTGTCCCACTGATCATTTGACCAAGTTCCTTAAACCCCTCCCTGATCTCTCTGGATCCCCTCGGTTGAATGAGATGATCCACTATGATCCTTTCCAACCTGAGCCATTCTGTGATTCTCTGAGCAGACAAACCAGCCTGGAGTGCAGGTCATGAGAAAGGAAGCAAAACCATCTGAGATGACCACAGATGGAAAATATCAGCTAGTCACCTCAGAAGTTCATGTTAATACACCAGTCCAGAGGCCAGTATTTGGACTATCGCTTGCTTCCAAGAACTGCTGGAGAAATGCATTGATAGGAACCTAGGCTCCGGTCGCCGCCACCTTCCCCCGCAGGGGACAGCGTCTGTGCGAAACCACGTACCTCCTACCCCCCCGTGTAAAACATTAAGGATAGCTTTTGTTGGAGCCGGCGGGAGGCGGCGTCTCACACCACAGCGTCCCGCCTGAATAATTGAAGGCTTGTAAGGGATCGGCCACCAGGGCGGATATGGGACTGTAGCGGTCACCGAACTCTCCGCCACGGCCCGCGCCAGCAGAGAAACGCCGACCACGGCCGAGCGAGGTTCGACCCCTTCCGCTCCAGCCGGGCCCGGACTGCGGCGGGTCCCGCCCCGGGGGCGGAGCGGCGATGTCGAAGAGGCGGGGGCGAAGCGGGGCTGTCGGTCCCGCCAGCGGTGGAGTGCCGTGTGGCGGTGGAGGTCTGCCGTGGTGCCGACGCCGATGGTGCTCATGACCGAGCCGCGGTGCGATGCGGAGGAGCCGAGGTCTGCGCGGGCCTCTGGCAGGCAGGAGAACAGGGGTGCTCCGCGGTTGTGAGTACTGCCCCCGCCGGGATACGGGGACCCGGGCAGGGCGCGACTCCACCTGGGACGCCCCGCGGGTTGCGCAGGAGGCCGCCGAAGGTCTCTCGGCGGGGCAGCGGTCGGAGCGGTGGAGCGGGGAGCCTCCGGCGCGGTGAGGCCACGCTCTCGGCGGCGTCGGCCTGCAAGTGCCCGGGGAAGAGTCGCAGCGGGGGGGGCTCGGCGGCCAGGCTTAAACTGAGCGGGAACACGCAGGCTCATCCAAGATCTTGCTCTCGAGCACAGTGTTGAGCTCCAAAGTTTGACTTTTAGGAGCAATACTACTTTTAGTAGTTTTACACAACAGCCTGGAAAACTTTCTGAGTCGTGGCACAGAAATACGGCAGCTGTGGTTTATCGGTTACGGGTAATGTGCTTGGGCTCCAGTAGGAAGCTGTGATCCTCTCCTTTGAGTGCGAAGAAAACCCAGAACTCTGTCGAAAGTTTACAAAGTCTGATACAAACAAGGGGCAGTAAAATGGGAGTTCAGTCTGACTTCTGTCCTAGACAGGGACCGGATTGGGCGCTCTGGCACGGCAGTGGTCGCTAGCCTGCCTTGGCATGATTCCCTACCACGCTCCTTGCCCAACCTGGCAACACCTAGACATCTGCTTTTTATCCCGAGAGGTACCATAAAAATTGAGCAGGTGTACATATCAGAAATACATCATATTCTTCAGGGGGAAGAGGAGGCCGTCCTGGGTGGCAGAGGCTGGCTGCCCGGGCTAACTGCTGGAAGGTGGGGAAGTGAGAGGGCTTCCCATGGGCAGGAGGACTCCTTGCACTTCGCTGAGGCTGGTGACTTTCCCAGCCTCTGATGATGACTGCGGATATCGGGGGTTTAATCTCCTGCATTGGTCTTTGGGTTCCTGTAGCGATTTCAAGTTGTTTACAGTATAGATAAGGCTGGAAAGGACCTTAAAGATCATCTAGTCCAACCTATAATCCAACTAACCTATCCCCTACATCTATTTATTCCAGTTTTGAGACAGAATGTTACTGTTTTTATGATGCTTTAACCCTTGATTTCATGGATCTCTATAAACCCTTACTAGGTGTTGCAAAGTGACATGCTCCATTAACACTATTATTGGAATTGTGGAATGATTAGAGCTTCTAATTCTTGAGGTGATAGGGTGAAACGCAGTTTTTCAAGGACTGCTGCCAGATAAAGAGATCATATAATTGAAAGCAACTGTAAGAACAGATGTATGGAATCAGTAGTTACTTTTCAACTGAAGGGTCCAGCCATCTTCAACTAAAAAAGATCATCAGTCTTTGAGGTTAAATAGGTCTGAAACAAGAAACGACTGCTTTTTGCTCTATTTAAATTCACTTTGAAGCTACTTCAGAAGAATAAAGGAACTCACTCTACAGATTCAGCTATTTACCTTACTTTGTTCTAACTACCCTCTAATCTCTTTGCTGATTGGAAAATCAGTTTAGGTGCTTGACCATCATGTGAAAATGTTGCTAGAATCAAGCATCTGTTTCCATACCTGGCTACCTATTCACGTGGGTCTTGGCAGTTCCCAAGGACAGTGTTTGAGAAGTTGAGCATCTGCATAACAGGAAAGTGAAAAATAAGGGCTTTCTCTTCAAAAGTTAACTTTCTCCTAATCTGAGATGATTCCTTTTCCGACAGAACTTCTCTTCACAAAAATTTAATCTTAAACAGCTTCTGGGAGAAAGGGGAACAAGTTACCAGCAGCTAGCTCTTTGTCTGCAAAGAAGCTTTGAGGTGGTCTGTGGCTTTTTGGAGGAGTGATTTTTTTGTAAGTCTTTTTGTGGGTTTTTTATTTGGTTGAGTTTTTTTTTTGGGGGGGGGGATTTTTGTTTGGGTTTTTTGCTTTTTGTTTGTTTGTTTCTTTTTACACAGCTGTTGTGTCCCTGATCTCTAGGCAGGTGTATTCCCCAAGTATGTACAGTTATACCCCCACATTTGCGAGGAGTGGGTCATGCTAGGAGTCTTGCAGAACGTCAAACTCGCAAAGATGCGCAGGTCATTAATATGCATGCAGGCCATGCCCATTGGTCCACCCCCTGGCACTCTGGAGCACTGTGGACACTTTTCCGCGCCTTCCCATGGTCTCTCTTAGGGGAGCAAAGCGAACTGTTTCTGAGCGGCTGCTGCGACCATGCATGCTTGCAGCCCAAACCCTGCCCCACTGCTTGCCCTCCAGCTCCACCCCCCTCCAGCCCTGGTGTTCATTCCCGCACTGGCCCGGCCTCATGCCGGCCCAGCCCCATGCTGGCCCGGCCCACCTGCAGTCGCTGCGCGTGCTCACCCTGCCTCCGCAGCGGGGAAGGGGTATCCCTGAGCTCTGGTTAGCATTCTTAGAGCCTGGAAAACCTTAAGTTTGCAACACTGCAACACTCTGTGCCGCTTATGGCGGGGTGGGGGGAGGTATCAGGGTTTCTTTCCCTTTAACATCCACCAGTCCTGGTAGAGGCAGCGCTGCCCGGGCTTTGACTGGGCTTTGAGTAACAAGGAATGGCATGTCTTGTGGTGGTGCTGGACTGGGTCTCAGCAGAGCACACAGGAGATGCTCAGAACCAGGTCAGGGACTGGGGCACGGTGCCACAGGGCTCTAAACACCATTGTGAGCTGGAGAAACTGCACGCCCTCCCCGGGGGGCTGGCCCCGATCCGCCCCAGATGGAGCACCGGCACCGCCCCTCAGCAAAGCAGAGGCACTGCGCATGCGTCAGCAAGAAAACTTTGCAGATCCCTGAAACTGAATTGAGAGAAATTTTCTTCACAAATTTGTGGGGTAGTAATGGATAGGTCACAATGCAGCGGGGATATACTGTATCACTGTGAAATTTGTTGCCAGAAATAACTTGTTAGAGAGCACTGGGAGTCAGAATGTCTTCCAAGTGTCCTTTATCCTGTATGGTGTAATCACATTTGTGACTTCACATTACAAATGAAACATGATTCCCAGTCCTTCTCTAGAGTCTTCTGACTTCAAGACTTGGATCCTGAGCTCCCACGTAGAATCATGCCAATGAATCTAATGAAGTTCTTCAGGTATGCAATATCTGTATCTGATTTTTTTCTTGAGAACAGAACTAGGAGCCCAAGTCAGCTTAATCTCAGAGACAGTGTACATACACCAGGTGACTAACTGTTTTGAGCCCAGGTGTTTAATTTTTCAGTCCTGAATCAGCTACAGAAGCAATGTCAGTTTTAACCAGTGTGAAAAATGTAGAAGTCTCACTTGCTATGACACTGATTTTTTTTTTAGCTTATTTTATTTTTTTAGTCAATTCTTGCTGTTCAGTAGGTGTCATGCAGGGGAAAGCTGGCAGTCTGTTATGCTGTAAGGTACATTCTTCAGCAATACTAGCGTGGACAGAAGGAGACTGAAAAGACTGAGGTGGGCAAAAAACCTTGAAATGTTTTGTCTTAAGCTAGAAAATTCTTGAAGCATTTGTTGGCTGGAAACAAAATTGAAATTTATTTTCCAGTCCTGTTTAACTGGTAGCTGGATCTTTCTGAGATCGTGTTCATTTGAGTATGAGTTAGCCTCACAAGCCAGGTAACTTTGATTTGAATAATGAACAGTTAGAGGGAATTTTTCAGGAAAAACAATTGAAGAGGAAGAAAATCATGGTTTTGATTCAACAAGAAGTGAGCTTTGCAGAAGCTGAATCATTGAAGATTTGTTTTACAAAATGTTGCACAGAAGTGTGTGCGTGGTTGTGGTTGAGTTTCATTACCGTCATGTACTTCCAGGGTACAATATGCAACCCAACAGAGCTTGTGCTGACCACTATTTGAAAAAAATGCTAGCAGAGTTATAGACTCTTATGGAATCTTTTAATGTTTTCCAAAGCTCACAGGAGAGAGATGTATGTGTGTAGAGAAATTTATGTGTGTGCAGTAACCATACTTTCTGGAGGTATATTTAAAATGTCGTTCAGTTTACAGACAGCTGTTATAGCTTCATATGTTTCCGCTGCTAGGATAAGATATCTTTGAGGGATACGTGCTTCTGAATGATTGAAGCTGTTAGAAGTATTTTGAGTTGGGATTTTTTGTTGTTGAACTAGGGGTTTTTTTATTATTTCAGGATTAGAGACTGTGAAGTTTCTGTATTTCTGCCAGGGATTCAGGAACATTATAAAAAAAAAGTACATTCATACTGATTTAGAAAATGAGCTTCTCTATCATGTTTAACAATAGTTACATACAGTAATCCCTCAAATATTGCGGGGGGTCGGTTCCAGAATGATGTCACGATAAATGAAATCCACGAAGTAGCAATTCATATAGTATATGTAAATATGGCCCACTTCTCATCTCCTCAGTCCTGAGCGGTAGGAGCATGCAGCAGCAAGTGGAAGAAGAGGGGTTCACCTGGCAATTTGGTTAATACATCTTTGAGACAGTGTTATAAAGTTTCCCTGTCGTTTTATTAATTTTGCAACACTGTTATAAGTGAGCAAACTCTGGGTGGCCCCTGAGTAAGTGGCACCTGCAGGTCCGCCCGATGAGGGACAAACAAGGGAGGAAGCTGGATGTACTGAAGCCACAATAGGTGAACTACAATTTACAACATTTGTAGGAGATACATGAGTTTTACAACCACAGAGGTAGAACTGTGTGGAAGATGGGTACTGTTACTATGTGGATCCAAAACAGTGATGTGCCAAATGGTTGTCATTACATGGAGTTCCTCTCAAGCAAATATACAATTTCTGGACAGGAAAAGAAGCCTTCCAAGTGGCATTCCCTGATTACATCCTGATGTGGCCTCGGATCAAAAAGCAGTTAACCCTTGCATTGTATTTCGAGGATATTTGTTTTTCTGACATGAAAGTGGGGGTGTTATACAGTCATACCTCGGTACGTCACAGTGTAATACTCGTGGCCTCATTGACTCAAGGAATATTTTTCCTGCAACTCTGCCTCAGTGACTCGTGGCACTTCCTGGTCAACGCATGCGCAATGCCTCTGCTTCACTGAGGGGTGGTGCCGGTGCTCCACGTGGAACAGGACTGGCACAGCCTTATGGGGCGACTGGGTGGTGGCTCTTGCTCACTGGGAACAGCCACAGCCTTATGAGTGTTGCTAGGTTATGTGGCATTTATAGTCCTGCGGTGCCATGCCGTGGTGTGGTCCCCTGCCACGGTCCCTGTGTGTCTCTGTGGCCAAAAATGCTTATGCACATGGTGCATCGTACATAGTCTGGCACACCTGGTGATATGGAGATGTAGCCCCAGGGAAAGCACTCCTGCAGCCCTGTATGTACTGGCCTCCACAGGGACTGGAGCTGGAGCTTTCCTCCTCTTTCCTCCTCTGCTCCGCCCAGCCATGTGTGCTCTCACACATTTGTCGTCGCCAGCACCTTTCAGGGACTGCGTGTGTGTGTGCATCTGTGCGTCCATGCATCTGCGTGTTACTGTTTCCATGGCTACAGGCAAGGAAGGCAATGCTGACAGGTGTGCTGAACTGCAGCAGAAGCCAATTGCCAAGTGCTGTGTGCTGGAACGGGGCAGCGGTGGGACGTGTCCACCCTGCCATGCCAGGAGGCTTCTGTTCCCCCATGCCCTCCCGCCTCTGCGGAAGGTAGAGCCANGAGCTGGAGCTTTCCTCCTCTTTCCTCCTCTGCTCCGCCCAGCCATGTGTGCTCTCACACATTTGTCGTCGCCAGCACCTTTCAGGGACTGCGTGTGTGTGTGCATCTGTGCGTCCATGCATCTGCGTGTTACTGTTTCCATGGCTACAGGCAAGGAAGGCAATGCTGACAGGTGTGCTGAACTGCAGCAGAAGCCAATTGCCAAGTGCTGTGTGCTGGAACGGGGCAGCGGTGGGACGTGTCCACCCTGCCATGCCAGGAGGCTTCTGTTCCCCCATGCCCTCCCGCCTCTGCGGAAGGTAGAGCCAGCGTTCTGCTGGGTCCATGTGGCCAGCACTGCCGCTCCAACACTCAGGACCGGTGGATGCATTGTAGCCACCGCAGTGAAAGGGATAAAACCTCTGACACTGATGCCCCCCCTCGTTTTAAGAGGCCCCAGAGTGTTGCAGTGTTGCAAAGTTAAGGTTTTCCAGGCTCCAAGAGCACTGGCAGCATGGATCCGTGCTGATCCAAGCCTGGGGACACCAACTGACCCCCTTCCCCGCCGCGGCCCCGGAATGAGCTTCCCCAGCGTGGAGGCGGTGCAAACATCAGCAGCAGCAAAAGCAATAGCGTGTCCACAGAGAAGCCCAGGGATTCTCCGGGCATCTCCCCAGGCAGAGAGGGCTCAGAAATGCTTCCCTTTGCTCTCGTGTGCTGTGAGAGCCCGTTGGGAGGAGCAGAAAACANGCCGCTCCAACACTCAGGACCGGTGGATGCATTGTAGCCACCGCAGTGAAAGGGATAAAACCTCTGACACTGATGCCCCCCCTCGTTTTAAGAGGCCCCAGAGTGTTGCAGTGTTGCAAAGTTAAGGTTTTCCAGGCTCCAAGAGCACTGGCAGCATGGATCCGTGCTGATCCAAGCCCGGGGACACCAACTGACCCCCTTCCCCGCCGCGGCCCCGGAATGAGCTTCCCCAGCGTGGAGGCGGTGCAAACATCAGCAGCAGCAAAAGCAATAGCGTGTCCACAGAGAAGCCCAGGGATTCTCCGGGCATCTCCCCAGGCAGAGAGGGCTCAGAAATGCTTCCCTTTGCTCTCGTGTGCTGTGAGAGCCCGTTGGGAGGAGCAGAAAACACTCCCCAGCACTCCTGATTAGCTGTGATGGGTGTGGCTCCTAATTGGAGCAATGTGTGTGGCCTGTGTGCATATTAATGACCTGTGACTGCTTGTGGATTAGATGGTTTGTGGGACCCCAGGGAGACCCATACCCTGCGATTACAGAGATATGACTGTATTTGTAGCGGCACCTGCCTTAGAAACTGTGAGCCCTTCTGATAGCTGATAGAATAAGTGATTTAGCATTGAAAAAAAGAGTGTGCTACATTAAGGAGAAATGGCCAAGATGTAGTAGCAAGGAATTCATATTCCATGTCAACATCATTCTATTTTCACCCATATTTACTTCTACTGAAGTCAATATAGCACTTTCTGGTGCTATAGATAATATTTGTCCTGGTATAATTCAATCTGTCTGTATTAGTGCAATGTGCTGAATTACTGTATGGTAAAATACAGCTAATATTAAGTGGGACATTCTGTTCCCTTACAGTTATAGCATGTGGTAATGTCCCGTTACAGAGTGTAACTTAGAGAAATTAAAGAGGCTGAGTCTTAGGAGTCTGAAAGGTATGGAAATTTTTAGCATTTTTTTTCTTTTTGGATCAAAAATGCATTGCAGATACTGGAGAAAATATGCCACTGAAAGCAGTGGAAAATGCAACCAATTACCTGCTTCTGAACAAAGCGAGACTGTGATTTGTATGGTTTGTTTGTTTGAAATACTGTTCTACCATAACAGAGGCTTCTTAATAACTGTTTATCAGTTAATAAGTTAAAACAAAGTTGACTGACCTATGTGTAATCATAATTCACCTTTTTTCCTTGAAATATCTTACTTGAGAGAAATACAAAATGCATAAGAGAAAGGGGAGTTTATTAATTAAACTGATTCAAAGTTTTATTTCAACTTTGATCCTTTCTTTTCAGCAGCCATATTTCTACTGTCTTTTTTAGCTAAGGGAATAGCTTCATCAGTGGATGAAGATATTAACGCATTTTAAGTATCAACACAGAATCACAGAATTAGTAAGGTTGGAAAAGACCATAGAGATCATCAAGTCCAACCTACCACCTGTTGCCTAACCTAACCTGTTACGTAACATGTTGTCATCCTGCTACCAGCACCCATCCTACCTATAACACGCTACCCGAATATCTAGGTCATGCTACCAAGTACATCATCCAACCTTTCCTTAAACACCTCTAGGGATGGTGACTCCACCACCTGCTTGGGTAACCCATTCCACTGAGAGATCACCCTCTCTGTGAAAAATTCCTCTTAATGTCAAATCTAAATCTCCCTTGATGCAGTTTAAGACTGTGTCCTCTTGTTCTATCACTGGTAGCCGGAGAGAAGAGACCGACTCCCACTTGGCTACACCTCCGTTTCAGGTAGCTGTAGAGAGCGATAAGATCTCCCCTCAGCCTCCTCTTCTCCATGGTGATTTTTTTTCTCTGGTAGTTCTTCCTTATTTTTTAGCTAGAGTTGTAACCTATGATCTGAAAAGAAGGGGCGGGGCTTGCAAATGAAACATTTAAACTAGAGGTGTCACAGGAAAGCTTTCCACTCTAGATGATATCCATTTGTTCATCATGATGCATTTTACTTGCTTCCATTTTTAACTTCTCCTCCATCGTTCTTTATTTGTTTACTTTAGGTGCATGCTTAAGTTATAAAAGCAACTTTTTAAAAATAATTGTTCCATGTGTAAATGCATGATATAGATCTGAACAACCTTTCTACCCAGTTGCCTCATGTGGCTAACCTGAAATACGTAATCCCAAATGTGCTGCATATACTGGTTATATGCAGTTTGTGAGAAATGCTTGTTAGGCAACATAATACTACAGCTAAGCTTTGGGCGGCTGGATTTGTTACTAGGGTTTGACAGGTGATGCATAAACATAGTATCAGAGTATTGTCTTCATGCTACCACCTCCATAAATATTGCAGTCATGTGGTTAGAAATTGTGCTTATCTAATTATACCCCTACTGGCATTAATAATCTTCATGCTTTGTATGTAGCTGTTGCCAAGTCCATATATGTCCTTTTAAATTAATGTTTTTGACTTGTGTTACTGTGTTTGGTGTAACAATCTTTACAGACCTGTTTTGTAGTACTTTTTAACCAAAATTTATAGATGCCAGTCTGGATCTCACTTGCAAAAGTCTCTTAAAATGTTGCTGTCGGAGAGCAAGGAATTTCTCTGCAGATAATAGGAATATAGTGGGATAAGCTGTGTTTCCCAGTTTCTCCACTTTCCTTTGAGAAGAAACTTTTTGCTTTATCTAGAGGATCTCTGGACTACCGCAAAATTAGAGAGAGATTGTTTTCTTACCAGCAGGCTACAAACAATTACCTATAAAAGACTTGTTTTTCCTTCCAGGTTGTACACAAGGGGAGTAAAAGATTCCAGGAGGACATGGGCAACTTCTCCCTGCCCACTCACTATATCGAGTCCTTGTCTCATCTTTTTAAAAAGGTGTAACATCTCATGTTGGGGTGATCATTTCAGTAGTAGACTCAAGAACTGGGAGGTGGGACATTTGACTAAGAGGGAAAACAAGTGTTTACAGAGGTACAGGTGAGGAGAACACAGTTACTTTTTCTTAATTGCCTGATAACTGAGCTTCAGTGCTATACTGAAGTATTATTCACTTCCTTTAACTAAACTTCTGCATAGCACTGTCATCGGCCTCTGTCCTTAAAAAAATAGCACGCAGAAGCTAGGGAGGTTAATAAGCTCCCAAAAAGTGGCAGGAAATAGTAGGCAGAGAGCAGTTAGGCAGCAGAGAATTTCACAAGAATAGGGAATGTAAAGGCGGGCTGAAGCCTTTGTCCTCTGTGGATAGAATGGGGAAGCCTTCTAGTTATCTGGCTACAAAACAGCAGCTCTGTACATTTCCCTTAAAATCAGCCACAGCTAGGCATGTCCACCATAAAGAGCCATTCCTGCAGGTGCTTAAATTTAGCCCTCTGAGAATCTTGTTTTAGTCTACAATGATCTGCTGGAATTCTTTGGGGCTCGGGTCTGGGCAGGTTCCCTGAGTTATGAAATCCATGAAGATACCAAATCCATGCATATTCAACTATTCCCCGCCTGTAGCCACAGCATCCTCCACTAATAAAGTCTGGAGGGGCGGATGTGGGAGTCTGGCTCGCACTGGAGCACCTCATTAAAGCGGAGGAAGCACCCTTTGGTGCTTCCTGGCTGCAAAATCTGGGGTCTGGGACATTCTGAGCACATGCGCGGTCTCACAGCTCACTGAAAACCCAACCACATCCTGGAGACACAGAAAATAGAAAGTTCAGCTGACCTTAGCAGAGGTCTGGCCACAGCATGTCACATCTGATTCTAATAAGACTAGCTTCTTCTAAGGCTTGAAGGAAAATGTTTCCTTAGTCATACCTCCATATTCACAGATTATGGGTCTCCCGTGGGTCTTGTAGAACCTTTGAACCATGAATACTGGTCAGACATTAATATGGCAAATTATTGCTAGAAGTATGGCAACTTTGGAACACTGCAACATCCTGGGCTTCTTATGGCAGTGAGGACCGTGGTAGTCAGGGTTTTTTTCCCTTTAACTGCAGCAGCTAGCACTGGCAGAAGTGCTTTGTCTGAAGCTGTGCACATATGCGCTGACAAGTCCAGGCTGGCTGCTGCACGCGGCCAGAACTGGGCCGCACATGAGGCCCCTGTGTTATAGTTAAAGACTTCCTGATTCCTGGCAGGGGCGGCTGGGGCTGCCTGCTGTGGCAGTGCAGGACTGCACCATCCTGCAGAATTATACACTGCTCCATGAATAACTGAGTAAAGACTGCGGAAAAAATTTCCGTGGAAAACTGAGGACGCAAATACGACAGCGTGAACAACTAAGGTATGACTGTAGCTAGTATCACAGGTACTGTTGTGATTTGTATTGCTTAGATCTGTTGTTGGGGACTAGTATTTCCTCTTGTGAAATAGTAGCTTTTATATAAGATTATCTACATTTTTCTGGACCTTTCTGTGAACATATTGAACATTTGTAAGAAAAATCATAGGCTGCAAAGACAATAATGGGAAATTCGGTATTGCCAGATCCTTGAACGCTGAGCCTCCAACACCAATTTTACTGGTTTTACTCATTTTTTTGAGGCGCTGAGCAGCAGAAGGGGCTGCGTCCCTCCAGGAAGCTTCTGAGGTGCCTGGGGGAGTGGGCGATTTCCTTCAGGTTGCTGACCAATTAGCAAGGACATCCCTCCCTCCGGGAAACTTCTGAGCTTTCTGGCTTGTGGGTTCGCTGAGAGCAACCACACGGATGATTAGGGGCAGGCTCCGGGCACCCAGGCACTTCCTGGCCGCTGCTATTAAAGCTATTAGACTCCTGGGAGCACGGCAAACTGGAGCGTGACGAACAGGGCAAGGCTAACAGGGTCATGGAGTAATAATGAGGCAGTTAGCATGGCAGTTTGTGCAGGCAGAGTCGCAGAAATTGACTTGGTGGCTCGTGTTTCCACATAGAGTTCTCACTGTCCTCTCCCTCCCCCCAGGCACATATGGTCGTCAAGAAATCAAAATCCACAGGTAAAACAAGTGCAGCTACCCCAAGATCGCCCCTTTCGAGGGATGTGGCTGTTCAGACAGCTGGCTGTAGGGAGTGCTGTGGTCTGCTGGCACCACCTGATGGTAGTGAAACAATCACCTGCATCCGATGTGAGCAGGTGATGACCTGCTTGTTATGGTAGCTGACCTTAAGGGTCAGGTGGAAAGGCTTCGTAGTATTAGGGAGAGTGAAAGAGAGATTGATTGGTGGAGTCATACCCTTTCATCTCTTGCTAAGGCTGAGGAACCTGATGAGATTGAGGCCTTCCCTCACAAGGAGGAGGGTAGTGATCCTGTTGATAATGAAGATTGGGAACAGGTCTGCAATCGATGGGGAAATAGAATCTTCTCCTGTCCTTCTCAGCCATTCCAGATGCCGCCTTTTCAGCTACCACTGGGAAATAGGTTTGGAGCATGGGATTTTGGGAACTAGGATGAGGAGGTAGAAGAGATTATATTGACTAGCAAACCTCCAGTGAGCACTCAGATTTGAAAGTTGATTAAAATCTCTAATACAAAAAAGGAAAGAAGGTTAGTGGTGGTTGGGGACTCCCTTTTAAGGGGAACGGAGGGACCTGTGTGTAGATCAGACTCATCCCACAGGGAAGTCTGCTGTCTCCCAGGTGCCCGAGTTCCGGATATCACCAGGAGGATACCTGAACTCATTAGTCCCACAGATTACTACGCAGTGTTAGTGGTACAAGCTGGTAGAGATGAGCCTACTGAGAGGAGAGTTAGGGCAATTAAAAGAGATTTTAGGGAACTAGGTGAACTGATTGACAGGATAGGCATGCAGGTAGTTCAATACCTGTAACAGCAGGGATGACTAGTGACATATAGGAGAATCCTTTCTTTTAATAGGTGGCTTAGGGGCTGGTATCTATGGAAGAACTTCAGCTTCTTTGAGCGTGGAGTAACCTTTACTCATCATAGGTTGTTAGACTCAGGTGGGATACATCTATCTAGAAAGGTTAGAAGGGTATTAGCCTACAAGTTGGCAGGCCTCATTAAGAGGGTTTTCAACTAGGTTTAAAGGGGGAAGGAGTAGGGTGCAAAGCCTCTCAGGGGGATATAGTGAGTGGTGAACCCACTCCAAAGAAGAATGTATCAACTCCACTGAGGTGTGTATACTTTAATGCGCGTAGTATGGGTAATAAGCAGGGAGAGCTAGAAGCTTTGATATACCAGGAAAGATATGACGTAATTGCCATCATGGAAACATGGTAGAATGAGTCGTATGACCGGAATGTTGTGCTGGATGGATATATGTTATTCAGGAGAGATAGGAAAGGTAGAAAGGGCCAGGGGGTGGCCCTGTATGTTAGAGAAGCCCTGGAAGTCTTGTAACTTGAGATCAGGCATGACAGGGTGGAGAGTCTATGTGTTCAGATCACAGAGTTAACCAGTAATATTGACATTGTGATTGGAGTATGCTACAGACCACCCAATCAGGATGACGATGTTGATAATTTGTTTTACAAGTAAGTGGAGACCTCTCAAGACCACCTTCCTTAATTCTTGTAGGTGACTTCAATCTCCCAGATATTTGCTGAGAACTCAACACAGCAGAGAGGAGGCAGTCCAGAAGGTTTGTTGAGTGTACAAAGGACAGTTTCTTGTCACAAGCAGTCTGTGAGCCTACCAGGGGCGAGGCTTTTCTTGTTCTGATGTTCACTCATAAGGACGATCTGGTGGGGGAAGTGGTCATTGGAGGTTGTCTGGGAGGCAGTGATCATGAAATTATCAAGTTTTCAAGAAATAGTGAAATAAGGAGGGGGACCAGCAAAATATCCAAACTGGATTTCTGTCAGGAAGATTTTGGTTTATTCAAGGAACTGATTAGGATAGTTCCTTGGGAGACAGCCCTTAATAACAAGGGGGCCCAGGAGAGCTGGGTATGCTTCAAGAATGAACTCTTGAAGGCTCAGAAAGAGGCTGTCTCTGTGTGCCATAAAATGAGCCATAGGGGGAAAAGACTGGCCTGGATGAGTAAGGAAATTCTGAAAGAATTCTGAAAGAAAGAAAGCCTATCACCTTTGGAACGTGGGTGAGGTCGATCAGGTTATGCTCCGTGACATTGTTAGGTCATGTAGGAGGAAAATTAGAGGCAACTTAAGTTGACCACTTCTGTGAGGGACAATAAGAAAAGCTTGTACAAGTATATGAATGGCAAAAAGAGGGGTAGCGGCAATCTCCACTCCCTACTGGATGTCGTAACTAGACATGAAGATTATAATTGAGCAAGCTTCGAGTGCCCCCCTGATTTGGGGATTAAAAAAATTATAAATTTCAGTGAGTTAGGT
>WEKX01009691.1:0-23615 GCA_013390025.1 Pitta sordida
CTGTCCTTCTTTCTTCCATTGATATATATAAAAAAAATACTTCTTGTTATCCTTAACAGANTTCTGGACTGCCTCCTCTCTGCTGTATTGAGTCCCCAGCAAATATCTGGGAAATTAATATCCCCTAGTAGAATTAGGGAGGGTGATCTTGAAATGTCTACCAACTGTTTGTAGAAGATTTGATCAACATCTTCATCCTGATTGGGTTGTCTGTAGCACACTCCAATCACAGTGTCAATCTTGTTAGCTAACCCTGAGATCTGGACCCATAGGCTCTTAGCTCTGTCATCCTTGATCTTATGGCACTACTTCCATTGTTCAGTATACCATCTCGCGAAACATTAACAAAAAGCACTTTGTTAGGAGGTAAGAGATCCAAATTCCAACTTCTATCACAGTTTAACTCATACATCAAAATGTAGTAGCAGAAACAACAGGACTTCTTGGTATAGCAGTTTGAGGTCGGCCACTCTGGTGTGTACTCTTTGCTCCTTAATTTTTCTTTCTTTTTCCCTGGTGATAAAAGATAAATATCTCTGTTTTATTCCAAGTGACATAAAACCAAATTTCATTACTTCAGAATTTTTTTATGGAATAGAACTCTTATCCTCTGATCAGCTGCATAGGTTTCTCAAGTTAATGGTTTTCTTTGGTCTTACCTTTCTTATCAGATTTTTGGAAATGTATATTTTGTTCATTACTTTCCTTGGATTAAAATAATAGGGAATTTAAACAAAGAAAATCAAGAAAAGAGCATTGACTGCTCCCTGGCAAATTTTTATGCCACTAAATTCTTTTAAGAAGGCTTGACAAGAGGCATTCTTTACTATAGTAGCCAGTGCCAAATTGTATCTGTTCTCGGGTCAGTGGCTGCAGTCAGAGGTAAGTTTTGGCAAGCTGACAAATAAAAATTAAAGTAGTAGATGAACAAATTCCTTTGTTAGAGTTTTATCACTTCCAGCTGGCAATGAGTTGTAGTCCTAATGACAAAACAAGATTTAAAAGTAATGAAGCTCCCTGGTTTCAATGTTTAGTTTAAAAGATCTCATTCTGCAGAGTGCTTGATTTCAGTTCCAAGTTTTAAGAGGAAATGCATGTGTCACTGTAGGGCCAGTGTTATTTCAAATAGTAGATTTCACAGATGATTATCCCAGTTCCTAAATTATATCTGCTCATAAATCTTTATAACAAGATAGATACCAGTAAGAAGGGAAGTAAGAAGGGAAGAAAGCATGTTTTAAATAAAAGAAAGTATTCTCTCTTCAAAGGAAAAGAAGTATTTATTTGTGAGTAAAATTTAATGTATCAGCACTAATAGAAACTCTCATATAATTAACCTAACACACTAAAACTAGCAGAGAAAATTATTTAAACATTCCAAATTATTTGTTTTGATTTGAACAGCTAAATTTAAAGATTGTTAACATTTTTCTTTCTTTAAGTAAATGAGCTAAAATTTTAAAATCAAAAGCTACCACTCTTCCGCTCACTCCCATCCCTTTTCCTCCAGTCTTTAACCAACCAATCTTTTATAAATCTCGAAGTTTCAACATACTGCAAAACGGACACAAATAAGTTTGTGATCATCAGCATAAAGTCTAGATGGAAGACAGACAATAGTGGGGTATACAAGAGATGAATACTGGGGCCGGTGCTTCTCAACATCTTTATTTAATAACACCACTGTTATGACCAAGTGGATCCTCAGTAAGTTTGCAGATTAGGCAAAACCGTGAGGAGTGTGTAGTACATTTAGGGTTGCGCTGTCATTCAGAAGGATCCAAACAGACTGGAACAAGGACCCAACAAGAACCTCATGAAATTGGGAAGAATAACCCTGTGCTGTCTTACACATTGTATCTAATGATCTGGAAAGCAACTTATAGAGAAAAACCTTGGGACACTGGTTGATAAAAAGTTGATCATGAGCCAGCAATGTGTCCTTGCGGCAAAGAAGGCCAGCAGCCTCCTGGACTGCATTAGGCAGAATGTTGCCAGCAGGTTGACTGAAGTGATCCTTTCCCTGAGCTCAAAACTGGTTACGCAGACCTGAGTGCTGTGTTTAGTACTGTGTGGCCACCTCACTCAAATGTGTACAACCAGGGCTGAGCTCCCTGATATGAGAAATATGGACATACCAGAGTCCATCAAATAAAGGGGTACTAAAATGATGAAGGGACAGGAGCTTCTACCCTATAAGGAGAGGCTGAGAGAACAGGGATTGTCCGCCTAGGAAAGAGAAGGTTCAAGGGGGATCTTATTCAATGGGAAGAGAATTATGTCATGAATCTTTCTCTTCCTCTCCTCTCCTCTCCTCTCCTCTTCTCTCCTCTCCCTTCCTCTTTTTAGTTTAATTTGTTACTGAGGCTTACTAATAAATGGTAATTGTCTGTTACTAAAATAAGTTAGTTACAGAAACTTATGTAGACTGATGAGTAAGCTAAAAACAGTCATCATTTTAAAACTAGCTACTGCCAACATTAACTTGGTAGATTAAAAATGACTAAGGATTGAAAGTTCACCAAAAAAGCTGGTCTCTAAATTTCTTTGGTCAGAATCCAAACTACATCATATTTAATTTCTAAGCCAAAGAGCTAAAAACATCCCTTTAATTCTACCTTTAAGAATATACTTACAGCTATAGTAATGTCTCAAATTTTGTATAGTTTAGGGACTAGGTGAGGACCGCAAACCCTGAAATCCGTGAATATAGATGGCTTATGAATATGCAAATAAGTCACATCCATATCCCCCGCCCCCTCAGCTCCAGCAACTACAGCGATGTCTTTGCCACCATGCTGGGGCATGCCGAGCAGCAGTGAGCAGCCGGTACGGCCCCCACACCGTCCTAGGCCAGTGGGATGGTAGGGCAAACGAGCATTGGCCTGTTGGTACACTTTCTTTAACCAGAGCTGAAACAGCAACTTTTTTTTTTTTTTCCTCTTCTTTTGCAGATAAGCAGGGATGGGGAATGAGCTACGAGTTCCAGCAGGCAGGTTTGAGGAACCTTTCAGGTTTTTTACATGGTGTCTTTAATTACCATGCCAATAGAAAAGATATGTGGGCTACATTTGTAGGCTCATATTCATATGAACAAAATTGTTAATAGTGTTGAGCTAGCAAGGAGGCACACCTCTGCGTCCTGTCTCCTCAGAAGATGCCCCAGGTCCCCTGCCCCTCCTGGGCCAGCATGGAATCTGCCCTGGGTCCTCTGCCCCTCCCGGTCTGGCTTCTGGAGGAACATAGAGGTGCAGCTCCTTGGGAATGTCCCATCTGCCCCTTCCCTCCCCCAGTGGTGTATCTCTGTGAGTCCAAAGGGCAGCAGAGAGGGCTTTGTGTGCCCCTGAGGCTGTAAAGGGTGGCAGAGAGGGCTTGGCATGACCCCAAGACTGCAAAGGGTGCCAGAGCTTCCCTTTATCAGGCCCCAGGACTACCTGGCCTGGGCAAGCCCTGCTCCCTTGGGCCCTAGGGCCAGCTGGCACAGGGAAGCTCCACTCCCTCAAGCCCCAGGGCTGCCCATCCAGCGGAGTCATGCTCCCTTGGGCCCCAGGGCCACACAGGCTAGCAGAGCCCTGTTCCTTCCAGGTAACTCTGGATGGTCACCGAGTGAGTCACCTGACCTTGTGGAGCATGCCAGTCCTGCCATCTGGCACGGGCCGGTCCCACCTCCCAACCCAGCAGAGGTACTCTACACATGTGCACAGGGAAAAACACAACAAAAATTTGAGGGAAGACTGTGGTGTCTTCACTGAAAAAAATACCACAAAGAGGTGAGGTAGCGAAACTTGAAGCATGAACTAACAAGTCATTACTGTATATCTTAAGGTTTTTAATTATCACAGAATCACAGAATCAGTAAGGTTGGAAAAGACCATAGAGGTCATCAAGTCCAACCTATCACTTAACCTAGGCAAACCGGCTACCTAACCTGTTGCCATCCTGCTACCAATGCATCGTCCTACCTGTAACACACTACCCTAATATCTAGGTCATGCCACCAAGTACATCATCCAACCTTTTCTTAAACACCTCTAGGGACGGTGACTCCACCACCTCCTTGGGCAGCCCATTCCACTGAGAGATCACCCTCTCTGTGAAAAAGTTCCTTCTAATGTCCAGTCTAAATCTCCCCTGACACAGTTCAAGACTGTGTCCTCTCGTTCTATCACTTGTAGCCAGAGAGAAGAGACCTACACCCAACTGGATACAACTCCCTTTCAGGTAGTTGTAGAGAGCGATAAGGTCTCCCCTCAGCCTCCTCTTCTCCAGACTGAACAACCTCAGCTCTCTCAGTCGCTTCTCATAGGGCTTGTGTTCCAGCCCCTTCACCATCCTTGTTGCCCTTCTCTGGACACACTCAAGGATCTCAACATCCCTCTTAAACTGAGGAGCCCAGAACTGGACACAGTATTCAAGGTGTGGTCTAACTAGTGCTAAATATAGGGGGAGACTCACTTGCCTAGTCCTACTGACCACACTATTCCTGATACAGGCCAGGATACCATTGGCTTTTCTGGCCACCTGGGCACACTGCTGCCTCATGTTAAGTTTTCTATCAACCAGCACTCTCAGGTCCTTTTCCACCTGATCATCCTGCAGCCACTCCAACCCCAGCCTATAGTTCTGCATGGGGTTATTGTAACTGAAGTGTAGGACCCGACACTTAGACTGGTTGAACCCTATGCCATTGGTTTCAGCCCATCTATCCAGCCTGCCAAGGTCTCTCTCTGCAGAGCCCTCCTACCTTCCTCCAGATCGACATTTATCCCCAGCTTGCTAATAATAGACTCCATCCCTTCATCCAGATCATCAATGAAGATATTGAACAGGACAAGTCCCAACACTGAACCCTGAGGCACCCCACTAGTGACTGGCCTCCAACCGAAAACAGCACCATTAACCACCACTCTGTGAAATCTATTGTCCAACCAATTCCTGATCCAGTACACTGTAAACCTATCCAAATTCTGTTGGAAGGCAATATACAAGATTTTGAGTAACAGGGAAAGAAATTCATGTATTTATCAGTCTTGATATCTAAATATCTTGCAAATACAAATATCAATAGGGATTTTTTTCCCTTATATTTTCAATGATTTCTTAAATTAACATACTTATTCTTTAAGTGTTATTTAAGACAACAGTTCAGTTAGTTGACTAGAAACTAATTGTAAGCATTACAAAGCAAATTAATATTTTATTGATTTAGATGATTTTATTCATTTAGTAGAGCGTATTATTAAATTTAAAGCAAATAGATACTGAAAAGCTTGGAGTATCTGAACTCTTGGTGTGACTCCAAAAATGTCTCTCTCTTTTACATGGACAGGCTGAGGGAGTTGGGTCTGCTCATCCTTGAGATGAGTTGAGTGAGAGGGGACCTCAGCAATGTATACAAGTGTCTGAAGGAAGGGTGTCAGGAGGATGCAGTCAGGGTTCTCTCAGCGGTGCCAAGCAACAGGACAAGAGGACTGTGCTGGGTTTGCTGTAGCCGTTTTTTTCTAGCAGCAGGTATGGGCTATGGAGGAGGCTTTTCTTTGAGAAGTTGCTGGAAGACTCCCTCATAGCCAGCAGAGGTAATGCCAGCCAGGTCCTGGCTGGGCCTGCTGCCGGCCAAGGCCAGACCAACCAAGGAGTGTTTTTAATTTGTAGTGATAAGGTTTAGAGTGGTATTCCTTCACGACTTCATGGTGGACCCTGTAGCCTTGGCAGACTTACTGTGCTAACTTCCGGTCTTACAATGATTCATAATAAGCAATGGAAATGGTAAAAGTAGAGTATTAATCAGTTTCAGCAAAACTATGATGACCAGGTCACCTTCTGGGGACCAGGGGAAATTGTAGCATCCTCAGCATTGGCACCTGGGGTTGCAGCAATGGCTTTAAAGAAACTGACAAATTTGGGATTTTGACTAAGTAGGCAATCCAACGCTGCATCAGTAGCTCTGGGGATTGGATGAATAGACTGTTTAAAGGATGAGGGTTAACCAGATGGTTGTTTTCAGTGGTTGAAATGAGATTACTGATTCTTGTAATTATTGTAGTTGCCTTGCTTTTAGTGCCATGTTTGTTTATCTTCCTGCAAAGGGCCCTGCAGAAATCTATGCAAGCAGTTTTTGTGGCACAAATACAAAAAGAGAAATTGTCGAGAATAGCAGCTGTGTTTCTTGCAATTTACCCTGTATCAACACAGAAGAAATAGACATTGATAGTATCCTGGTGTACCCTTGAGAACAAACAACTGCTGCAGAACTTTCTCACTGTGAGAAACCTCATGTTGGAGCAGAAGACAGAACTGTAAAGCTCTACCTATGAACATAGTGTGCAGCCAATTAGAATTGTTTTCTGATACTTTAACTGATGTTGATGGTGTTAGGCATGCTACACTATAAAATAAAGCAGCAATTGATTTTTATTATTAGCTTATAACCATGAGTGTGAAGAATTTGAGGGCATGTACTGCATGAACCTGTCTGACCAGTCATAATCGATACATAAGAAAATTCAACAATCAAGAGATAATCTGAACAAATAGATA
This sequence comes from Pitta sordida, assembly GCA_013390025.1. NCBI lineage: Eukaryota > Metazoa > Chordata > Aves > Passeriformes > Pittidae > Pitta > Pitta sordida. The sequence continues at coordinate 6,538 of WEKX01009691.1, forward strand.
ATCTGAACAAATTCAAGGTTAATGATGATCCATTTTCCGAGTGGCTGTCAGGTTTAGGTATTACAGGCTGGTTAAAGACACTAGTAATGCAAGGCATAACAATTTTTATTGTTTTAATAGTAGTACTGTTGGTAGTAATGTGTTTACTATCCTGTATCAAGAACTTAATTAAAAAAATTATCAATAATGCCTGGCTTATGCAAAAAGAAAAAGAGAGAATTGTGGTAGGAATTTTTAGAGGAGAGAAGGCACAGAGAAGTATTCACTTTGCTACAATACTTCAGGACTTTTCGAGGTAACCACAGTGATTCCACCTCGAATCTAGCTAAAGAAGGAATCGAGCACTGAGGGGACAAAGGGGATAGTTTGTTTGTAATAAACTGAGCATTCCCCATACTTCTATGAAGACTCAGGAATGACTCCTACCTGACTCTTCACAACATGGGAGCGTGGCTCACACAGTAGCACCTCATTAAAATGAAGGAAGCACCTTTTGGTGCCTCTCAGCTGTGGAATCTGGGGTCCAGGTTGTCATGCACACATGTGCAGTCACACAAATCGCTGAAAATCCAACCACAACTAATTGAATCCGTGAATATGCAAACTGTGAATATGCAGGGTTTCTCTGTATATACTGAATGATGAGATTTATGCAACACTTGACAGCCTGAGTGATCTTGTCTTCTTTTACATTCTACAGAAAAACAATCCAAACACTCAGAATTACAGGTCTACAAGGATCACTGAGTTCAGCTCTTAACCCTGCACAGGACCATCCTGACAGTCACACATGTGCCAGAGTATCGTCCAAACTCTACTTGAATTCTGTCAAGCTTGATGCTGTGACCACTGTTCTGGTGACCCTGTTCCAGTGCCCAACCACTCTCTGGCTGAAGAACTTTTTTCTAAAATCCAACCTAAACCTCCCCTGACAAAATTTCAGGTCATTCCTTCGGGTTCTCTCATTGGTCACCACAGAGAAAAGATCAGTGCCTGCCCCTCTTTTTCCAAGCTTAAAATATTTTGTCCCACAGGAAGCTGATTCTGTTTTTAACTTTTTTTTTACTATATTAAAATTCCAATGTGGAAATCCTTTTCAACACAGGGAAAGTTCTTACACAATTCTGAATTTATTCTAAGTGCTACTGCCTTATTGCATGGATGCATGTGTGCATATGTAGATGAAAGTGTATCTGTATGCATCGGATTCCACAACCTTACTGGAGAATCTAATACAGGCACTGGTCAACCTCACTGTGAAGAATTTTTCCTAACTGAGGATCTATTTGGTAACTTCTATCACTGGGTTTTATCGTCTCCTAATAAACATCCATGAAGGGACAAGAGTGGGTTCAGAGGAGGGCAAAAAAACATACAACTACATTAAGGGAGGTTGTAGCCAGGCAGGAGTTGGACTCTTCTCTCAGGCTCCCAGTGACATAATGAGAGGACAGTCTTAGGCTGTGTCAGGGGAGGTTTAGGCTGGATATTAGGAAAAACTTTTTCACACAGTGATTTCCCATTGGAATGGGCTGCCCAGGAAGGTAGTGGAGTCACCATCCTTGGATGTGTTTAAGGAAAGGTTGGATACCATATTTAGTGGAATGGCATAGATGGTTTAGATGATGGGTTGGTGTTGGGTAGGCGGATAAGTTAGGTAATAGATTGGACTTGATGATCTCTATAGTCTTTTCCAACCTTGTTAATTCCGTGTGAAATTCGGTGTGTGAAAATGATCATAGGAATACCTATCCTATAAGAAAAGACTGAGAAAGTTGGGGTTGTTCAGGCTGGAGAGGACAAGGTTCCAGGGAGACCTTGTTGTGGCCTTTCAAAACTTTAAAGGGCCTTATAAGAAACATAGAGGAAGATATCTACCAAGGTTTGTAACAACGGGACAAAGAGCAGTAGACATAAACTAAAAAAAATTATATTTTAGTTAGACATGAGGCAGAAATCTTTTATGCTAGGATTGATGAGACACTGGAACTAGTTGCCCAAATAAGTTATGGATGTCTGTGATCTATTGGAAATATTTGATAGGGCTTTGAACAACAATATCTAGTGGAAGTTGTACCTGCCAACAGCGGGGGGAGTAGGACTAGATTTTTAAAGGTCCCTTCTACACAAACTATTCCATGATTCTATAATATGTGAAGTACACCCAGCATTATATAGCTGTTTGCAGTAAGATCCTTCCTTATCTACCTTCTTACAGTTAAGAAAAGAGCCTGCTATGTCTAGTCTTCTTAAAGTTGTGTCTTCTTAAGTTAAAGCCTTCTTAAAGTATGTGTTCTTTCTTGTAGCTTCCCTATTTTTATGACATTCTCTTGAAAATAAATGACCAGACTATTTCAGGGCATGCTCTAAGTCACTTCCCCTTGTTCATAGCATTTGCTGTAATTTGCATTCGGTGTATGATTTATTTTTATTTAATATTTGAAACATTGTTAAGTTTTTCCACTGTGGGTCACTTAGTTCTGTCAAATATTTTAAAGCATTTTATTATTAAATCATGTCTTTTTACTTTATCAGTTCCTACAGTCTATTTTATTTTCTGAATATTGAATCTGAAGAATTATTTTTTTCTTTTCCTTGCTCAGTTAATATTTCAGTCTTTTATAAGAGTTAAGGAATATTTACTTTATATTCACAGGTTCACAGGTTATTCCAAGTTGGAAGGGACCCACAAGGATCATCTAGTCCAACTACCAAGCAAATGCCAGCGCAGGGATCAAACCCACAACCCGGAGCCATGGGCACCACGCTCCATCTATCCGAGCCTCCCATCATCTAGACCATGTCACTGAGTTCCTCATCAAGTCTTTTCTTAAACCCCTCCAGGGATGGCGACTCCACCACCTCCCTGGGCAGACCATTCCAATGAGAGATCACTCTTTCTGTGAAAAAACTCTTCCTAACATCCAGCCTAAACCTCCCCTGGCGTAGTTTGAGGCTATGTCCTCTTGTTTTGGTGTCGTCAGCCTGAGAGAAGAGATTCACACCCACCTGACTGCAATCTCCCCTCAGGTAGTTGTAAAGAGCAATCAGGTCACCTCTGAGTCTCCTCTTCTCCAGGCTGAACAGTCCCAGTTCCCGCAGTTTATACCCATAGGACTTGTTCTCCAGTCCTTTCNTGCCCATGGTTCCACGCTTGTGGGTCTGGTAGTTGGACTAGATGATCCTTGTGGGTCCCTTCCAACTCAGAATAACCTGTGAAACCTGTGAAAAGAAATATGTACAGTTAAAACTGGGCAAGTATTTACAAGTATTGTGAATCACAGTCAGTAATGAGTGACTCATGCATTTCCAATATTAATTAGAAATTTTAGTATGACAAAGCAGATGTGCTTAATGGTACACAAGAAGAAACTATTAGAGGAAAGCATTTATATCTATCTATCTATCTATCTATCTATAAATTAATTTGAATTTGGAATTAGAGATATCTGTAAATCTGCTGCAAATAGAGTGGTAAATGCAATTCCCCTTTTTCAATATTTTTCATACGCTTTTGAATATAAAATGCATTACTGAATAAATTGTCTGAGAGGATATTAACTGCTTGGTAGGATAAGAACTATAAGAAGGGAAACTGGACTGAACACTTGTGTCAGATCTGAGGGCAATAACCTGGTTACATTGAAAGGCAGCAACTGCTCAGTCTGCATTTTTAGTGAAAAGGTGTGTTCAAGTTGGCCTAGATAGGTATTTAAGACTTCAGAGGGTGAAGTCATGGATGGTACAAAGATTATTTTGTATTATTTTATTGTTATTTTTGTATTATTATTGGTGGTGCCACAGTTAGCAAAGGTGACATGGCTAATGGATTTCAAACAGAATGTAGGACCTCACTTTGGCAACTTTTGGCAGTGGCAAAAGAAGGCAGATACAACATTCTGTCATTTGTCTTTATGGGTTAACCTAGTATCCAGTGAATGCACGTAAATCAAACTGGAACTGAGTGTTTCTCAAGTGCAATTTGAAACTAAATCTTCATCTACATTGACAACATCATGGAAAAGAAAATGCAGACTAAAAGTAAAAAATACTAAAAACCTAAAAAATATAGATGTGGAAAATCGTATTATTTTTCCGTTCATGCCTTTCTTGCAATAGAACATCATGTTGCAGCAATTTACTAGAAATCCCCTTCTTGCACAGAGCTCTTGCAGTTGTTAAGGAAACCAAGAGAATTTAAACATATAGACACTTGCTCGTGGTGTAGAAACATTGATGTACTGCAAGTCTTCTATTATACCAGAATAGAAAGAGTCAGGAAAGAAGAAAAATCCACAGTGACAAATCATTACCAGGGGAAAAGAAAAAGGTATTAAAATTCTGTAATATTTTAAACCACATTAAAAAAAGTAAATAATTTTCATAGGACCATCTGACTGTTCCTTTATTCTTTACCCTCCAGATTCAAGTTTTATTATACAACAGAAGTTGCTTTCTTCAGAAAGTCCTCTTCTCTGGTAATTCACTCAGCCTTTTCCAGGTGTCATATGAATTTCAATGCAGAATCAAAAATGTAATACATATGTTGCAAAAAGACTGTTTCTTCCCACCTTTACTCCCAACGGGTCCTTATGACCAGCAGAAGGTATTCAGTAGATTCCACCTGTACTTGCACTCCTGTAATTTTTTCCTGGGAGATATGATGTGTCGGGGGGCTTTCAAGGCTACAGAAAAATAACTGAACTTCACTAAAAAGGAATTTGTATGTAACTTCATCAGATTATTGCTTATGTTTCTCACCACAAATGCATCAGGAAATTTTTCTTGGGAGAGGATGATAGTTTAGTCTTTGGACTAATTACATAATAAACCTTTGCCGGGAATACTCATTATCTACCATTCCTTACACACTGTAATTCTCACTTTATCTTTAAAAGAACCTTTCCCCCCACTAATTCCTGTTACTTTTATCAAATATATGATGCTGCTATATCTTTTTAATATTTATAAAATGATACATATATACAAGGACAGCTAGAATGTATTAAATATGAAAAACATAAATCAGAGGGAAAAAAATATGATAATATTTCATAATCTTATTTATAATTGACCTTTCAACCTTTTTTTTGCTTTGGCATTACTACGACTGTCGTTGCCACATAACAGAAAAATATATACTCATAATAGCAAAAACCATATCGTAAGCCATATTATTGTTTTTTGTTCTTCATTCATTGGAGAAATTGTTGTAAGGATTATGTACTCCTGTCAGGTTGTAAAAGCAAAGCTTTGAATGTTGACAGTGGTATGTGTTTCTCTCAGCTTACTTCTGGCTTGATGAAAGAAAAACTGTTTGGGGAGTATTTCTCATTCAATATTCAGAAATCACCTTCTCTGAACAGCAATATTATACCTACCTGTGAAAAGCAAAGTGAAAATTGTAATCTGTGATGACTGTAATTGCTTGCAGCAAATGCATCCTCAGAAGTGACAGGACAACTTGAAGCCAGCAGTGTAATTGCAGCCTTACTCAATTATTGACCTACTTTGGAGTTGAAGAAGGTAGAAAGTCCTCCTTGGCTAAAATACTACATTTCAGGAACCCTCCAGTATCTTCAACAAAGCATAAGCAGAGTTGGAAAATATGATATTATAAGATTAGTTTTACCACTGATCTCCTGAAAATGCTTTCTCTATGAGAAACAGGAGATTATCAATCAGCCCCGAAGGTTTTCTTTATGCTTAGAGATCTTCCATCCTTATGAAGGCTGCCTGAAGGAGACATTTCTCAATGGTTCTTACCTATTTGGTCTGAGTTAACTCCTCCACATCACGAAAATGAGTGAAAGCCACGCCAAGCAGAATGGAAGAATTCAGGCTCTAAATCTGAAACTCAATCCTTCTCAAAAAATCTGTGGATAAAAGTGAGGGCATATGCATAAAAGTTTTTATCAAATACATTTCATAGTCAGTATTGTACAAGTTTGTCCATATGGTGATTTGTTAATACACATTTTGAACCTGAAATATAAAATAACAGAGTTAAGGAACTGAACTGAAGAAATTGCATTCAGGTATATGTTCTTTGACTCCATAATTCATAGTTCTGATAGACTAATAGACATTATTACTAAAATGTAAAATCACAGAATGTGTAAGATTGGAAGGGACAACAGTGGGTCACCTGTTCAGGCAGTTCATCCTAGAGCACATTGCACTGATTAGTGTCCAGGTGGTTCTAGAATATTTCCACTGAGGGAGACTCCACAACCTCTGTGAGCAATCTGTTCCAGTGCATGGTCAGCCATACAGTACAAAAGTTCTTCCTCATATTCAGGTAGAAGTTCCTGGGCATCTGTTTCTGCCTGTTGCCTCTTGTCCTATTGCTTGGAATCGCTGAGAAGTGACCAGTTCATCCTCATGACACCCAGATACTTATGGATATTGATGATGTCCCCTCTCAGTTGCCTCTTCTTGAACCTGAACAGCCTCTCTTAAGAGAGATGTTCCAGTCCCCTAATCATCTATGTTGCCCTCTACTGAACCTGTTCCCAGAGCATCGGGTCTCTCTTGTACTGAGGAGCCCAGAACAGGACATAGCGCTTCAGATATGGACATTAAAATATTGCTTGTAAATTATGTGAAGTTGGATTGCTTTTGTCAGAAAAACTTAATGCCTCTCATAATTTCGTACCTCATGCATCTAAATTATTAAGATGGTTTTATTGTCATTAAAATATTTAAAGAAAAAGAGCTTGATTTCCATTTCTACTCTTTCCTTGATTAAAGTACTATGGAGGTACTTAGTTATGTGGTACGTTGTGGGAAAAAAGCTGGTGCAATACCACACCACGTAAGAAAATTTACAGCTAGGTTCTTCTTTGATGCAGACTTATAACGTGACCTGGTAAGAGCATTCCCAACTATCTGAATAAAAAATTATTTGAATCTTTCCTCACCTGACCACTGTATATAAAAATGTTCAAATACAAACCAATAGCTTGGCAAAAGTTCACAGGTTCACAGGTTATTCCGAGTTGGAAGGGACCCACAGGATCATCTAGTCCAACTCTCAAACAACTAGGTCAACTAGACCATGTCACTGAGCTCCTCATCGAGTCTGCTCATAAAGACCGACAGGGATGGTGAATCCACCACCTCCCTGAGCAGACCATTCCAATGAGAGATCACTCTCTCTGGGAAAAACCTCTTCATAACATTCAGTCTAAATCTCCCCTGGTGTAGCTTAAGGCCATGTCCTCTTGTTCTGGTGTCATCAGCCTGAGAGAAGAGATCCTCCCCCACCTGGCGGCAACCACCCCTCAGGTAGTTGTAAACAGTAATCAGGTCAACTCTGAGCCTCCTCTTCTCCAGGCTGAACAACCCTAGTTCCCGTAGTCGCTCCCCATAGGACTTGTTCTCCAGTCCTTTCAAAATCCTTGTTGCCCTTCTCTGGACCCTCTCAAGCAGCTCAACATCCTTCTTAAAATGGGGAGNATTGCAAAGGAAGAATCACAGAATATTCTGAGTTGGAAGGGCCCCACAATGATCATCTAGTCCAACTCCCAAGTGAACACCCACCCAGGGATTGAACCCACAACCCTGGAGCCATGCTCTGTGCATCCGAGCCTCCCATCGTCCAAACCTTGTTACTGAGTCTTTTCTTAAACAGTTTTTTTTAAACACCTCCAGGGATGGTGCCTCCACCACCTCCCTAGGCAGACCATTCCACTGAGGGATCACTCTCTCTGTGAAAAAACTCCTCCTAACATCCAGTCTAAATCCCCACTGGCTTAGCTTAAGACCATGTCCTCTTGTTCCGGTGCTGGCAGCCTGTGAGAAGAGATTTACTTCCACCCGACTGTAACCACTGTTCAGGTAGTTGTAAACAGCCACTCATTCCCCAGCTGATATCAGTGCATGGCACTGTTGTGTCCAACGCGAAGATGACAGCACTTGAACTTGTTTAATCTCATATCATTAAAACCTGCCTTGAAGAATACATTTTACTAGATTATTATCCAGATGTAGGAAACAATCCTGTGAAGTGAATGAAAATTCTACAATTTAAAAGCTTGCCTCTTAAAGTATTTTTCCTTTTCAATTCAAAGTATAGTCATACTTCACGTATTCATGCTTCTGGATTCGCTTATTCACATATTCGCTGATTGTTTCTCAGTGATATTATTCAGCTATTCATGAAGATTCCCGGTCAATGCATGCACACTATCTCTGCTTCGCTGACGTTGGTGCTCCCCATGGGGCAGGAATGACACACCCTTGTGGGGTGGGGGGGATGGTGCCTCTCGCTCGCTGGTGACCACCACTGTTCTGTAAGGCAGTGTTGCAGAGGTTATATGATGTGGAAGATTTATAACCAGTGGCATGCCGTGGTCCCATTCTGCTGCAGCAGGCGGCCCAGGCTGTGCCTCTGTATCCAGGTCATAATGCAGAAGACTTACAGTCAAACAAGCAGCACCATAACATGCCCTGGTTCTTTTCTGCCACAGGGAAGGAGCACCGTAAAGGCACAGTGTTACAATGTTGAGTGTTCTCAAGGTCCAAGAGCACTGGTGGCATGGACCTGCACCGACCTGAGCCCAGGTATGCAGGAGTCCTCCCTGACAGACTGTAGCCTCCTCTGGGGCCACGGGGCAAGCAGCCACCAAGTCCCCACATCACCATGGTCCTGGGGCGAGCAGCCGTTGAATCCCTGGGGCCACAGACCAGGCAGTCGCCAAGCATCTGCCCACCTGTAGCCCCAAGGCAAGCTTGGTGCAGTATTATAAAGCTTCTCCGTCATAGTGGTCATGAAAGCAAGAGTGATGGGAGCAGCCCAGTGGCAGTGGCGGCAAAAGCAACAGTTTGGCCAAAGGGAGCCCGCAGATTCTTCAGGGGTCTCCCCAGTATGAGAGGGTTCAGAAATGCTCCCCTGTGCTATGACAGGATGATGGGATGCTTCCCAGCGCTCCAGAGCAACGAGGGGCAGGGACATGGGCATGGCTTATTTGCATATTCATGATACACCTGTGCTCATGGCTTGGGCGATTCATAGGACCCCCAGGAGACTGGTAACATGTCAATACAGAGGTATGACTGTATCTTCTACCTATCTTTCTTAATACGGACTTGCAAAGTGAATAACAACACTATTAAGTCTCAGCTTGATCACCTGGAATGACTGAAGACTTGGTTCTAGCCTATAGTGCCCTATAGAGGAGGTAGAAATGTGAAATTTCCTTCATAAAAGGAATTAAGTGGAACATAATTTATGAAGGTTATCCACAGAAAGAAAGGCAGCTTCCCCCCTCTGTCTGAATATCAAGACCAACATTCCTGGAGAATGGACTTCTCAAGGCAAAGTATTACAGTATCACAGTATCACAGTATTGATAAGGTTGGAAAAGACCTTGAAGATCATCTCGTCCAACCTATCCTCCAACTAAACATAACATCTAATATCTACATCATATCATTCAGCACCTCGTCCAACCTACCCTTGAACACATCCAGGATTGGAGTCAACCACCTCTGCGGGCAACCCATTCCACATCCGGATCACTCTTTCAGTAAAAAACCTTCTCCTAATATCAAGCCTAAACTTTCCCTGCTGAAACTTAAGACTATGACCTCTCATCCTGTCATCAGAGACCAAGGAGAAATGACCAGCCCCTGCCTGACTACAACCTCCTTTTAGATAGTTATAGACAGCTATAAGGTCATCCCTGATAGATACTAATAAATGCTAATTTTTTTCTCATCTTATGTTAGGGAGAAAATATCACTCTCCCATCATCAATTATTCAACATTTTCTAAGGAACTCTTCAGCTCACAGAAATCCACGTGACATAAATTATTTGACAAATTAACCATAAAAATATAAAAAGCTTCCAAAGTGTAATTTTTTAGTAACTTAGCTTAACATGGTTGAAGCAGAAGAAGACTACTGAGAATGTTTTGCACCCCAGATATATATTGGAGTACATTTAAAACCCTTTAATTTGCTCTTCTTCACAACACAAATAAAAGTGAAGCATATTAGCTAGTGTTCATGATAAGTCTTATTTGGAATTCACGGCACTTGATTGAAATATGTTTGATGCTTTTTTGGGGATAGAGGTGTCTAGAGATTAGACCTACAGCTGTTAGAATATTTTGGAATACTGGGTGAAAACAGGTTATTTAGTACATCTTGAAACTAGAATTGAACCTCTGAAGTCTAAGGTCTTCTAACTATAGCAATCTAAATTTGTATAAGAAACAAGCCAGGTAATAATTTAATTACTAAGGTGTTCACCCAGCTCTGCATCGGTGTATTTTTGCAACTGCATGGGGTTTCACTGGGTTCATGGTTGCTTGAATTTAACTAAGGGCAATTTTAGAGTAAAAGGACAATCTTTAAAATATTTATTTTGTGTATCATCACTTAAATTTTCTATAGGATTTGTTTCCATCAGGTTTTAGGATGTCTGTATATGTAGACATAGACAAAAAGACCAGTCTAGAAGTCCTAGGACAGAATTTCTCCCTCAAATAGTTTTGAGATTCAGAATTTTTCTTGTTTCTTTTTCACATGGAGACTTCTCCTCAATAAAAAATAGAAACCACGTTTTGGAACATCCTTCAAAGTATGTTTTCATTTTGTTTTAATAATTATAAATATGAAGTAAGGGAAAGCCAACCTTGATATTGCTAAATTTTTTCAGGCTTTTACTTTCAGATAAAATCTATATGAGATAAACACATATGCCTAAGCAATAACTTGTTTTTTCCAAAACTACGAAACATTTATGTTATGAGATATTTACATCATTAGATTTTTGCATGCTTTTCTTTTCCCTTAATATCTCCTATAGAAAGTTGAAAATAAGATTAAAAATTAACAAATTAGTACGTCTTCCTTATAGGAAACATTCACTACCTCTAACCTTAAAAAAAAAGGTACAAAATGTGGCTTTCAAAGGTAATATCTAAATAATTCTTTGACATTCATTATAGACTGTTGAAAGTATAATGAAAAGGAATATATTTTCATTTGCTGGTATATTTGCTATTTTCTCTTTTATTATGCTTTGATTAAATACTTGAGTTGAAACAGACTTAGAGAGCAATTTTTCAACTTTACACAGAGTGCCACCTAATGGTACTGTTGTCTCAGATGGAAAAACCCCCAGCAGTGTGGATCATATTGAAGATTTCATTTTAAGATACAAATGAATTACATCACTATGTTGGAATAAAGCCATCAATTAGTTCAGCTAGTAAAGCAAGGTAGAGATGAAGTGATCCAATCTTTGTATTGTTTTCTCAAAGGATTAATTAATCATCTGCTATTTTAGTGAAACAGTAAGACTATAACATGAAAATGAAATAAGAATAGTGGTTTGGTAATCTCACTGTCTTTTTCTTCATCATCCTTTTCTCATCTGTTTGAGATTGCTATTCTTGTCTCCATTTCTGAATGTTACTTCATTCTAATACACAACATAAATTTCAACTCCAAGGATCTATATAATTGAAGCCAAAGAATAATCACAAAATTGAAACATTCTTGACTTAATTTGTTCTCTAAAACCTACTTTTAATCACTACACAGAGATCCAACTGGTAATTACAATAAATATCTAATGAATGACTTCAGTTTTGAGCAGACAGTTTTGTTTTGTCATCCTATCTCCTGTTAGAGTTTGCATTAACTGTAAATCTTACGTATGCTAATACCTATAGTAACATCAAGCTCACTTGACAGTGAGACAAAATTTAGCTTGAAAAGCCTTGCACTGTATAACACCTTGGCACATTACATTGCATTTATTTTTACTGCAGTCAGGGAGACCTAAATTCGTCTCACAATAGATTATGATTTCAAAGAAAAAATACAGTAATAACAATGCACTTTATGTTGGTCCCTAGATATTGTTTTAAAAATCGAATTGATTTTTTTTTAACACATGCAATTTTATTTTTCTCAAAATAAGAAGTACGTTGTTGAGATTGAAAAGGCACCACATCAGGCAAACAAAATGATTCAGGTCTGCAAGTCTGAATTACAAATAAAGGTTTGCCTGTATACTTTAGAAAATAGAAGTCTACCCAAGGATCTTGTAGGCAGGGAAATAAGATTTTGAAAAGATTTTGAAAGAAAGGAGCACACTAATACTAACAGACATGGAATGCTTAATAAAAAAATGTAAATAGAGAAAATCTGGTCTAAATGGCAGAAGATGGCAAGGAAATTATATAGTCTACAAATTTTACCAAATCTTTACAACCATTCAGTAAAATAAATTAATCTAGACTTACACTCATGTTACAGTTTTATTTTTTAGTTTATAAATAATAGTATGATATAAATGCATATTTAAGGGGCTCAGAAACAAAATCTTAAAAGAACTCATCTTAAATATGTTGAAATATAAGCTGGAATTTACCGGGTTCCCAAATTCCATTTAGCTTCAGAAAGGTACTCATATGAATTGCTCACATCTTTGAGCTGTGGAGACAAGATGAGAGGTGAGAATTGTGGTCTCTGTGTGACTGTGACTCGTGTGGTGATTGCCTCAGAAAAAGTATATGAAGTTGTATGCAAACACCAGCATAGTGCTTATTTCTACATGCTCAACTTGAAAGTTGGTAACATTTTGTGTCAACGATATCCATTCAATGAATTCTCTATACTTCTACAATGTAAATTTAACAATGTGTTAAATAAGGAAAACATAATTATACTGTTCTGGTTGTATGAGTAACAGGAAGTTCCATCATCAATTATTTGACTTACTGAATTCAGTGAGTCTAATATTTCTATGGTGTAATAATCTTGGTATGATACTACTATAAATTGTAGTATCTACCATAAAATTGAAAATAAAATTCAGTTCAGATGAGCTCATATTTCCTGTCCATGTCACAACACTGCTTCTACTTATCTCCTTGGTAATAACTATTAATCTTCTTCAGGTTCAATCAAAAGGTAGGTATTGTTTATTCATTGGTTCAGGACTAAATTTCTTATCCTTTGCAGGTGGGGGATTTTTATTTTTCTCCACTATAAGTACTTAGTTATCATTGTCTACTGATCCTTGACCTCACTTAGAATGATGCTCTGCAACTGAGATAAATAAAAGTGTAAAATGTGAGTTTCATGACTGTTTCTCATCTCTCTGAAAATATTTTCTGCTAAACCAGTGCCAAATTTCTGCTAACAAAATGTCAAATTACCTGAGCATTTGGAGACCTGTTGTGGCATCTTATTCATTTCACTGAATAGCATCCTACTCCTCAAGATGTCCAGTTCAATACAAATAAAATGTGCACAGAGAATATACCCAGTAACTGTGAATAAGTGAAACAGAATATGGCCTCAGTAGAACATGCTGTCAATTATCAAAGAAAATATTGAATAAATATTTTCTTGAGTAACTAAAAATTGAAAAGGATGAAAATTTGTTAACATAATTTACATGTGCAGATGGACCTAAAAAACCCCGTAAAGTTTTTTTCCTCATAAAGTAGTTGAACATCTGTGTTTAATGTCAAGAAAATTTATCTTGTTGTAGTGGTTTCTGTAAAAATTGATTTGCATTTTCTTATTAATTAATGAATGGATGATAGCTTTAACTGTTCATTCATATAATTATCTTATCAAAATTAGTGTGCCCCAACCTGTTTTACATTAAGTTATTAAAATGCTAAATTAGCAAGTTACAAGTAAGGAGACTACTATCATCAAGAAAGTGAAACATATGTGGTGCAATGCAGCAATACTAGATCATACAATGAAAATGTGATGATTACTATAATATAAGAGGTAAGTATAATTTCTGAGCAAATCCTGCAGGTTTTGAGTAGACATTAAAAAAACCCTAAAAACCTCATCTTCTAAATTGGACATAAGACTTCAAAACAACATATATGATAGAATTTAGTTCTGAATAAAGTTTGTGTTGGCCTCCTTCAGAGAAAGGTGTATGTCACATTTTGCCCTCACAAATGCAAAATTACCATTGAGTTCATTGGGTGCTGATGAAGGGCTTTAGATTTCTGTCTGTTGAATATTGATGTTTATGATAGATGATTAAACTGCAAGAAAATGGCAAATTGTGTTTTTATTTTTATCGCAGTCATTCTAGTGATGTTTTCCAAAGCTGTTATGAACTGGTCAATTTCCTTTCACCATGAGCTTCTCTTTCTTGCTCCTCCTCCCAAACAAGGAAACAATACCCCAAACCGCCCACCTCAGTCCTTCCCCTCACTAGCAAAACACAAACAAAAATATCACAGGTGCACAGGATATTCCGAGTTGGAGGGGACCCACAGGATCATCTAGTCCAACTCCCAAGCGAACACCCACCCAGGGATCAAACCTGCAACACTGGAGCCATGGGCACCATGCTCCATCCATCCAAGCCTCCTGTTATCTAGACCATGTCACTGAGTTCCTCATCCCATCTTTTCTTAAACCCCTCCAGGGATGGCGACTCCACCACCTTCGTGGGTAGACCATTCCAATGAGTGATAACTCCCTTTGTGAAAAAGCTCTTCCTAACATCCAGTCTAAACCTCCCCTGGCGTAGCTTAAGGCCATGTCCTCTTGTTCTGGTTCTGGTAGCCTGAGAGAAGAGATTTACACCCACCCGACTGCAACCTCCCTTCAGGGAGTTGTAAACAGCGATGAGGTCACCTCTGAGCCTCCCCTTCTCCAGGATGAACAACCCCAGTTCTTTCAGTTGCTCCCCACAGGGCTTGTTGTCAATCCCTTCACCATCCTTGTCGCCCTTCTCTGGACCCTCTCAAGCAGTTCAATATCTTTCTTAAACTGGGGAGACCTGAACTGGATACGGTACTCAAGATGTGGTCTGACGAGTGTCGAGTACGGGGGAAGAATGTCTTCCCTAGTCCTACTGGCCAACCAATTCCTAATCCAGCAAGTTCATTACAGATTTTTGATTTGACTGGCTTTTTTCTCTTTTGTAAAATATACTGTTGACAGGCTTAATTTTCATGTCATCAGTTTTACACAGCCTAGCATCTTTAAAAAATGCTAAATGTTTTGTAAAAAAAACCCTCTTTCTTCTTAAGGAAGAATCATAATTTTATATTCTTACAATGTAAAAGGTTCTGTAACCATTCCATTTCTGGTGTAACATTGAATAGGGTACATTTAATAAATCAGGTTTATAGCTCATTCAGAAATGACAGTGTTATATTTTCATCTGTATGATGCAGGGTTCTGTTCTGTACCTTGGTGTTTTCCAGTTATAAGATATATATAAAAGTTAAATAACAATGACACTTAAACCACATGCTTTAAAATGTGTTGGTATCACTGCATTTAAATCACCAGTTCTAGCAAGATGCTTCACAGCAATACGGTGTCGTCCTCTGTCTCACGTATGTAAGACTAAGAATTCTGCACAAAACGCCAAAATTATATTTAGTGCTATGAAGCACGTTGATAAAAATGGCAATTGCGTTACCTACCTTGGGTTACTCCAATAACTACCTTGTAAACAAATATTTTTTTGTTGGGCACAATCCCAAAATTACACTGCTAGCACTCATGGTAGTGAAAATTAGGATTGACATAGGGACCAAGTTGAAGCATAAATGTCCTCAGGGTTGTTACCTGTCATTGGTGACCAACCTAAAGGACTAAGAGAAGCGTGAAATCTGTGAACATTTGCAGGGCACACTATGAGAAAGACTACCTACTGTCCTTTATTCATGGGGCCCTTACAGTTGTCCTCTTTACTGGACAGACTCATAATGGACTGAGAAATAAACTGTACCAAGTAAAATATTAAAAAGTAGATTTCTTGCTTGCTTTTTTTTTTTTTTTCGTAACAGATTTTGTAACAGATTTCCTTGGAACAACACAACGTCACACAGTGGAGTCATGTATTAACTAGTAATTCAGATGCCTAGTTTTAGGCATGTAACTCTAGATTTATTTACTTACTTGAAGTCATATGTATACACCAAATTTCCAACAGGAGGCTACACTCTCCTCTCATTCTTCACAAACCCTGAAATAGGTGTTATTAATGCCACTGGCAAACACCCACTGTCACGGTTCATGAGGCCTACCTGATGATGAGGAAGTTATCAAAGTAGAAATGGTGCCTGCTATAAAAGGGAGATCAACACTACTGTGTTTTCCACATTGCTGTGGCAGTATGTCTCCATCCTGACATTGCTCAGTGATGGAGCACTAAAACTGCTCTCACTCACAGTGTTTAAATCAATTCCGACTAGAAAGACAGTGGGAACGTTAGCAAGATTTTACATTGTTACAAACTTTTACTGCTCATAGCTCATTGACTACCCATAAGGCTGACAAGCACTTGCAGCATTTAATGTTGCCCTGATGGAGTTTTAAATAAAGCATGTTTATTATCACAAGCAGAAAACAGGGTGTATAGAAAGTAGAATGCAAGTGCCATGTAATAAATAGTGTTTTGTCACCTTACAATAAGATGTCAGTAACAACATTTTTTCATGAGGTTAAGAACATCTTCAAAAAGAAGAATTTTGATGATGTTCACTAAAGACTTTCAGATTGTGCACATTATTTAGACACTTCTCTGCTACATGAAATTATCTATTTTGAAATGTTAGGGGCTGGATGGTCCTGTGGGTCCCTTCTGGCTTGGAGTGGCCTGTGAGCCTATGAGGGACCTAGGTTTATGTTCACAACTCTGGGATGTGTGTTCGGTCTCTGTATGGGTGTTAGCTGGGGAGTTGGACTAGGTGATCCTTACGGGTCCCTTCCAACTCATAGTATTCTGTGATTCTGTGGTTTAGTGTGTTCTCTTCCCTTCCTATTTATTTTGAATTTATTTCCCCAGAGAGTATGAGTTCGGCACAACAGCTGGCTGTCACCGTGACTTCCTTTTTACTCAGCTGTGCAGCTGAGCTGAATAAGGAACAAGGAGAAAAAGTCAGCAAAGTTGTCCAAAGTCAGTCGCTGCCATAGCTGAAACTGGAGCATGGAATCATCTTGAATCCCAGCCTAAAAGCTGAAGCACTTCTCTGCTTTGAGTTAATTACTGTACATTTTGGAAACCTTTTTACTATTCTGCTACAAGTTTTCAATAAATAGTGGAATGAA
>WEKX01009704.1:2866-47154 GCA_013390025.1 Pitta sordida
CCCCAGCTTGGTATCATCTGCAGACTTGCTGATGGTGGACTCAATTCCCCCGTCCATATCATCAATAAAGATGTTGAACAGTACTGGGCCCAACACTGACCCCTGTGGGACTCCACTAGTGACTGGCTGCCAGCTGGATGTGGCACCATTCACCAGCACTCTCTGAGCTCGTCCAATTCCTAACCCAACCCTAATGCTCCTGTCCAATCCATGCCCTGAGAATTTCTCCTGAAGCTTACCATGGGAAATGGTGCCAAAGGCTTTGCTAAGATCCAAGTACACAACATCCATGGCCTTTCTCTTGTAGTGTGCATTAATATGCTTAAAACATACCCCACAAGATGTCTCTTGGAAATAGGAAGGCTACAAGCAGCTTCATGGAAGACTCACAAGGCAGATTCAAGAAGCACTGTGCTATTCTTAGGCCAGTCTGGAGCACATGCCAACACAGGGCCTTGTGGAAACTCCCCGGTGCCCACAGATGCCTGCAGGCTGACAAAGTGGATTTTAAGGCCTGTGCTTCCAGGCTTAGATACCTGAATTTTGCCTACATCCCAGTGTCAGCAACTTTAACTTTTGGGGGACAGCTTCTCAAGCAATTCTTGACAGATCTAAGAGACCAAAGCCCAGTATTTGAATTCCCTACCTGAATCCTATTCTACTTGGCAAAACCAGTCCACTTTTATAAATCTGTACCTGTATTCCTGAAAGAAAAAAGGTTGATCAGTTTCCAGCAGCCTTTCCTAATTCCGTCTTAGAACATGGTTTTAAACCTCAGGGAGGCCATCAGTTCCTTTTTCTCAGACCATTTCTCCAGATGATAAATGGAGATAAATATAATCTCTGTTATAGCATGCTTTGAGAACTACATAATAGTGAGATTACATTAGTGCTAAGGGATAATCAGCACCTCAGAGTAGATGACACTCCTTCAAAGCACTGACAAAAAAACACTGCACTTCAATTTTAAAACAAAACAAAACCAGGTAATTAGGAAAGAGAGGAACTGCCAGCCAGACCTCTTGTTTTCTCAGTCACAGTTTTAAAACAATCACCAAATTTTTTGGTCCAAACTCCTCATTCAAAATGAGAGTAGACTCCAACATTGGCACTCCGAGGCATCAGAGCTGATGGTGACTGCTCAGGTCCACAGCAGAACACACTGTAAAGTCTCAAGCAACCTTGAACCCTTAAACGTTTATTTTTTTGCTCATGCCAAAATATGAAAACCAAGTGGCCTTTACCTTACAAAAGAAATAAATTATTAGGTGGGGAAAACAACTCAGAAGAATGTTCTTCTTTTATAATTAGAATGTTTCTTAGAGAGACGTGTTACAAGGGCACCTGTCAACATGATGCCACAGTCTCCCTTACAACCATTATCCACATCATCTAATGAGAACAGACAGCCAGGACGGCCGGGTCAGTGTGCTGGGAGCCAACGTGTTTGACAGGCAACCACATCCACGTGGCACTGTGCAAGTTAATGGGAGAAGACTGAAGGGAAAACTTCCTTGCACAGTACTCACCCATTTTAAACTAGAAACTATTTTGCAGTATTTGTGTGACACAGGAAGGAAACAAAATAGAAACTGGAAGGAATTTTAATATTATAGTACCCATAAAGTTACCTACATAATCCAATGGCAAAACTAGTTCACTTATTACACCAGTATTTCTTTCTTAGTGACATAAATTCAGCGTATATTTTGGCAGTTCTCCCTTGACAGGAACAATTCTTTTATTCATGAACCTGCACATTTTAAGGGCTGAGCCTTTAGAGCCCATTAGAAAAGCATCATCAAAGTATTTTGAGTATTTAATGCAAGGAAAGAAATGTTAAGCAAGCTGCCATTCCCATTTTTCAAAATAAATCTGTTCTTCTCTCCCACAGTTCTATACCAGCACATAAAACTGATTTCAGCAGTTACTTCTGATTTACATGGCTATGGAAGCAGTGGCAAACTCACAGCACACGCAAAGACATTTCTGTGGCGTCTCCTCATGCTGCTGAGTCAGCGTTACATCCAACCCAGGACAGCAGAGGAATTTCAAGTGCTGTTATGCGGCAAAGGGAAAACGTGCCTTGCCTCCCCAGCTACAGATTATTATTCATATTGCCACCATGCCCTGAGAGCAAGGCCCTAAGTGCAGGTTGCTGTACATATCTCAGAACAGAACACCTTTTGAATATTTACCACCTAAACCGGCAGTGGCAAAGCCAGAGCCGGAAAGGAGAGACAGAAACCTCCACCAGGGCTTCCTCAAGGTCTCCCTGTGCACCTGGGGCAGGTATTAGTGCAGCTCATGTCAAGAGCACCTCATTTCCTCTCCACTTGGACTCCCTCTTAGCAGGAGAGTGTTTGTTGGTACTATTTGGTATCCCTCTGCACTATAACACACATACAGCCTTAATTTTTTAGCATGATAAGTTGAACCTTCTCATACTTTTTTCATATATTTTTGGGGAAATGGCTTTAATGAAAAAAAAATCTTTACCTTGAGAGGTATGTACATACATATCAACACGTGCAGGTATTTTAGCTCTTTCCTTTTAATGACAAATGGGGAAGGATGGTGGAAATCAAAGACACATCCTATCATTTGAAGGTCTGGGTCAAAAAAAAAGAGGCGGATTTATCCATGGTGATTTCACAATCTTTGAGTGTGTATGTAGCTTTCCTGAAAACAAGAAGTATTCCTCTGCAAGTTCTCGGGTCAAATGTGTTCAATGAGGCACTGAAATTTACCAAGTACTTTTAAAAAGCAATTTTCTAGGTATTTATGGAGTTCCTGCCTAAAAATGCACACAGTTGGTTAGACACATTATTAAAACATCTAGCTCCAGTACTTCAGTCAGGTATTGACTTTACACCAACCAAAATTTATTATCTCTATTTGTTCATGACTTACATGTCTTGACAAAAAAAACCACAAATATGAATAATTCAGCTCTCATTTCATGCTAGCAGTACATTAATTTATTCATCAATTAGTCACAGATGAAAAGCAGCAGAAAAATATTCCTTAGCACTTCCAGTGCCAGATTTCAACCTGAAATAAAACAGTTCTCAGAGATCTCAGAGGCTGTGTATTTTAACAGATGCCATCATTTTTGCAAGCAACCCTAGCAAAGGTGGCACTTGCATTCATACTGTCCTCCAATGTACCAGCCCAACTCAAATTCCTTATTTCCACCTCTAAAAATACAACAGAGATATCCTCCCACCTCCTCCTCTTTCCTTCTTTATTGTGCAGGCAGAGTCTGGTTGGTCTTGCATAAAACTAAGAGCAAAGCGAGTGTGGAAAGGCCAGCTGGCTTCAAGAACCAAGAACACCTGGTTATTTACACCAGGACTTCCCTTCATGTCCACAAATGCAGCATCAGGGCACTGCTGCTCTCCTTTGGGATGACAGGGATCAGCTGGAAGGCAATGCACTCCAGAGGTGTTGGACTTCAGGCCTGTGTCCAGCTGTACCCCTCAGCCTTTTCTTGTCTTGGGCTGCAGCTTGTTGGTGGCAGAGAGGTTGCTCTGTGTCTGTTTTGTGTAGTGCCCACAATGAATATTCCAGTTCCACTGAAATCTCAACACACAAGTGTCATACAAACTAAAACTCAAGCTGGGAATAGAATACTAAACCATGAATTTTACATAGGAGTGTGTAGCTCAGAGACTGCCTTTCCTACTACAGTTAGCAGACAAATAAAACAACTTAAGTGCTTTGTTTTGTTGGAGTTTTTTTAGAATATAAGTCAGACATGCAGAGTTTGCAGGTGATTCACTGATATCTCCCACCCCAAAACAGGTGTGTCATACGAACTCAGTTAGACCCAACCAACACACAGTTCAAAATGCTGAATGCCTGTAACCTCTCCTTCTGTGCATGCAGCAGGGACCCAGCTAACACCTGCCACTGTGCTTTTCCAACAGGGGAAAGGTAACCAAAATTTCATTGCTACTAGAACTGATCTTTATAAGCACGAGCTGAAGAGACGTGAGAGGAAACTCTACTTCCCCCTCCGTCTACCTCGTGATCCAGGTCACAAGAGGCAAGTCTGACATTTTCCACATATGATGCAAGAAGCTCAATGGACAAATATACTACAGCTCCCAGGGATGAAACACTGAGTGACAAACTGCCATAAATAATTTATGTGGAGATAATCTGTTTACTTATAACTAGGATATAAAACTCTACATGCTACTCGAACAAACAATACCTGGTGACAGAGGAGATGAACAGACAGGCAACATCCTCCTCCCTTGTCATTTTCTAGATTACTGTTCTCAGGTGTGGGCATTGTAAATGTATTGTCACTCTGTGAGGATGTTTACATCTATTCATAACTAATAGACAGTGAAACCAAATACAATTTTACAAATTCATCCATAATATGGAAGTGCTCAATTGGAGGAGCATTAGAGAGTCATATTCAGCATAGCTGGGGGAAGGGAGGAAAAAACAAGCCTTCTCATCAGCATATTCCAAAAGCCCCAGAAAGCACTGTCTGTCCTGAGCAGTGAGCTGGCCTATCATGTCTGCTGTGGTGTTACTGAAACATCAGTGAGACTATTCGTGTGCTTAACTAGTCATTTTCTCATCTGAACCAAGAGCCAGAACTGCAGAAATGACCTCACTTCAATGAATCAATGAAACCCTCGGAAACCAAGAGGATTTGAATACCTGAACAAGAGGCAAGTTATGTCTTCAATTCCACTGTTTCACACAGAAAAAAGATGGAAGTCTGTGCAAGTTTTTCATAATAAGATGACTCAAAATCTGTTTCTTTTTTAAACAGATATTTTCTAAAAATACCTTTAAAGCAGGTATTTTCTAAATATGCAATTACACATGCATTTTCTATTTGGGGACAGAAAAGAGAGCAAGCAGGAGCTGAACTCAGTTTCCCAGCTCCCAGCACAAGAGTTGTATTTTCCCAGCATGGTGCATATTTTTTAAATACTGATTCCCCAGGCCAAATGCACAGTAATCTCACTGGAAATTGTATCAGACCCTTAATACCAAAAGTGGCCTTCAGTGAAAGGTGCACATCCATACTGGTTGGCAACATCTAGTCCTAAGCAAGACCACTTACAAAAAGTCTGAGGGTCATTCTGTAAGAAAGGACCTTCAATGTCCTTCTGTGCCAGAGCAAAAGATAAAAATACAAGAAAAAGCAGAGGAGAAGCCTCTCTCTAAATCCTCCTGGATAAGACATGGACTTGGAAGATAGGAAATCTAATTTCACTTGCTGCTTTCAAACACCTGAAGTAGAGTCTTGAGCCAGGTCTCCTAAGCATTTCAGAAGGAGCACCAGCTTAGCAGCTGCTGAACTATGTTGGACACTGTTTTCAACAGGGAAGAAGCACCGACAGACAAACCTAAAACCAAATCCACACCACTTACCTCCCTCAATTTCTCATGAGACTAGAGACTATTTAGCTTTAAAATCATCACCACATTCAAGTAACAGTTACATTCCACATATAAACAGATATCTGCTACACCACTCCAACTACTGCACCGCCACATCAGTGCTCTTATCAGCCCTGTAGCAGCATATTGCCACTTATATTTTTACTATACATCTGTCTATTGATTAATTCAAAGACTACGTTCCTTTTAAAAATGAAAATATGTAGCCTTTTTTCCTGGCTGTAGGGTAGCTAGCCCATCTAGGACACTAACAGGAAAAACTTCAAGCCATCTATTATATGCAAGTGACTTGTCTTTGTAAAACAGTCCTGGTGCAACGGATTGGCCCAACATTCATTTTCTCTATACCCCTTCTAACCAGTCGAGTCAGAGGGTACACAGAACATTTGAATGTGGCAATAACAGAAAAGCCAAAAGAGCAGAGGGGGCTAAGAAGGATTGCACACTTACAAGAAAAATAAAGAGCAAACAGCTATTTACAGTACTTCCTGTACAATAACTGCACCTACAGTGCATTTGGCTAAATAAGGGAGCCTGCAACAACTGCCACTCACAGGAACATTCCCATAACTGCTGTTTGCCAAGGCAGCTTCAACAGTTTTCAGTCTTGGCTCGTAAGCTCTTAGCATCTTCCTACCGCAAACCTTAGTTCAAACAGCACTTCAGTTCTTCCATGTGGATCCCGTTATTTCCCCTCATCACCAGTATTTCCAAAGACTTCAGTGCAAAAAAAATTGATAAATATTGAATTGGAAAAGTCTGTTAAAGACAGGAAGGCCTGGATATAATCTTACTGCCAAGTGCTTGGATCCTGCATGATTAGAGAATATCCCGAGTTGAAAGGGACCCACTAGAATCACCCAAGTCAAACTCCTGGCCCTGCACGTGAATCCCAGGAATCCCACCAGGTGCCTGAGGGCATTGTCCAAACACTTTTAGAGCAAATTATCTTAAAGAAAGTTATGTTGCACCTCCAGGAGGGTAAGGAGATCAGACCTAGTCAGCATGGCTTCAGGAAAAGAAGGTCCTGCCTGACCAATCTAATTTCCTTCTATGATCAGGTGACCCACCTGGTTGATGAGGGAAGAGCTGTTGATGTGGTGTACCTGGNTCGCTCTGGGTGTAGAACCTTTTCCTAATAGCCAGTCTAAATCTCCTCTGGCACAGATTTATGCTGTTCCTTCAGGTCCTGTTGCTGGTCACAGTGAGCAGAGATTGTTGCTGCCCCTCTGCTGCCCCTCATTAGAAGCTGCAGACCCCAATGAGATCTGACCTCACTCTCCTTTTCTCCAGATGAACAAGTCAAGCCATCTCAGTTGCTGCTTATATGGCTTTCCCTTGCAGACCCTTCACCATCCTTGTGTCCTCCTTTGGACATCTCTAATAGCTTAATGTTCTGGGCACCACAATACAAAAAAACCTGAACTCAAGATGAGGCCACACAATGCAGAGCAGAGCAGGATAATCACCTCCCCTGACTGGCTGGTAATGCTTTTCTCCTCGGGACACGATCCTGGCTGCCAGGGCACTGTTGACCCAAAATTCAACTTGTTATCAACCAGGACTCCCAAGTCCCTTCCCACAGTTGCTCTCCAGCCATTCATTCCCCAGTCTATACACACAACTAGAGTTGCCCCATCCCAGATGCAGAATCCTACCCTTGTTTTTGTTAAACTTCCTATGGCTGGTGATTTCTCATCTCTCTTATTTGTCAAGGTCTCTCTGCAAGGCCTCTCTGCCTTTGAGGGAGTCAACAACTCCTCCAAATTTTGTATTATCTGCAAACTCACTTTGTACCCCTTCAAGTCCTGCATCCAAGTCACATTTTAAGATGTTGAAGAGCACTGGGCCTAAGATGGAGCCCTGCAGAACCTCACCAGTGACCAGTGGTCAGTCTGATGTAACTTCATTCATTAATGATTTGTAAATTTTGTGCCAGTTCAAGACAAATCCATGCTTGACAAAGGCCAGAGCTCTCTTCTATAACAAGGTTCACGAAGGCATGGAAGAAGGGGATCAGCACCTTGTACATTAATTGAAGATTAATTTTCAGCTTGCTCACATAAAACCTAAAGGACTGCAAGTACTTGCAGTGTCACCACAGGCAATGGAAAGTTCACAGGGTTTTCAGAGTCATCCAGACACGACATGAGTTACAGGGCATTGTTAAAACCTGAGCAATAAGCTCCAGGAAGATGACAAGTTCAAAGGTATTAAGATGTCAGCTTTACACTCAGTCATTATTCAAATAGATCTCTGTCACTGAAGGAAATTTATTAGAACTGTTCGTGTGATTGTAACTATATGTAAATGATGAGCAATCACACAGAATCACACTTTCAGGTTTTCAAATTATGACAAGCAACACACTTAAGTATCTAACCTATCCTTGCCAGGGTCCAACAGATATGGTTTTCCTGTCACTGGCAGCAAAATCAAGGCTGTAGGTTCAGAATCAGCATAAAAACCTACTCTGTGTTCACAGAAGACAAGAGCTTATGCACCACAGACCTCTCTGGCAAGCTCAGCATCCACCTGGATCCACTGCAGTGAGGGAAGTGCCTGAATAACTTACCAGTAGTCCTCTTGTAGTAACTCAGTGAACAGGTATTCTTGATAACCAGAAGTGACAGTGACAGTTGAACAGTAAATAACAGCTTATCTTTCAATAAGATGAAAGGGATTGGAATAAATCTAGCACTGCACTTTTAGACACTGTGTCTAACACAGAAATCTATTGAGAGTTTTGAATCACCACATCATAAAAAAATGTCCTGTGTAACAGGGAAGTATTAATTCCGGTTTAACTTTTTAAGTTGGAAAATAGGGGATATAGTCCTATATCTTATAGTTATTGCGTTCTTTGAATAACAGCTAGCAAATTGTGAAATCTGATTTCTCGTTCCACCCAGCAGTAAGAGCAGAGGGGTTTTTTTGGATATGTACCAGTTTTGGTCTTCAATGACTTTACACTCCCTGAAGCACAAAAGAGCAGAAATAACAGTTGAACTTGGTTATCTTAGAGGTCTTTTCCAATCTTAATGAGTCCATAATAAAATAATATATATATTTTTAGATATACAATATGATTATATGAAAGAGCTCTCAAGAAAGCAGAATGTGGTACTGCCCAGAAAGAAAAAAACTGCAGCTTTAGGAGGAAAAAACCCTAAAAATTAATCAAGCACAATGTCTATTGGTATTCCTACAAAAACTCTAAGACTTCCAGATGTAAATAACTACTCTTTTGCAAATTGTTTGCAACTCTCTTTTCTTGCCTTAACAAAAGCATCCTCTTAGGGTATCTCATGCAAAGTTGACTAAAAGGAAATAAACTGTGCAATATCAACTACTAAAACCTGAAAGTAAACTATATACCCTGCAGACTCTTATAAGTCAAAATAAATCAACAGTAGTAGTGATCTTCCAGACATAAAGAATTTAATCCAGACTAGGCTACTGTGACATAACAAAGTTATCATTGGATGTGGTGCCCTATAGTGGGATTTCACAGAATTCACAGAATATTATGAGTTGGAAGGGACCCACAAGGATCATCTAGTCCAACTCACCATCTAACACCCGTACAGAGACCGAAAGCCCATCCCAGAGCGGTAACGTAAACCTAGTTCCCTCACAGTCTAGCAGGCCACTCTGAGCCGGAAGGGACCCAGGATCATCCAGCCCTACACCCCCCAGCTAGACCATGTCACTAAGCTCCTCATTGAGTCTTCTCTTAAACANCTTCAACAAATGCATTTTTAATTATTTCTCTGAATAACTGTCAACAAATGGAAAGATGCATAACTGCATATTCCCTTTAGAACATAATTAAGCAGACCCTGTACACTCTTGATGCTGACATCTATTATCCTAAAATATCACAAGAGCCTTCTAGGTTGCATCCTAGGGCTGAAAGGGGAAAAATAATAATCATTAGCAACACCTTCAGCTTCAATATATAGAGGCATTAATTCCAAAGAAATAGAGATTGAAATAGATACCATATTCATGCTTTCACAGAATACTTATTTACCTCATTGCAAGTAGACAATCTTTAATATTTTATGTGGGGAAAAAATATTAATAATAAATAGTCCCTATTCAGCTCTAACTTTAATGACTGTTATTTACATCAATGATTTTGCTTATAGGATGGAAAGCTAGTCCAGAGTTGTCCTACTGCACACTAACCTTCAGATGAATTTCCATTCTGCTTAGACTGGCCACACACATTCCTCCAAGGGAAAAAGCCTCCAAGATTCTTTTGCTGCCCACACTAGCATAGCATCAGGACCAAGCAGAGTGGTCTTGGGGTACAGATTTTGCTATTTCTACTCTCCAAAACAAAAATACATGTATTATCTAAACCTATTCCTCTTCAAAGGGAATTTCTAATACTTACTGCTGCAGAGACATAAAAATTGTCCTTATCCAAAATGTTATCCAACAAACATCTGTGCATATGTGCAAACAACTCAAAGAACTTTCTTGGTGTTCCTTTAATGTCCATACATAATTATCTATGATCATGGTCATAAAGTGTTAAACTCCCCCACTTTTCAACTAAAATTGTACCTAGAAGCTTCAATTTTCAGTCTACAGGCTTTGAGACTGTATTATTGTCACAGTCATATCATGTTATTTCCATCAAAACAGCTGGAGGTTCCCAGTGTAGGAAGCAATTATTATGAAAAGTGTCAATGTGTCATTCTCCCCAGGTCACATGTTTAACTTCACGTTATAGCATCTGACAAGTAACCAGTTCTAAGTCTCTACCAAGAAAAAGGAAAATGGAAAGAGAGTACATGTGCAAGTCACACAAGAAAAGAACAGTTTAACCAGCTATGTGAGCAGATTTTGACATTGCTGACTGATGGCACAATTGTGGTAGACTTCTGGAGTTTAATTACTTGGGTGGAAGGCAGGCTTAGGTCTGCATGCATGGATGAACACCGTTGGCCTTGACTCAACAATAAGGGTACAAAAAGTGTCAGTCTAAAACATGCTCGGTAATTACGTGTTCAGTGAGTGGTGCAAGCATTTTAAGAGGAGATAGTCACAGCTCATGGCAGGGTTGAGACAAAATGTCCTGCCTGGCCAATGCACAAGAAACAGAGTTACTGTGATACCTTTCAGGCCTAAAAGGCTCAATTTCATAGCAGTGCCAGGTTTAAAGGACCACACACATCCTTGAGGCGTCCTGGTGCAGTGACTTCCGAGGGAATGTCCATAAAGAGGAACAAAGGTGTGGTTGTAGCCTCAAGCAGATATATGTCTCTCAGCACAGATCTACTAGCTTAAACCATGTATTCTCATTAGTTGCATTAGAAAACAACAAAGCCAGAGACTAGTAACAAGGCAGAAACCTGGCTACACATTCCCTAAAGCAAGCAGGAGCTCCTTCCTTTACATCCTCCCCATGTCTGCTGGCCTGTAGGCAAGTTCTGCTGGCTCCAGAGCACGCTGCAGTCTGACCCTCCTTTGAAGGCACAGACATGCCCTTGGTGTCCTTCCTCCAGAGAGCTTAAGCCAGTCTGCTCTGCGTGACACGAGGAGCTTTGGCTCATTCCAAAGCCAATACACTCAGACCACCTGAAAAACAAAGCTTTGAGGACAGGCTTCCTTTCAGGAACCCACACAAGTCAGACTGTAAACCAAAGGATGCACAGGTAGCACAAACTACTCCAACAGCTGCAGTGCAAATATCTCATTTTCTCATTTCATTTGGCACCTCAAGAACCACAGTATTAATTTTGAAGCTAATAATTTGTGAAAGTATTTGGAGGGGAAGCAAAAAAGCAAGTGGGGGGAATTCACCATAAAGAACTTCAGAGCTCTTAAGCTGGAGTCAAGACAAGGAAGTGATAAAAACATACAAAACATATGAGATCTCGAGTCCCAGTTCCACTCGGAGCTGGAATCTCTTGTACATATATTCTCTTCTCTAGCTACTCATGGCATACTAAATTCATGGAAAATCTGAGATTTAGCATATGTTTAATAGCTACAGTGTGCTTTTTTGAGCGAAGATACTAATTTCTTACTGTATACAAAAAACCACATATGGATGCATTTATGTATGTCAAGAATACCCATGCAGACTTTGATATTACTGAGAAATACATATTGTCCACGGTCAAACAGTGCTTTAGGCTGTATTAAGTAATGCAGGAGTAAGCTGGTAAAAAAGTGTTCCGGTTCCTCAGAACTTAGAAAAAGTTTTAAAAAAAACTAAAGTAAAAAAAATCATTTAGGAGAAAAATATTCCTCCACGATCAGCCAGAGTCCAATAAGCGTCTGGTCCTTTCACAGTATGGCCAAAATATCATCCCATAACCCAGACCTCCCTCACACTGACACAGCTGTAGAGGCTGTGGGACACAACAGGACAAGGAGCAAGTTTTGTCTGTTTTTCAGCTGATGGACTGTCACTAACCAGCCTAGGCAGGTCTGGCTAACCCTTTGTGATAACACCCAAGGCAACAAAACCAAGGTCTAATCCTCAGTATGTGTCACCCAGAAGGGTGAAGGCTACATCATGTGTGTATTTGGAAAGTGTTACATATTGAAAAATAATGAAATTATGTTGCCACTACACCAAAATACATAACTGTGGAAATGCTTACTTGAAAAGTAACCAAACATGTACAGGGAAGTGACAGGTTTCTTTAAGCCATGGCACGCTGTAGCACAGATACGGTGTAACTGTATCTGAAACCTCTGTATCCACAATCCACACTGAATTTGTGTTCCCCAGTGCCAGGGATGTTGGGCAGTGGATGTTGCACAGGAACAACACTCGCAGCTGGAGCAGATCGTCCCCAGAGCACAGCACAGCCACAGCAGAGCAGGGGCAGAGCAGAGCCAGCAGCTCTGTGGCAGTGGGGGATGGCCACACACGCCTCTCCTGTGAGCCAAGAGTGACACCTGCGGGATCGGGGCTGGACTCACCCCCGGGAGGTGAGGGACAGTACCGGGGGTTGGATCCGCACACCCCTGACCACACTGCAGAGAGATCCACACATCCAAGAGGCTTCTGGGCAAACCACACCACAAGACACAACTCAGCGATGGCATTCCACATCAAAACCGGGCAGCAAAAAGCATCAGCTACACTTGTGTCAGAAGTAACGGACAACTGTGTCTGCTTCAAAGCAGGGAAGGACACAAAAAGCAGTCATGCAAAGGGCAAAAAAATGTTCCTTGCAATCCTTCCCAGCTCTGTTTCATATGACTTTCAGGGACAGTGAAACCACCATAGAAGTGGAACAGAAATCACGGCCGTGAGGAGAAAAAACCAAAACACACACACACACGCACAAATATGTAAAACAAAAATACCAACCAAACTAAAAAAACTCCTTCAGACAACGAGACCTTCAAACATATCTAACTTTGCAATACAGGGGAAAAAAATATGCCTTCTCTCTAGGCTTTAGAGCCAACACTGGATCGCAGCTTGGAAGGAAAACAACAGGCAATGTGGTTACAACCAAATGTTACCACCCTACATGCCCAAATTTGCCAAGAGAACATGACATTGACCCAGGACAGAGGCTTGTGCCACAGTATATAATGGCTGGCTGCACACATTTAATCACTTCAGTACTCCCTTCTCCTTCTGCATATAATATGTAGGCATTTTTAAAGTAATCCTAGATCTATGCATAAGAGGAATATAAATACCAGCTTTGAATGGAAGCCTATTTTCTGTGAAATTATTATTTGGAACACATAATTTACAGTATTGACAAATTCAGGAAGATTGCTTTAATAGAAGTAATGAGTCATTAATAGGAAAGGCCAAGGCAAGGCATTAGTCCAGGAGAGCAACTGCACAATGACATAGGCCTGGCATTCGCACACCAAGAGTAAAATTTTACATTGTCAGCTGGTGTTTGTAGCCGTCACAGTGCCAGCCCTGAGCAAAGGTTAAAAGAGGTCAATACCTACATCTGGTCTGAAGATTTCTAGAAAGCTCAGCAGAGGAAAACATCACTTTGTGCAGCAAGTAACAGAGTATTAGCTCTACATTGTAGTGTGACTGAGTATTTCTTACCCTTACCTCATGCCAGCTTTACTGTGACTCCCCTGGGTGGCTCCATGGGCCCTACAGGTAGCACAGGCTTTGCAGTGGTAGTGGGTTGGTGAGCACAATTTAACTAAACATAGGAACTCACTCTGCCATTTTCCTACAACTTCAAGTTCAAATGTGTTTGGTTTTTTATGTTTTTGATGGAGAGCACTCCAAAGTGAAACTCAAGTCACAAGCATTTCCCATTCTGTCCCCCCACACCCACTTCCAGACACCAGAGAAAGACAGGAATTGGAGGTCAATGGGGAGATAAAGTAACCTCCAAGGAAAAAAGATCTCAGCTTTGCATTCTACAGCTCTAACTCCATGTCTGTTCAATTACAGGAGGCTGAATGCAAAATAATAGAGTGTTGCTGCCACCATGTGCTACAAGAGATCTCTGCAATCAAGGGTTTTCCTTTTGCCTTCTTTTTTTAAACCACAAACACAGAACTATTTGTAATGGCAGGTTCAGGACTGAGGGTGAGCAGAAGGCCCTGTCCCACCCAAGGAGGGCTGGCACTGCCTTTCAGCTGAGCCCCAAAGGGCTCAGCCACCTCCCTCCCAAGGGCTGGGGCACAGCCAGAGCCCAGAGCTCCCGGGCCCCCCCAGCCAAGCCCTGCTGCTCATACAGCAGCCAAGGGGCCAACCCTTCCCCACTGCCCCTCAACCAAAGGGCACCAATGATTTGGCACCTTGGTCATCACTAGTCAGTGGTGCAGACCATCCATGTCTTTTGTTCATGAGAGCAAGCTCATCACAAACACCTCCAAGGTGGTGTGGCTGTCATTGCCCTGCCCACCCAGAGCAGACAGCCCACACAATGCCTTACGTAGCTGACAGTAACCAGAGGGTTTGATTAGGACAGATACTAAACCAACCCACTAAACACCAAAGCTTATGTTACAAGAACTGCTGCTCTGGCAAGCTTTGTGTTTGTCTTTGTGCTCAAGCACAGTTTGAATAAAGCCATACTCTTACAGAGGGATTTTTGCTACATTGGTGTCTGAGAGAGATGTTTAAAGGTGACTGCATGATGTTGCAGATCTTTGATAGTCACATACAGATCACAGAATCACAGAATACTCTGAGTTGGAAGGCACCCACAAGGATCATCGAGTCCAACTCTTAAATGGCACCACTGCCTCCCTGGCAGGAATCGAACCCCCGGTCTCCCACATGAGAGGCGGGGATGATCTTTTCAGAGCAGATCTACTTTATTACAGATGTATTGAATAGTTTCTTCATTAAAAAACAAACAAACCCCCCCAAAACAGATGAAAGCTTATAAATGATAACAGAAAATTATACTCTACAGCATGTTGGAACAATCCCTGAAAGCTTAATAATTTTGCTTGTTCCCTTTTTTTGTCCCTTGTTTCTAAGATAAATTTCAATTAAAAATTAATTAAAAGGTATGTTTTTTCTTTCATAGTAGCTGAGCATTAGCACAAAAATTATATCTTTGACCAAAAATGCAAAAATATTATCTCATATTTTAAATCTTAAGCAAGTGCTATCCTGCAGATAGAAAGACAGGAAACTCATGAACCAGTAAATAAGGAAAACTTCCTTTGAGAGAGAAAAACCTTCATTTCTGAACCATGCTAGAGGCCTGCAACGAGAGAATCTCCAGATTTTCTTGATTCCAAGCAGATATTGGAAAGCATCTAAAAAAATTAGCTTTATGGTTGTCCACTGATGGTTCTTGCATCAAGAAATTTTACCCTATCAGAAAATAAACCCTGAAGGGTCCTGTGCCCATTGTCACAGGAAGCTTCACAGAATTAGCAATCTTTTATATAAAATGTGGTTTCTCTTATCTGACCAAAAGATTGTCTCATGCCAAATGTGTTCCTTATCCAAAGCAGATCCCCAACTGCTCTGCTGCTTCTGCTCTCCTAATATTATAAAAATGTGAAACAACTCTAAATGCAGAACCTGTTACGGGATTGTTTGATGTTTACCTTCCCTCCATTCATCTTCCTTGTTCTGTGCCAGACATTGTCATTGTGAGACTTAACGTATTTAAACAAAAATCTATACAAACTAGTAGTTTATTTCAGTTTTGTTTCTTCTACCTTTTTACCTGGGCAGGTAACTCACCAGTAGTTTTTCTATTCCTGTCCAGTACTCCCCTTCCTTTCCCATCCCCACATCATCATTGTCTTTTCTCTTTTCCTCCTGCTGATTCTGTACTTCAGAAAAACAGTACTTAGGCAAGTGAAGCTGGGAAAAATGAACTGGAGTGTACTGACCAGGGTGATTCTCATTCTAGTTTCTACTTCATCATTTGAAATTATGCAGGAGGAAAAAATTCCATTCTGAATGAACAGAGCAGAAACTAAACATGATGTACCCCCACACCCCAGTCTGTCACACTGTGGCTACAAACTACACCCTAAGGGGCACAAATGTGCAAATCCATTTTCACAAAAACTCCTTCAAAGAAGCATGAAAAGTGTGGATCTCCATGTTGCTCCCCCACAACACTGTCTTAAACCACCAAAGGCTGTTACAATATTTCAAGTCATAGAACACTTAATACTTTGTTAACAAATCTAATTCCTTTTCTAAATTTTTTTTATACCTAATTGGAACTAACAGCAGGGTAAGGTTAGATAAGACGAGTGAGTTGGGCATGCACAGTGCCATATCTTACTCTCTCAGTACAATTACAGGCAGTGACCAGCAAGACAGTCCCACAGTGTGCACAGCAGCAAAGATCCCGCTGTTGTCCCCGGCCCAGGAGCTGCTCTGACAGCCTGTGTGACTGGAGAAGGGCACAGCATTACTGCTCCTGTCCATCCTCTGGTGCACACACAGAGCAGACGTGTAGTGACAGCCACTCACGACAGGAATTTGGCTCTTCTGCTGGAGCTGTCGGCACTTGTCTGAGCTCTGGAGTCCTCCAGCTCAGTCCTGGAGGGTGAGCCAAAGCTGTGGCTGCAACAAAGACACTGTGGAAATACCAGCAGACAGCTGATGGTCTGAAAAGCTAATGCTTGGCTCAGATATAACCAGGGAAGACATAGCGGATGGACTTCTCCAACATACACCACAGTGAAACTTTCAAAGGAAGGAATTACAATTTTATCTTTGCCACCCGCAGAGGAGCAGCTCTGACAAGAGTGACACCTCTGACGCAGCCTCTCAGCTGACTCATGACTTCACTGCATTACAAGCTCTAACTAATCTTTCTCATTAAGGACTTCAGTTCTATAATGTAATTACATCAGTCTTATTCAGACAGGTCACTCTCAGCTTAAATAAAACATTTGCTTCCTAAAACAGGATAGGAGTAATGAATATTATTTTAGTTATGGATTAAGTGTGCTAATAGAATACTTCATCTAATCCTGTTTCCTAAGCAGCATGGCTACTGATAGTCTCAACATGAACTGTGTAATGAGAGCAGTTTCATGTAGTGCCAGGCTCCTCCAGGTTTGATGCAAATGTCACAGATGCTGTGGTTAACATCCACCACTGATGATCTGATTAAGCCTGAACAGAGTGACACTGGAACATGCAATGAATTAATTACCATCAAAAGGGTGAAGGGTTGAAGGTGGTTAGAATTTAAATTTGGCCTGTTTATACAAATAAATCAGAGATAAATGAATACATCAAAATACCTTAGTGGTTAAAAATTTATTTGCTTTTGTAGAAAAGAAATCAAATTCTGGATACAAAGAAGGAAACTTGAACATACATAATGCAGATTTTCATTGCAAGAAAGACAACTTCTGCTTTCCAGTTTCAGACATTGTCATGAATTAATGAACAACTACTTGACTACAATCCTTAACTCCTCTTGAGTGGTATTATGGGATACAGGAACACACAAGAGCAACCCAGTGGGTGTTACTGGGTGCAGTTGGGGAAAGGTACTCAAGTCTGCACAGCCTTTCTTTGAATAAATTGTCCCCAAATGACATGGGTCACTCTGTGATCCCTGGAACTGTAATGTCCCACTGCAGTCATTTCTATCACAGAGAAATGGTGAAAAATTGTCCATCTCAAAACACGCAGAGAGAAAGATGAATGAACTGTAACCACTGAAGTGATAGCAGTTGACACAGAGATTACAGGGTAGTCCCATCAGCTTCTGACAGGCTGGATTACCTTGGATTTCAGCCAGCAATGCAGAGTAAAGGCACTCCCAGGCATTCAGGAAGGACATTTAGCGTGAGGATGGAGCTTAGCCCCAGGCACTGGAAATCTTCCTATCACAAGCAAAGAACTGAATCCAGAATTTCTAGCAGAAATGCATTGAATGAAGAGACCACCACGGTTTTACAGCAAATCTCCTTCCTCACATCAAACTTGGAACTGAAAATGAAGAAACTATGGTTTTCTAGACCACGATCTTTCATATTAGAGTTCAGGAAGAGTATTCACAAAGATCCCAGTAATTTATACCTGCCAGGCTGTTAGTCTACACAGAATAAAACAAACGAATGAGGCTGGTCCAGGCACCTGAGGAGGTTGCACTTCTAACATTATTTCATCAGCTGCTATAAAATCCAATAGATTTACAGTATGCTCCATCTCTACTGGATAAGGGAACTGCTAAACTCTGGGATATAGGAGAACCCCAAAAGCCTATTTAAACACAAACTGGTTTTAAAGCTCTGATGCCTGGCAGTCTGGGACTGGCTTAGCTCAGCTTTGATCTCTGAAGAGCTGAAGTCAGGCCTGCCCTGTGCACAGCAGCACTTCTGGGGAATCTGGGAGCAGAGCAGGGCTGGGGGTTAGGGCAGGCCCAGGGTGACAACAGCTCTCCCAAAGCCATTGCAGTGACAGCAGCACACACAGGCTGACAAGCTCTGCTGCCTGTCCCGGGCCCAGGCAGGTCCCACCAGGAGTAACTTTGTGCTGCTTACCCACAGCAGGTGGGTTGAGAATAATGCAATCATGGGAGAGCTTTTTAGGCAAAGCCTTTTGAGGTATGTCTACACCACACCTTCCTTCATCAGAGCAAAGAGAATCAGCTGGAGAAAGGTAACAATGAGAAATTATTTATTGTTTATACTTTATATTTGACCTAAGTTAACAGCAAATACACAAACACAGCAGGATCAGGTGCTCAGTGCCATCCTTCCGTGGGCAGCCATCTCATTTCATAACTGATTTTTTCTCCGCTGACCTCATCTAAACACACAGAAGCAGCTTGCAAGAGCTACAGTTCAGTCTTCCAGCCCTTCACTCAGGCTATCAAATAGTCTGCTAGAAGAGGATAGAAACTGCAGAAAAATAAATTACATTCCAAAAAGAGAAAAATAAATATAACACAGCCCAGCTCCTTGGAGTACCAGCATGTTTTTGCTTTAGTCAGAAGTCAAAAGTCTTACCTCAAAAGCTGTTTTCATCTTTCAGAAAATACTTTTTTTTTTTTAATAATAAAGTCTACATTATTCCACCCTTCATTCCACAACCTCCCACACAGGTTCCAACTCCCATTCCAAATCCTGTCCCACAGGCTGTCTTCCTCTAAACCTCCCATTCATGGTACTTGCCAGGCAGCTGACAGTCACCGAGGTGATAATCCCAGCAAAGCCAACTTGCTAAAGCTATTCCTGAACATAAGATGCAAACTGCTACTGAAGTACCAAGACACTAAGGAATATCTGCCTGTCACCACAAATTCTTCCCAGTTTTGACTCCTGTAACAAGCACAGCTGCTTCACATGAAGCTCCCACCCCTGACCCAACCGGCATTACTCACAGTCACACAAGTGGCATCCACAAACTAAAGCTCAGAAACTTCCATTTCTGAGCTACCCATAGATATAAAATATATACAGCAACGCAATTTCACTGAAGCTTTTCCTCCAGCTGGAGCTACCTGAGGAGCAAAGTACAGCATTAATGGTGAATCTAAACCTGCTTTCAAACACTCAAACATTTTCCTTCACACAGATCTGTACAGCCTTGGCTAATAACACTCTCACACCAGCAACTTTCATCCTGTGGTTCTCATTTCTCTGCAGGGTGAGGAGGGGGACCATCAACTATTCAGGAGAGATCCACAAAAGGCATGTAAGAAAACCAGACTTCTGCCACAAAGCCAACTGCATATGGACCATAAAAATTTCACACAAGGTCCTTGTAATTTTGAGGCAAGGCTCCAAGAGCAGCTACTGTCCAGTGTGATATTCCAATGACAGAAAAATCACCTATTTAAGACAAAAAACTCAAGTTATTTTACCAGCTCTGCCCCTCCAGCATGCCAACAGACAGGAATTATCACTGTCCACTGCTTCAGTCTCTCCACCTGTAGCATGAGAGAAATTATTGCATCTGGTTTTTAAGATTTAAGACCTACCTAGGAATAGATGTTCTTTAAAAGGTGTGTGTCACTACTGCCCTGCCCCTTAAATTCACCTCCATAAACCCCTGCTCAGCACCTCAGGTAGTCGCCTTGAGTTCCTGAATCTCCTGTAATCAAACTCTGGAATTGAGCACTGGATATCACACATCTATGAACTGTCCTGTTCACTCACATACAAATAATTGTTGTTGAGTGTGTGTATACATTGGAGCAGAACACCATAGCATACTGGAAATATTAATGTAGTCAGTGACAGTTACATGTTCAGAGTCATGTATTTGCAACCAATTGACACATAAATCCCAGCAAACAGGATCATATAAAACCAGAATCACAGAACCACAGAATGTTCTGAGTTGGAAGGGACCCACAAGGATCATCTCCACTGCCTCCCCATCAGGGAATTGAACCCCGGCCTCCTCACCACTGCACTAAAGTGGAGAGCAGGTACAGAATGCAAAAAGCATTGGTTGAAGCAGCAGGGAAAGCCATGCTTCCAGGAAAGCAAAACTTCCCAAGCAGAATTATCCTGTTAATGCAGGGACAGAAAGAGATTATGTATAACCTGCAGATATACAGAAGTACTTCAGTTGCTCCCAGCTGTTAGGCAGAGCTCAGTAATGATCTAAATCTTCAAGGATGCTGTGCTAGTTCAGACCTCAAAGGATGTTGTTTCTTCAAGTAAATTTGCTACTTCATTATTAATCACACATAAGATCTTGTATAAGGGGCAACAAGCCTTTGTGCCAGCTACTGTCCAAACAGAGATTTGTTAACATTGTCTCTGTTTCAGCAAGCACACAATCTCAATATGTGGATTTGAGATCTCATACACAGTTCTCCCATGTTATATGACCTGGCCTTCACATGGTTTTGTTTCAAAAACGTTATCTGGATTCCTACTGCTTCCTAGAAGAATACAGAAGAGCTTTTGTATATGCTTATCACTTATAAAAATGCATGACTTCATCAGAAACAGTCTAAGTTCTGCTCTGCAGAAGCATGACCCAAAACCAGTTAAAAATTAGTGGGAGCTTCCCCTTAGGTAGTCTGGGCCTTGAAAAGCCTTTATCAATTATTTATCCCTCGTTATTCTATGCACTAAGTACAGCAAATTAATCCTCCTGCCACTCTCCATCTCTTGTGTTTCTTCAATTTCTATCTTCCTGAATGCTTCTGTTGCTTTTAAATATAAATGTAAAAATCTGCTTTGACCTAATTTTTCCTCACTAACACCACAGAAATCAAGGAAACTGGTTAGGCCACAGCACCAATCATGGCTATGTCCTTGTCTCAGCTGCTGCTTCCCACAGTACTTAATTCCCCGGCTCCAATATGTTGGTTACAGGGCAGCTCTGACTGAGCCTTTCAGGGGGAACGGGACACGGGTCACACGGTGGGAGCCCAGCCCAGTGTCACACACTCGGCAGAGTCTGGGGTGTATCCAGAGACAAACCAAGCAGGATCCCAGCAGAAACAAATATCACCCTGATCAAAACACCGAATAATGGAGAAGAAAGAAAATGCATCAGGAAGAAACTTTCAAAACGGTGAGATTAGAACTCTTATCCAAAACATTTGAGTTAACTTTGTCACACTGAGCAAGATGTACAGAGGTACCATGTCCCAGCTTCAGAAATAACACACCATGGCTATGCCACAGCTCCCACAGCTGTGAACAGGCCTACAAAGGAGCTTATGCTGTTCTAAATAGTCTCTTAAGGGGAACAGGAAACATTTTACCATTTGAAAAACAGCAGGCCTGTGACACTGTTCCCAGGGGATGTTTGCACTTAAGTCTCACATTTGTTCTCATTGCAGCACAATAAATACTTAAAGTTTCAAGCACTTCATTCAGCACAGAAATGTGAAGTCAACTTCTTTCAAATGCGTGAGTCTGAAGGGCGTTACTTCGCACGATGTAAAACCCATTCCAGCTTTGGGCAAAAGGGGTGAGTGCCCAGACAGCAGCTGTGAACTCTGAAAAAAGTGATGTAGCTGTATATAACTACATGTATATACCCCGACTGGTTATCAGGGTCAGTGCATTCTGGCCATGGTGTTCCCTCTGCCTGAACCAGAAGGGCTGTATTGATTAATGTCAGGAGATGACCTGCAAGCACACCCCCCTTCCCCTCAAATTATCATTTTCCTAGGAATTCTGTATGTATACTTTAGCAGCAAACACCACGCTAAGCCATGGTTAGTCTTCCTGCCATTAATACCTTGAGAATGAAATCCTAATGGTAACTGCACAATAAACTGCTTAGTAAAACTCCAATTTTAAAAAAAATAAATTTAAGTGTATAATGTTATCTTTTGGAGTCTGGATAAAGGAAAGAGAAGCAAGAAAGAAGTAGCCCAAACTCTTCCACACTTACAGTTTGTTAATTTTCATAATTTTCACAATTTTCACTTCATGGTAAATCGATTTGTTCTGCAGCCATGAAAGGTTTAGGAGTATGCATTTCCTTTCATCTAGTGATCAAACTCTTCCCTAATTGTCCTGTAGCGCCATCTCCATCTGAATCAGTGTTCCTCTAGGATTCTGGAGCTCTAACGGTCTAGCACAAGAGGTTAATTTCATTTGGGCTTTTTTAAAATACCTCCTTGAAAGATTAAAGCTGAATGTTTCAAAAAGAGTACCAATACAAAATCTACCTTTAAAATAACTTCAACGAGTTAAACTCGGGCAGGCAAACATTCTGACTCAGCAGACTTTCACTGTGGCTTGGTAGGATGCCAGAAACAAGAACGGATTTCTGTGTTAGTAGCAAAGTAACAACTGAGCTCACTAAACCAACACGAGTCCTACACAGCAATTAGCAGGAGCAGCAGCACCACACTGCGAGGGATATTTACAACACGGCCAAGAATAATCTTGAACAGGGTAAAAAAAAATACAGAAACTGAAAATGCTTACTTCTAAATATCACATTGTTCTAAAGAACAATATTAGAAGAGAAAAACAAGTGCAAAAACCTGAGACAGCTTCATTTTTGAATTACAGCACAAAGGCCATAAAATAAACATTATGGTAACCTAGGACTAAAGAGGTACTGCC
Source organism: Pitta sordida (assembly GCA_013390025.1). Lineage (NCBI taxonomy): Eukaryota > Metazoa > Chordata > Aves > Passeriformes > Pittidae > Pitta > Pitta sordida. Next base: position 25,781 of record WEKX01009704.1, read on the forward strand.
CATGGCTCTCCTGCAACATGGTCATCCTACCACTATTCCTTTATTCTATACAGCTGCTGATTTTGCTAACAGAAGAGGTGAAGGGTTTTCTTAGATTTTTTCCTATAGCTCCCCATTCTCTTGCTGTACTGAATAGTACTTTCAATTAGAGATACAAGAACATACTGATTCATTAAGGCAGAAAAATCCTTGATCAGGGAAAAGACTTAAAGAAAAATAATCAATTCCAACCAGGAAAGCTTAACAGAGCACTAGAAATCTGACAGACATAGGAACAAAGGCAAGCTTGGCTGTAAGAGGGACATAACATGCTGCAAAATTCAGCATAGCTAACTCATGATGTGGCAAAGAAGTAGCTATATTTGGGATTTATTTTCCAAACTTCTTTTTTTAAGTCCCGCTCTCTTGGGGACTCTTCCTAACATCCAGCCTAAACCTCCCCTGGCGTAGCTTAAGGCCATGTCCTCTTGTTCTGGTGTCCTCAGCCTGAGAGAAGAGATTCACACCCACCCGACTGCAACCTCCCCTCAGGTAGTTGTAACCAGCACTGAGGTCACCTCTGNTGAAACATTTCTTACTATGACTTGTCACAGCAGCTTGCAGGGGAATGGCTCTCAGAGAGGGAAAAGGGACTGGGCTGCTGTTGTTAGACAGGAGTTTGTGAGCATTCAGGGTTAGAGCCTTACTCCAGTAAGGAGCCTGAGGCAAACAGGTTGTGCATATTCCCTTTTTCTCCAGTTGAGAATTCTGCTCCTACATAACCCCTCCAATGTGCCGGCTTTTTCCACACCTTCCATGACTCCCACAGTCTCTAGGCAGAAAATGGTGAACTGTAAATGACTTTCCACCCATGTAAGGATTCTGGCAAGTCTCAGCAATATTCATTTCCATTCTGAAAACAGCTGCAGCAAGGAATGCATTGGGTTGCTGAAGGTTTTCCTGACTAATAACCCGCCTGCATTTCTCCTGTGTATTAACAGAGTGATGCTGTCATTTGTATAGTATAAAATGTTCTAGAGCTTGATTGCCCAGCAAATATATAAAGCAGCATTGATTTTTATTGTTTGCATATGCAACATCTTTATTTAACCTGGGATTTCATACCAGCTATTAAAATAATAACAAGTGGGGAAACAACACAAATGAAGTGCTGTTTGCCTTGGCTGGCAGCTTGCTAATTTGTTCTAAATCAAGCACTAATTTTTAACTACCCTGGTGAAGCTCAGTGAAAATTTATTTTCCAAGCTGGGAGAAGGCCTGTATCAGGAGAAGTCCAATGTCCCGTGTTTGTCTCCCCGATGAGCTGTCTGCAAGCCATTTAAACTGCAGCATTTTCATGAGGTTCTTGAGAAAGGCTCATGTCTTATTTGCTTAACCTGGGAGTGAGCTGTTTCACCCCATTTTTAGGCATGCTTTACAAAGAAGTTTCATGTTACTTAGTAATACAACACTATTCAACACACATGAGAACAATTCTCCCACTAAGAAATCTGGTAAAGATTCATTGGATTAGAATTCATCCTAGAAACATGGAATACATAAGGTAATCTTCAATGTATACAGCTTCTAAGAGTAAAGCTTACTCCTCTGTTGTTCATCTGCATCAGTTGAGGAAACTGTTCTTCTCTTCCAGTAAATTCTGAAATTAAAATTGTCAGCATAATTCACCTATTTGGGGATACATCCTGTGGATGTACTATGAACTACTGAGGTGACCTTTCATGAGCTAAGACTTTACCTAGGCAGCATCAGGGGTACATAATCTTCATGTGTGTAAAAACAGCTCCCACATTTTTAATTGTAAGACTGAAACTCCAAAATAAAACCAGATAATTGAATGCTATAAATTTTTTTGCTGTCTCAGTAGAACATGTTGGTTAGTGAGCTTAGCATAATGCACAATACGAAAATACATATTTCTAAGCCCCTCCTCAGTGTTGTTTCCAGGGAACATTAATTCATTTCACTGATTCAATGCTTGTTTTTTTATTTCATCAGTTAGCAAGGCATTGGAGGTCCTTGCCTCCACATAGTGGTGTCAGTCAAGAAGCTTTAAACTTGCTGTCCTTCATTAAAAGGTCTTTGTATTGTGTTATTTTGTTTTCAAAGTACAAAGGATACTTGTTTAAAGTTGCCCAGAGTCATGTCTTGTCATGCTTAGGCAGGCCAGGGTGACACCCATCTCTGTGGCATCAATAACACCAGTGAAGTGTTGATGACCTGGATTATCTGCAGGGGAATCGGACCTTTGGAGTTCATTGTTCTACCCTTCATCCATATTGACCAGTAAAACTTTAGTTCTCCTTTCCATGTATCATGTTGCCACAGAAAATTAGAAGTAGCAGGTATCAAGCCATATACAGACTAAGAGCGAGCCTGCTGGGTCATCTGCTCTGTCATCATCATCTTGCAGAGAAGAATCATTGCTCCTTTAATCACAAAACATGGAACCTGCTCCAGTGCCTTCTGCAGTCTGAAGGTGGGTATCACTCAGAGACAATTCTCATGAGGTTTGTGGTATTCTTAGTTATGAATTCTGTCTGGTTTGCCCCATTTTACTGTCACATATATCATAGCAATCACTTTGTATTTCTGAAAGCAGAAGTATTTTGTGGCGTTCTGAGGGGATGCTGTGAGACCTCTGGCTAACAGCGTCCCACTGATTGCGTGTGCTGGAAGAGAGGGCTCAGCCAGCAGTGTGAGTAGATGATCTGCAGTCTGGACATTTGGCTGTTACACTGCCTGACCTCCAGCCTGGCGGGTCTGACCAATCTGCCTCACTCCTGTAAGTGTGTGGGAGTTGTGCCCTGTAGGATCCTGCACGTGTTTATCCCTGAAACCCAGGAAGCGCATTAGTGAAAGTGCCTGCACAGTGTTGGCTAATGATGCTGCTTCTGCTCATGATGGAGGCAGTGCCTCGGAGGGGATTATGTTTGTTGACAGAGAGCACATCTGGTTGGACACAGCCGTGTACTCCAGAGGTCTAATCCTGTCCTGATTTACTCCCTATCTGGTTCGTGGCTGTAACTCTTCTAGATGTGTCACGTGTTGATAAATATAATTCCTTTATCAGTGACTAAATCTGGACAGAACTTGGTCTTCTGTTTGTGCCTGTAGATTTAATTTAATTTCAGTGATATATTTGGATTTTGAAGGCTGAATATAAACACTTGCTCTATTCCCAAATATGTAAGGTCAGGGTTTCCTGACCAGAATACACAACTACTGGAATAAGGATCTCCAAGTCCCTTGGCTTATTTAAAGTAGTGTCTATTCCTTTAAAACATTCAGATTCTAAGATAGAACAATTACACTGTACCAAAAGAAAAAATATGTATGTGTGTATGCATGCAAATGTCTATATAAAGAATTATAATAGTGTTTTTGGCCGCCCAAAACCTTCATATTCTCTCCCAGTGTTGAATCCAGGATTGCTTAGTGTTGCAGCAAGAGCAGAACCAGAGCTTGGAACTTTCTCTTTTTTGTAGACAGGGTTTCTTGGAAGGTTTTCAAATATCTGTACTTGTTTTTAGGAGCAATGCCACCCATTTGAGACTTTTTTATGCATGGGATAGAGGGGAGTAGGATGAACTGTATTAAAAACAAAACCACTCACAGGTTGACAGCTGTTTTAAACCCATATAAAATTCCTTTACCTCCTGTCAGATGGCTCAGATAAGCATGGACGGTGTTGGTACTAAATTTGTAATTAATTATATATTTAATCTGTGTCATCATTAATTCTAATTTTATTTTTTAAATTGCTTAAATTGTTGACAATTGTCTATTATTATTATGAAAACCTCCCCAAGACAAAGAAGGAAATGTGTCTAGCACATATTGAAAAGGCTACAATTAAAGTTGCGTATGTGTTTTTACCATACTATGATTGATCTGTACTTTCTTAATTTAGCCTATTTATTAATAATAAGCTTTTGTTATAATTTCTTCTTCGTGTATGAATTCATAGCTTCCATCTCACATTGTTAGGTCAGGAAGTCAGCTGAAAATGTTGGGGAGATCTCCTGGGACAGCTGGAGTGCTTTCAGCCAGGTGCAGAAAATGCAGTGGCTGTTGAATTTAGGAAAAATATTTTGGCAAATGTGTTCAATTTTCTTGTATGTTTTCATATTGTATTTCGATAGAATTCCTGTTTACTTCCCTTCAGCACCCACAGGGTGCTTTGCACAGGAGCTGCGCAGAGTCAGAGCTCCCAACATGCTGCTCCTCTGTGTGTGTCCTGAATGTGGACGGGATTTAATGGAACTGATCCAGCAAGCAAGATCTAAACAAATAAGAATCAAACGTGGTGCCATATAATTCTGAGTTTATATTTAGATTCTGACAATGATTAACTTTCCTACACCTTTACTGCTTGTGAAACAGGGATATTATTGTTTATACCTTTCTAACAAAAGGTTTGAGTTGCTTAATTACCACACTGAGCATGACAGCTGCTAATGTGGGGGTTGCATCATTAATTCTCTAATTGCTGCTTTCTTAAGCATTTCATAGGGATCCCAAATATGATAAATGACTCTTTTATTGCTTTTGGAGGATATTTCAGTAAGTCTGCACTGTTTGTTTTCTGTTCCTTGTTTTGTTTGATTAGTAAAATGTCAGCAGTTTACAAGTGTGTTCAAACTGATTTCTCCACTGTGATTTCCTTATGCTGAACAGATTCATTCCTCAAATACCAGCCTCATCAAACTCATGAAGTAGTTTAAAATTCATAATTTGCTACTTTGAAAGGAATAAAGGCAAACTGGAAATTTTGGAGCTTCTTCTTTTACTTTCTTTTACCTTACCCACTTTCTTCCAGGGGTTCTTTGCTGCCCTTTGTTGGTTTTCTCCATTTAACCATCTTCCTGACTCTGTGGAGGGAGGAAAATGATAGTGACATGTGCTCTGTTGACTGATGTCTACCTAATCCATCAAATATCTTTTCATCAGTACAGCGAATTGTAAGGGTACAAACTACAGATGAGTGGGCAGATGGCTGCTCAAATTTATGGAGACAGTGGGTCTGAATTTGCTTTCCACTACTTGGAATTTAGTTGTTTTAAACTGCCCTGACCTCCCTGGAGCTGTGTGTGAGTAGGGCATTGCAGTGGAGAATCCAGTTTGCACAAATGCAGAAGAAATCTAAATTATTAAAAATAACTGTGGGCTTTCCCAATAAGTGTATCTCATACAGGGTAATTCTATTCATTTTAACTCAAGTACATAATTATAAATGTAACCACCCAGGTTCACTTGCAGGTCATAATTCTGGTTGTAGTGACTAGAAACTTTCCATGCATGCTGGGCTGAGCTTCTTTCAGCTGCCACCATTTCAAGTTCTGCCTTTGCTGCTCCCTGAACAACCCAGCCTAGGCATTCACTACACTTGGAAATTTTTTAACAACCTGTCCCCTGACATAAGCCATGAATCACACTTGGGGTTTCCAGAAAGGAGAGATACTTTTAGCTTCGAGATTGATACCTCCTGAAGAAACAGGCCTGTTTCCTACACATGCCTGTTGCATTAGGCCACAGCTGTATCTCTTCTAGGACAGGAGAAACTCAAAAGTTCTGCTCTGCTCTGACCTGCTTGTTTCACACTGGTGGTTGATAGTTTCATAGATCTGAGAACTCCTTCAGAATATCAACATAAATCAGGGAAATAGTTTAAATACTTCATTTCTAACATCTTGGTTTATCTTAATCATAAGTGAAGCCCACCCCAGTGTTTACTTGCTAATAAAAATTGTATGCTTTTTTGCAAAATGGCAGTAAATATGCTTATGATTATCCCTGTATTTGTATTATTTATTGTATTCTTAAATATTACAGACTAATATACCAAATAAAAACTGGTTTGTAAAAAAATTTAATTAATCCCAGTCATACTGTTCAAACAAATGATCATTTGGGCTCAAAGGAGGATGAGGTAGCTGTCACAGATGCTGGTTTTGATCTGGTCATTGAAACATTTGTTAAGATGCAGTGAACTGTGTTACTTCAGTTCTTGTGGGTCAAACTCACAAATTTTGGTTGCTGGACACTTTCTGTCATTTTTAATAAACAAAAAGATCATTCTACTTAGGGAAATCGGCTGGGTGCACTGCAGCACGGATCTTTGCTTCCCTGCATGGAGCAAAGATAAGTCTCCCAGCTTCTGCTGTGCCCAAATAACCTGACAAACCTGATGAATGGAAAAGCCTTGTATCTCAGAGTCATGAAAAGCACAGAGATGAACCTGGCAAATGTTCTGTTCTGGATGCCCAGGAAGGATCAGCTCTAGGCTCACAGTGCTCAGCAGATGGCTCACCCTTCAGAGTGCAGCCTTCTGAATGAAGTACTGTAGTCATGGAGCTGTTACCTTGCCTTGGGAAAGGGATGTCAGTGACAAGATGAATTTGTGATACTCTGAATTTGCATCTGCTTTTTTGAAGAGGAATGCAGCAAATATCTGGCCCTGGCCCTGCTCTCATGTAAACAGTGAAACAACAGTGATTCTCTTTGAAGTGACTATAGACTCCAAAAGACCAGCCTTGCTGAGCATTGGTCTTCCTGCCAGCATTTGCATCCTTGGGAGCTTCTCTGGCTACTGCTCGAGCAGAAGCAGTAGCTTGATGGGCAGATATTAATGGGAGAGGAACTTGGAGTTGCAATTGTATTCCACCACTGGCTCCTGACGACACTCCAATAAGCAGCAGGAGGAGAGAGAAGCTTGTAAGGAAGAGTCAGAGTCACAGAGCTGATTATCAAAGATGCCTGTAACACCTCAAGAGTGTTACATACACACCTCTGTGTATGCCATGTTATGTCATATCAGTGACCTTTTTCCAGAAAGAACAGGAAAAGGAAATAAAATGATCATTCCTGGGCGTTGCTGTACATTTGGGGTTGTAACATGGTGCAAGGAATTTTTTCAACCTGAAAGCTAATGCAGATGGAGGGAGTTGGAAGATTTAATGTTACAATTAAGAATAAGAAATTAATAGCTGAGCTCAAGGCCTTTGTACCTTTTGTTGCAGGGCCTATGTCAGTAAAGAAGTTCAAGGCCTTTAAAGACGACCTGAAAGAAGGACCTTTATGTGAGTTTTTCAATGACTGCGGAAAACAGGAAAAGTGACACTGTGCACGCTCAGCTCTGAGGCTCACAGCTCTTACTTCAAGAGAATTGCATCCATGAAAACAGGGTATTGCATTTCTTATGCAATGTGTATCAATATGTTGCATAGAATATCTTGCCTGCCTGTTTCTCTCCATAGATCTTATCTTCTGAACATGTGAGATGTCCTTAAAAATATTTAGTCATCCTTGTGTTCCCTTTGTGGACTTAGATCCCTTTTCCTATACTGAGTTTGGGGCACTCAAACACTTTCCTGATAACCTCTCATTGAAGTGCAGCCTGCATTGTCCTGTGTTGGACTTAGTTTGCCCAAGTTTCTGCCTGTTGCATGTGCATTGTTACTGTGAGTGGTGATGATGGTGTGAAACATTAGTCCAAGTGTGGAGATGGGAGGATAAAACCGAGAGTCAGAATTCTGCTTTGTGTTTCTAGATATGCTGCTAGCTGACAGGCAGATTTCAATGTAACCATTTCATTGGTAAGAACACTGAAGAATGGAGGTGTAACCTCTCAAGCAGCTTCACCTTTCTGCAGATTCTCTAAGGGAGGTGGTTATTTTGTACTTGTTCATCCTTGTTCAAACAAACTGGAGAAGATGGGAAGTGAGTTCATCTGCACTGATTAAAACTTACAGGTGGGAGAGGTCACGATATTCTCTGAGAGGAAAAAAATGCTTTTTTGACCCTCTTAGTTTCAGCTGCATTTGGAAAGAGAAGCTGGCAGGTGCCCAGGAACATGCCTCTCTCTAAATGACAATCTTCCTCTCAGAGAGATTATTTCCATTTAGCAAATTAAAACCCACCATCCACAACCCAGGCTATGGGAGTAGGTGGCCTCTTTCATTAATGATTCTGTTGATAACAATAACTTGTATTTAATTGTGATGTACCACTGGTATGTTCCAGGAAAGCCATGTGTCATCAGAGAAATGAGAAAATTAGTTGTTTACTCTGCCAATAGGTCAGGCATTTTTAATTCATTTCTCTCTGTGATCTGTTCTAAGTGTTCTATATGCTTGCATATTAATCACTGTAGGCTGTCTTTAGTTACAGGCAAATAGTACTTACTATGGGTCCGGATGGGGTTCACCCCAGGGTGATGAGAGAGCTGGCAGATGAGCTTGCTGAGGCACTCTCCATCATTTACCAGCAGTCTTGGACCACGGGTGAGGTCCCAGATGACTGGAAGATGTCAAATTGTCCCCTATGCACCAGGAAACTACAGACCTGTTGGCCTCACCTCAGTCCCAGGCAGAGTTACGGAACAGATAGTGCTGAGCGCTATCCTGCAACACCTGTAGGATGGACAAGAGATCAGGCCCAGCCAGCATGGGTTTAGAAGGGGTGGGTCTGGCTTGACCAACCTGATCTCCTTTTATGATCAAGTAACTCGCCTGGTGGATGAGAGGATGTGGTGTATCAGGATTTCAGTAAAGCGTTTGACACAGTCTCCCATGATATACTCCTGGGGAAGATGGCAGCAAGGGGTTTTGATAGGAATATTCTCTGCTGGGTCAGGAACTGGTTAAATGGTCGAGCCCAGAGTGGTAGTTAATGGTGTCTTTGCACTGGGAAGCTGAATACAGGCAAAGGTGAAGGAGTTTGTCTTCTGGTGATACCCAGCAGCCTGGCTGTGTTACCTTCCATTGCATGACTCTACAGTGTTTTCTTTCCAATACCACCTTCTCAAAATACCTAGTTCTAGATTTCCAGTATAATGTGATATTGCCTAGATTACCAAGGAGCACACTGGATGGACATAAATGTATAACCTCTTTTCAAAAATTAATTCTCTCTCCTTTTTTCCTGACCAACACTTGTTAGAGCATAGAGTGGCATTTGCATGTGAGGCTTTCTGTCCTTGGAGCAGTTGCAAATGCTAAGTTACATGATAAAATACATCTTTGGGGTGGGGGTGTATATGTGTGCAAATATATGTAACTACTGTTTAAACTACTGTATAAACAAAGTGAAGGCAGGGAGAAAGTGCTGAGGGTTTTTGACCATCACATGAGGAAGGTACTAACTGTTGTCCTTGGTAGCTGTAGCATCCTCCCACTTTGGACTGCATGTCCTACACATGATTAAGGGATATAAGGTAGAGGTCTACACTTTTCCTATTCATTGTTTCTGAATGCAGCCCTGAGACTTCACTCACCAGTTCTCGTCCCACATTAAAGCCATTAAAATGGTTTACCTGACCAAACATGGAGCTATAGTGCTGCCATCAAGGTAAACAAGCAGTTCACAGGTTCACAGGTTATTCCGAGTTGGAAGGGACCCACAAGGATTATCTAGTCCAACTCCCAAGCAAATGCCCACACAGGGATTGAACCTACAACCCCGGCGCCATGGGCACCACGCTCCATCCATCTCAGTCTCCCTCATCCAGACCATGTCACTGAGTTCCTCATCCAGTCTTTTCTTAAACACCTCCAGGGATGGCGACTCCACCACCTCCCTGGGCAGACCATTCAGTTAAGGTAACTTGCAGTGATGTTTTGCCACACTGACAGCTGACCTGACAGTCTGATACATTATAAATGCACATTTTAGGAGTGTACTTAATCCTAGCATAGAGGTATCCAGGCTCAGATCAAGCATTACAAATGAGCACTTGTGGATGGTAACAGTGGTGTGTTTTAAGGCTGGTGGTATGATTTTAAGGTGAGTAGGAGGAGGATTTATAGATGTAAGGTATGCAGTGAATTTGGCAAGTGGGCGAAAGGGCAAGTTGATGTAGTTGTCATCCCTGTAAGAAACACTGACCCCACTAACTGGATCACAGATGCAAACTGACAAAGCAAGCTGTAAACATTGGAGACTTCAGCAAAAAGTGAGAGCTGAGTCCTTCCTCAGAGTCATTTGTTAAATCATTTGATGCACAGCCCAGGGCACTTTCAGTCAGATATTTGAAAACATACAGCCTTATTCTGGACAGTCCTTTAGGCCCCAAAACTGCAGGACTTGTTGCTGAATAGATGTTTGTCTCCATGCCCTCTTGCTACTCCAGAATACAGTAAGTAGATTGGGATTTCTGCTGAAGCAGTTGTTTACAACAGTTTGTTCCTTGTACATTGTGTTTTAGCTCCCTGGCAGGAGTTCATGACTTCTATTAATGGGAAATACCTACCTGCTAATGGAAGCCAACCAACGTACCAACTCTAGGGTCAATACCCTGACCATTATCACAGAAGCCTGTAAGTGCATATCCAACATTAAGTGTGCTTCTTACAAATTCTAACCTAGTGCATTCAGGCTTTGCTTCCCCTGGCCCTTGTCTGACCATACACACATTCTTTCCTACAGCACCACTCATCTGTGATGCAGTGGTTGCGATCTTTGCAACTAAAGGGCTGGTAGAATTGAGAGCGAAAACTTTCTGTTTAAAATGAAAGAACATGTTCCCTAGCTGCAATCTAACACGCTGAGCATTCACATCATCTGTAAACCAAGCACAGAGGGAAAAAGCAGTGCACATGGAGTAGTGGATTACATCACAGTCTTCTCTTTAAAGCATGGAGAAGGGAGAAAACCTGACTAAAAAACTGTCACGTGCCTTATTGCAGATTTTCAAGATAGTGCTCTTTGTATCTGATGAATGTTCTTATTTCCTTGCTTACAAAACTCCTATACACTGGTCACTCTGAGAAACTATCCCCTCAGATAAACTACGCACTAATCTGCCACAGGCCATTGCTGTCTTATTATAATTTGCACCTAAATACTGAAAATATTTTTATGAGTCCCATAATAACAAATACAACAGTGCATCGAGATGGCTTCCTGGATTTTGTTCCTGACTAGGGAACAGAAGTGAATTTGGGGCTTGAGGCTGGAATTTAGCTGTTCTTTGGCATTTGCTGGTATTGACCTCCTCATCTGAAGGATATAGAAAAGGAAAAACAATATGATGGATGGCAGGAAGACACTGATGAGTGAGACCGGCAATTTAAATAGAGGAGTTTCAGATCTATTTGTCTACCTTTATGAACTAACATTTCACTTCATTAGCTGGACTTCATCTTGCCCCCTCTGCAGAGAGTGTGCCAGGCTCAATTCTGGAATGCATGACAAATGTCAGTGTGTCATCCTCAGGCAGAGAGATCTTCTCCAGGTTTCAGGAAGAAGTGAACAAAAAAATTAGAAAACAAATTATTTACAGGAATTGTTACTCAACAGGAAATGGGACAGGTCCTGCTCTGAATTCAAGTCTAACTTAATAAATCTTAAAACAAGCAGCCAGAATGTTGAGGACAGAAAACACACAGTTAACCAAGAAAAAATTACTGAGGAAAATGAATCAAGAGTTATGGAGGCTGGAAAATCCTGAGATTGAACAGATATGTTTCCCAGGTGGTGTCAGGATACCACATCAGCCATGTGGGTTTGCAGAAGAGGCAGCACAGTCAGATGTAAAGCCTCTACTCCAAATATTGTCTGACTTAAATTGTCCAGTTTTTCTTCAACCCATGCAAGCATGTTCTTCCCTTGCTGCTAGAACATGCCAGTATGTTTTATGACTTAGGTAACTCCTTGTCTAGATGGTTATTTTTTTTGGTTTTTCAGAATAAAAAGCAGCCAAAAGAAACTCCAACTCTTGCTGTGTGCTTCAGTAGGTGTGTACTGCTGTATTAGTTAGACTAACAGAAATCTATGTCAATTTAATTCTTAATGAGACGCCCTCTGTGACTGATTATTTTTAATAGTTGCTTTTTAATCCTCTGGGAAATTTTAATTTCTTAACTACATTTATAGGAAGAAGTTTTCATGTGAACACCAAGAATTTTTAAGTCTTAGATCTGAAAATTAATTTTTTAGTCTAAAATTATTTTATTATGATGGAGATCTCATGGTTAATCTTAGTGGTTGTTTCCTGATCCAACAACAATGTTTTTCTAAGATTCTGAGATGGGTCCTGCTGAACATTAATCATTACCCAATCTCTTCCCTTTCTGTTAGTGCCAAACAAAACCCAGTCCTAAACTATAGGGACTCCCAGAACCATCAGTGCCTGGGCTCAGGGGCAGTGAGGTTTTATCTGCTGCTCTATACATTGTTTAATGTCTGTGCAAGTGAATTGGCAAGCTTGGCAAGCAAATTTGCCACAAGAATTTTCATCTGAATTTACCTGAGGATGTCACAGAAGTAGAACCACAACAGCAGGAACCAAGTGTATACCCAGGGGAGGAATGTTCACAAATACACAGAATCTCAATTCAACAAACTGCCCGAATCAACCAGTGATGCCAGAAAACTATTTGAGACTGTTTGAGTACTCCACATCAAAATGGTGTTGGAGGCTACCATGGCAACCTTAACATAAAATCAGGTTGGATGTAGAGCAACATTCAACTTTTTTTTCACTCTGTTGAGAAGGATTATGAACTGTTTGTATATTTTCCAGGACCCTCGAACTCTACCTTGCTTGGTCGAGAGTTTCATTGATTTGAAGGCAAAGCAATTATTCCCTTTAATCCCTATGAAATGTGTTCTTTCACCCAAATAGCACATTCCTAGAGAAAGTTCCAGGGGATCCTTTCCAGGCTGGTTTGCATGGCACACAGGGAGTGCACAAACTGCAGAGATGTTTAATAAATGATCATTATTTCATGTGCCAGCAGTTAAGTCATGGGTTATACACATAATTTTTGCACATCCTCAGAACCTCAGTGTCAGGATGGTTGCCAAAGACCCTGGAATGCCAGTCCAGGAGTCCTTCCTGTAGAAGAACTGGTGTTAAGGCAGTAATTTACATGCTCTTGCATAACTGATTTAGAAGCAGAGGATACTTCTCCTCCAGGCAGCCTTGCAGCTTAAGGCCACGTGAAACCTTCCCTGACATGCAGCTCTTAAGCTCAGGGCAGTGGCTGCTGCTGTGTCTGGCTCCTCTCTGCCTGCACTGGTTTATAAGATCTGTCCTCAATTCTAGGGCTTGAGACAGGATTTAGTGCTTAGCAAAGTCAATTAAAAACACCCTAAAAACATACTTGTTTGCTTTGCAAGGATTTTTTCATGCAAGTTAACCAAAAATATTTCCATCTACAGAAAGTATTTGTGCACTCAAGACACGTGGTTAAATTAAATTTTGTTTTCCAGTTGTTATCATGCGTGCAGATAGATTTTGATCTGGACTCTACTTTTCCCCATTCACAGAAAATTCATTTTCTCAGAGCAGCATATCTGTATGAAGCTATTCTTTGCACATTCTTGTCCCTCTGGAGATACAGCTTTCTTGTTGTTTTGTCAAATTAGTCATCTGTCAGGTTTTTAAATTAAAAAACTTCTAAATTTTGTGCAAAATGTTAGTGGCTGGCTATTGAGTAGCTCATCTGTCTCTGTTAGTTGTGCTGACACAGCATCTATTGATCCACTGCTCTTGGACACATGGAGTTCCTGATTAAAATAAGAACATTAATGACTGAAAGATGACTTCAGCTTTTCTGTAAGGAAAAAGCCCAATTTCGAGTTTCTATTTGTGCACTGGCATTCCATGAAGTAAAAATTTCAGGTGACAGGTTTCAGGAAAAAAAGAGCTTTTCTTCTCACCATTCCTATCCAGGACCATGAGATCCGAAAAAGTTATATACATTTGTCTTGGAAATTTCTTTACCTTTCAGAGCTTAAACGTGGTTGACTATGATGGGCCGACCTTGGCTAAAACCAGGTGCCCACTAAGGCCACTCCATCACTCCCCTCTGCAGCTGGACAGGGGAAAGAAAATACAACAAAAGTGTCATGACTTGAGGTGTGGACAGGGAGAGATCAGTTACTGATCACTGTCATGGGCAAAACAGACTCAACTTGGGGAAATATAACTGAGTTTATTTCCAGTCAAAATCAGAGCAGGGGAATGAGAAGTAAACCAAACCTTCAAACACTTTCCCTCACCCCTCCTTCCATCCTGGGCTCTCCTGCCTCTGTCCAGCAGTGCAGGGAGACAGGAATGGGGATCACAGTTCATCACAGGCTGTTCCTGCTGCTCCTCAGGGAGGGGACTCAGAGTCCTTCCCCTGCTCCACTCGAGTCTCTCCCACAAGAGACAATTCTCCATCCCATGGGCAACAGCTCTTTACTCACTACTCTGCACCTTTTCATGAGGTGCAGTCCTTCAGACCCTGCTCTATCTTGGTTCCCCCAGGGGGGTCACAAGTCCTACAAGTCACAGGTGCTGCCAGGACCCTCCTCCATCGCCCTGCTCTGCCATGGGGGTCCCTCCCTGGGCTGCAGGTGGATCTCTGCACTTCTGTGTCCCTCCCTGGGCTGCAGGGGCACAGCTGCCTCACCATGCTCTACCCCACGGGCTGCAGGGGAACCTCAGCTCCGGTGCCGGCAGCACCTCCTGCCCCTCCCTCTGCACTGCCCTGGGGGTCTGTAGAATTTTTCCCCCCACATGGTCTCACTCTGTTCTTCTCTGGCTGTAACTACCTTTGTACAAAAACTATTTTTTTCCTTTAAAGTATTTTTTCCCCTTAAATACTTCATCCCCAAGGCATCCCTGTGATCTCTTCTGGGCCCAGCCTGGCCCAGCAGCAGAGTCCATTCTGTAGCCAGCTGACATCATCTCTGCCAGACACAGGGGAAGCTTCTGGCAGCTTCTCACAGAAGTCACCCCTGTAGACCCACGACTGCCCAAACCTGTCCGCACAAAGCCAATAAATTGACTTTCTATGTATGTTGTTTTCTGGGATTTTAAGTGGTCAGAGGTTGAATGTGGTTGATATTTTCTATGTGCAGATTGTGTTTTTTCAATCATCACCACTGTGGGAACCATTTTCCCTTTCTAAGTGACACGTGAGCTATTTTTTGACAAACATATTCTGCAAATTGGAGAGTGGGAAGCACTGTCTTGAGGTCAAATATTGTTTGAAGTATTTCTGTAACCTGTCTTTCCTGTTAATTGAAAAGGCACTGAAGGACTGTGTTGTCCTTTTTGGAGTGGGTGTTAATCGGGTCTTCTGGACGTGTATTCTGACAGGAGAACAATTTAAATGTGTGGGTTTAGGTTAAGTGTATTCTCAAATGGTTCTTGATTTATTGGCCTCATATAAGCGTGTGAGGACCTGGGATTTGGCTTGGCTGAGTTGTGTGTTTGTAGACATCCATGCTGCTTTTTGCTGCTTTCAGATGTGATATGTAGCACAGGCAGTAGCTTCCTCATCATCCCATTGCTGTCTGTAAGAACCTGATAAGAAGGAGGAAGCACTAGCAGATAAGGAGATGGAAGCTGCCACAGTTTTCAGCCTTGGGCATTTGAAGGGGCAGCTGAATCTTACCCTGAAAATTGAGTGTTATTTCCTTGTAATACCCTGTCAGAGAGGGAGAGCCTTGGGAACACGATGATCCTGTCTTTACTCTTTAGTGCAGCTCCTTGCACAAAATACTAAAGGTGAAATGTTGAGCCTTATTTGTTATGCTTAGGCCTCAGTTTCTGGACTGAATGCATTTTTATATCATT
The DNA here is from genome assembly GCA_013390025.1 of Pitta sordida. Lineage (NCBI taxonomy): Eukaryota > Metazoa > Chordata > Aves > Passeriformes > Pittidae > Pitta > Pitta sordida. Next base: position 41,358 of record WEKX01009704.1, read on the forward strand.
AACTAAGTGATTAGGTTGTCTGAGTATTTACCCTGTAAAAATTATTTTTTTTTTTTTAGAATAAGAGATTACTTGGCCGAGTGGAGATCAAATGGGCAGTTTCCCAATGAAGTTTTGCTGCGTATCAGGAGGAGCAGATCTGGGCTATGGGACCCCAGGGTCTGTTTTGCTGTTGGCAGTTCCTGACGACCAGAAGGAGGGTGTGAGGACAAGCCCTGGTTAAACAAGGTACAGAGCAATGGGACACACACACGTTATGCTCCTGTGTTTTGAAAGACAAAGAGCAAAGGAAAGTCAGTAAGCAATCTGTCCTCTTTCTGTTTGACATGTTACAGGAGAAATTGTTTTCCTTTTTAATTTAGCCCCTTTAGGGATATCCAGTTAAACTTGGAGGAGGCTACAAGGCACAAGTTCAGTGTAACTATTTTAGTATCAGTGAGGCCCATGAACCATAAATGCCTGCTGATGCTATTTGTAATCTCACAAAAATTGTGAGATCAGCTGACGTTTGCTATATTGCCTGTGCTTTTTAGTGCCAATAGTCACTGTCAGTCTCTCCATACAGAGATGATCCACTGAAGGCGGTGTGAGAACCTGTACTTGCTCAGGGGTATTTGTTTTCCATGTGCCGGAGACAAACCACCCAAGAGCCTGTTACTCTGCATAGCACAAACACAGGAATGGGGAATGTGCTTCTTTTGGGTCCCTCTGTATTGTCTCCAACCCCCCAGTGGAGGCAGCAGCAGTGTAGCTGTGGCCCTTCTCGGCTGCCAGGGCAGGATAATCATTGCAGATAAATAACAAAAGTCTTGGGCTCTGTAGCTGTGCCTGAGCTCTGAGAGGGGTGCACAGGCAGTGATGTGCCTGCTGATACTTCTGGAGTAGTCCCTGAGCTGAATAAATTTCCATCAATGCACTGTTTTCTTTACTCATGTCATGAAGAGAACATTTATCTGAGGTTCAGCTATGGTTTGTGTAGACCAGAACAGAAGCCCATTTTCTGTTTTAAATTAAATCAAATCAAATTGGTGACAGCCCCATGAGCATATGGCCACACTAGTTGTGTCTAGAAGATGAGATATCAGTATTCCATCACTTTAGTACATTTAGGTATGAGGACAGAACTTCTCTTTTCCCAGATTCCAGAGAGGAAATAGTTTCTGCCTCTTTAAAATACATCAACTTGATGCTTGACGATTTCTTATATACTTCATATTTCTAGATTTTAGCATAGCTGCATGGGTTCTCACACTTCAGATGGTAGAATATCCCTTTCTCACAGTCTGTAAAATGTTATTTAATTTTCTTTGGGGGAAAAACAGATTCTAGCAAAGACATCCTCTTTGGAACATGAAACTGGAGGGAAATAACAAGATATGGGTAAACAAAGCAAGATAGAAGGACCAAACCCTCCTGGAGAAGCTCCAAGGGGCAGACCAGGGGGGCAGGACAGGGGATGAACAATTTTTTGATTGGATGTATCTGTTAGATATGGTAAACAATTAGTATTATCAAAGGGGTACTAGTTCTATGGAGGCACATCTACATACATTGTACATCTGGAAGCTTCCATCAAAGACCAGCTCTTCACTTTCTCCCTGTTGGGAAAGTTTTCTCTATTTTAGGGCATCAAATCAGTTTATTGGAGAATGTGTTGATGAAACTGTCTCTAAAGCAGTTAGCAGCCATAAAGGAGATTTCTCCCCTATTTTGAGACTTTGAAAAAAATCAAAAGCAAAAAGTACACATGAGTAGCAATTAGGAAGTGCTATGAGTCCTCTTTGCAGAGCACTGAGAATGCTGTAATTGCATTTTAAAACAAAAATAATGTCAGAGCTGTGATGAAGCCTGCAATCTAAAAATATTTTGTATTAGATACTAGAAAATATTCTTGAAGTTCTACAAATCATTTTGCCATATTTCTTTCCCACACTGATTTCTGAAGAAATACGATCCCAGTAAATCCCGTGTTTATGGTGCATTTACAGTGACCCCAAGCACCTATTTTTGAGGGACTTATGTTAAGTCTGCTAGAAGATATTCATCTTTCATTGCCACCTTCTAAAATAGCTTTTCAATCTCTGGGGACTGTAGTTCATCTGACTGCTTTAGGCAAGTGCTTCAGTTCATGTATTCAGCAGGGCCTTCAAGTATGTGCTTACGTCCCTCTAATATTGGGAAGAATTTAAGAAAGGGTTAATGGTGAGCACATGCTTGAACATTCTGGTAGGGGAAAGCAGATCACTATTTACTGCCACAGTTTTGACCATCACTTTTCTTAGTTGTACATACTTCTTTGCCAGACATTTTTGCTAATCCGTTGGAATGGCAGGAGAATCACTGATGTGCTGAGTCCAGAACCATAGCTAGAAATAATTAGTTTGTAACAGCAGCTCGAGCTCAGGTGCTCAGGGGAGGCAGCACAGTGGTGATACCCCTGGCAAAGCTCCCTGGAGCACAGATGGGACAGTCACGTTGTCCCTGGCCTTAGGCTGAGAGACAGGACTCACCTCCCAAAGCTTCCGTGGCTTCTACCTCTGGTGCCTCCTTTGATGCCTGTGGTGTTGGTTTTGCTAATTTTGAGGAAGCTTATCCTACATAGAAAAAAACCTATTTGTTTAAAAGGGTCTGTAATGAAAGATGACTGCAATGATTGCAGGCTGTTACATTTGCACATTTGAAGGTTAATTCATGTACTGCACTCAGACACAGCCAAATATCCAGGAGAGATGGTTCTGATTTTAAAAATAGACTGGTTATTACGAAGCAAACAACTGAACAGAGATGAAACAGCAAAATTCCATCTGATTCCAGTGTAATAAAATTGTCAATGACCGGTAGTAGGGAACCTCGTGCCAACTTAACTATTGCTTCTCTTGTAGAAAGTGAGAGAAACAAGTGTGTGCAGCAGAAGGCAGAGGCATTAGCAGTGTGCTGACAACTACAACAGGAGTCCAAGTCAGCTCCCTATGTCCAAGCCTCCTTGGTTTATTCTGGAATTGAAACTTGTGTGTCAAAGCTTGAAAAGTAGAATATGGAAGAATATGGACAAGTCAAACAATTCCAGGCATGTCCAGGAGCGTTGTTCCAATGGCACTTCCTCATGACTTGCCACTGGAAAACAGAGGGCTGTATGTACAAAACATCATGTAGCACACCATGGGAGGGGACAAATGCACACACATGTGTCCCTATGTAGAACATATCTGTGCAATGCTGACCTTCTCATGCCTCTGCACTGGTAGTACAACTCCTCTGTTTCCTTTTTTGCTGTTGGCAGCAGCGTGGCCTGACTGCAAATCTGTAGTTTGTGTTCTGAGAGCCTAATACTGGTCTCAGTGAAATGGAGTTCCATCCTGCAAGGGAGGGGCAGCATCTGCGAGAAAGACTCCAACTTGGCCTTTCAGAATGCCCAGTAGATTTGTCAAGTAACATAAATGCAATGCCCGAGTTCTGTATTTCCTTCTAAACAGAGACTTCCCAAGGATTAGGTGGTGGCCTGCATTTGTATTTACATCTGTAGATTGTACAACCTGGACAGAGGGTTTTTTAAACCAGATGCTGCATATGCACAGATCCTGTGTCCATCAGTTATAAGGATGATACTGCCTTTTGCAGCCAGAGTGATTGCAGAGACAGGGATGTGACCTGGATATGCCTGAGGCAGAGCATTACCCTGGGAACATTGACTCTGGCCAACGTTGGTTTTCTGCTGAAAGGAGCACATGTGGAATATATACTTTCTATAGCAAGGAGAAGGAAGGCATTTGGTCTTCAGCTTCCAATTAACTGTGTTGCTTTGTGCTTGACATGGTTGTTAAGCATAAAAAAACATGGTTTTTTCAACAGTAGAATTCCCTCCCTTTGTTGTGGTCTAAATAATTGTCTTTCAGTTTTGATGAAAGGAGCCTGAGGCCCTAGGTAAATAGGAGGAGAGGAAAGGTTGGAAGAAATGGGACAAGAAATTGGTAAATGGTCTTGGATTTATTGGGCTCCAATCCTGCCCTATCTTTCTGTTGACCGTTTGTCAACCACACTTTTCATCTGATCCTCCTGGACCCAAGAAAACTGCAAGGACCTCCTGCAGGCACTTTCTGACATCTGTCTTGGAAGAGAGGTGTTAGTGCATAGTTATCAATGCCCAGAAGACACCAAACCTGGGGTTCTTAGTGTCACTGGGGCCCTCCAGTGCTGCTGCCAGAACAAGGCTGAGTGTTTGCCTTGCACTGTATCTTTGGTGACCCATCCACATCTCTACTTGGATCTTTCCAAGACAGACCTACTTCATGGAGTGGGATCTGGCAGCAGAGAACACCTGTAAGTTTGTGCAGGAAAACCCAGGCTTTTTATTCCAGCAGTATCTTGTGGTGTTAGTTTGTTGCAGAAATCACGAGGCGGTTTTTGTTTAGTTTGTTGTTCTTGTTTTTAGCCCAGTAATTTACTGGGGAAAGGGGGAGGGAAATCTGACCTGCTGCAGTTTGAGTGGTGCTAGAAACAGTAATTTTTTTTACTGTGGCTGAAGACATTAAATGGTTGATTTTCCATTGCTCATTCATAGCCATTATATTGTCCTCAAGGCTGGATCCTAAGGAGTGCTAAACTCATATACTCAGTATGAGTAGTCACATGGAATTTTCTCAGTCATGTATTCCTACGTGTTTTCTAAGGCAAAACATAAACAGATCATGGAAGCAAACATATTCCTGCTGTTGTCTATGGCTTTAGGTGTCCAATCTGTTAATCCACACCCTCATGCATGTTTTTCTTCCCTTACCTTTTTAATGAACAGTAACAGAGCAGAGTATTCTGTACTCCTTGTTTGTTCTGAGCTACCGAGCTGATGGGAACCTTGTTTACAAGGTGCACCAACTGGGAAAGAGAAGGTTGTGTCTTCAGAGATTAATGGACCTTATAAACACAAGGTCTGAAAGGTATCCTGGATGCTACTTTTTGACTTAAATATATAGGTGAACCTTTTCACAGGTTTCACAGGTTATTCTGAGTAGGAAGGGACCCACAGGATCATCGAGTCCAACTCCCAAGCGAACGCCCACCCAGGGATCAGCCCCACAACCCTGGAATCACGGGCACCACGGTCCATCCATCCAAGCCTCCCACCATCCAGACCATGTCACTGAGCTCCTCATCCAGTCTAACCTTAAACACCTCCAGGGATGGCGACTCCACCACCTCCCTGGGCAGACCATTCCAATGAGGGATCACTCTCTCTGGGAAAAAACTCTTCCTAACATCCAGTCTAAACCTCCCTGGCATAGTTTAAGGCCATGTCCTCTTGTTCTGGTTTTAAATATGTTCATTTTATTTTCATCTGACCATGCAAATTTCTGTCCAAGAATGAACTGCAGCAGTAGAACCCTCTGGAGCCCACATTAACACTCATCAGACAAAGTTTTGGAAATTCATAATCATAGAGTTGTTACCAATATGTTTCTCTTTCTCTCCTCTACTCTTCTGTTAATGGCATCTGTGTTTTGTGAAGCCTTTTCCATATAATTTGCTGCTGCATGAAAAATTATAAAAGTCAGAGTCCCTGTACTAAGGGAGAGTGTTTAAGCCATGTAGAGAGAATTTTGTCCACCTTCTTGGAGAAGGAAAAGGAGTAAGTAATATGTCTTACATTTGGATGCTGGTTGTAGATTTGAAATTTGCAGTGGTGGGGGGGGAAGAAACTAAATTGCAGGGCTGGCACTTGGACCTTACAGGTCTGGGTTATTCTCTTGTACAAAATTTTACAGTTTTACAGTTTTCCAAGTGTCATAGGTTAGTGTTAGAGGTG
>WEKX01009706.1:0-24212 GCA_013390025.1 Pitta sordida
TATAACACAGTCTCAAAGGTATATTAAGCAAGCCATCATGTGGAGCCCTCCTTCTCTGTTTGCTCCTGCTTGCTTCTGCTTGCTACTTTCTCCTGCTTGTTCCTCCTTGCTCGTACTTGCTCCTGCTTGCTGCTGCTTGGAGCTGAAGGGGCAAGGGGCAGGTCACATTTCCGTATATATGAATTGCTACTTTGCAGATTTCACTTATCACAGCACCTTCCTGGAACCAACCGGCTGATTTCAAGGGATTACTGTACAATACATGAATGCTTACCTCATTCCCCAGGAACAGCAGAGCCAAACAGCCAACATTAAAAACCACTGAGGACACTTTGAGCTTGCACAATGCAGATCCCTCTGACTATAAAGTACAGTTTTTGCAATGCTTAACACAATCAAAATTACAAATCTGTGAGACATCTAGGCTCAACCTGAATGATCCAGGCCTCAGATCAGGTACTCAGCTTTGAGAGAAACCCATAATCTGAAGAGCCAAGGGGGAAATGACGCAGAGCTCTAGCTTATTACCTGAGAAAAGGAAATTTAAGCCTGCTCACAGCAGCAAGCCCTTGATACTCTGGCCCCTAAACCCAGAAGAAGCAGCCCAGTGGAAACTTCCAAGCTGGGCCACCAGTGGCAGTCTCACTAGCTGAGTTCAAAGGAAGAATGATTAAGAACACATCAGCTGCAGTAAAACAAATCTGACAACTTTGTTCCCCTAAATTACTAGACAGACCTGAGCAGCAAATATACCACTGGGACCATGAAATGAACACTGCAGCCTTTTCGCTTGTTGAGACATTTTCTGGATGAAATGTCTTATTCAGAAATTACAAAATAAAAGAAATTCAGTATTCTTTTTTCTCCTTCTTTTAATAATATCATTAAGATTATGCCTGTTTAATGAAAATATTGATTTTTGCTTCATGCAGGGATACTGTAACTTGTTAGGAATAGTTCCTTATTTTATGGGGGGTTTGGTATTTTCTTTTTTTTAATTCATCCTAGCACTGCAGGTGGCAAGACTGGTGTTTTATCTGTTCTTTATTTGACTTTAGTGCTTACATAGGGAGCCCATATAAAAAGGTCTTGGATTTCTGACACACTTACCAGATGGTGGTCTGTCAGTTGTGTCCTGCCACTTCGGAGAGAGTTTCAAGATTGTCCAGGTGAACAACAGGTTAGCAGGATGACAACAGGTTAGGTTAGGTAACAGGTGATAGGTTGGACTTGATGATCTCTATGATCTTTTCCAGCCTTACTAATTCTGTAATTCTGTGATTCTGCAACGGTTTGACCATATCTATATTCAGTAAATAAACAATATCAGCCTTATATCTGTCATCAAACCTTCTTTCACACAGATTCAAATTGCTTGAGGGTCCCTCACTGGAGAGATGCACTTGTGTCTGATCTTGCAATTTACCGTTATGAGAGATACTGCTTTTATGAACAATCAGCTATTGTACTGTACATGAATTTCATGTTGTAGGGTTTGCATTTGAACCTTGGTTATCACAGATAAACTCTGTAAGACTAATAGTGCTAACATCCTCTGCTGTGCACAGTTAACTCTATGGAGCACTTACAGCAGGGTTCATCATGTCAGCTGCCAAAACAGCTGCATTGTGACTTGGTATCTCAATAAAGTACACTTCTTGTCCTGCCTCAGTCCCACCGCAGATGGCAGATCAGGGAACGATGAAAGGCCCCTGGGTGCTCAGATAGGTAGTTGTGTTTCCAGACAGATCTTTGTGGTCTGAAGAACATGGCTGAGGCAGGATCATTGCAAAGCAATGAAAGGATAACTAGGTAGTGGTTTTAGGAACTACTACTTAATTTTGTGAAGATATGGAAAGAAGGGTGCATGCATGAGTGAGTTTGGTTGTTGCAGTCTTCTCTGGCTCTGAAGGGCTGCTAAACTCACCATCCAAAAATTTGCTCAAAGCAGACAATTGTAATATGTAACGGGGAAAGTAGTCTCTGATAATTATTTGCCTAATATTTCAAAGCTTAAAATCCTGAGTAAGCCTGCCCACAAACAATATGTTCTGACAGATTTTGTATAAATTTTAACCTCTTCTCAGAATGTGTGAAAAAATTTTCCTTTAACAATTTTAGGAATCATAAAATTAAACAATTCTAAATGTCTTTGTCGTATCACACTCCAGTAGTAAGGAGGCCTGAATACTAGCCTCAGTCTCCATTGCTTTGGTAATACCAGTAAATAAAGACTGGGGATCATTATCTAGTTGTAAATTTTGCTGGTCTGCCACAGCTTGCATCAGACAGCTAAACTCTTATCACAAGTTACAGGACAGATAAGAAGCCTGTATATGGACAAGTGCCATATTTCTGTTTATCTTCCTATTTTTTGTCCCTCAGTTCATATATGACATAGGTAAGGACAAAATTTCAATTCCATTTAATGTTTTTGCGTGACAAAAAATTAGAACAAATAAATCTGATTAAAATAGAGAGCAAACCAAATTTTCAGAAGAAAACATTTTTCTCTCTATGATTTCCTATTTGTTTCTTAAATTATTGTAATTTTCTTGGATCAATTTGAAGAGTAAAATTCTAGTATAACTTCAGATTAAAAATGAGCAGTTTTTAACCTATTCTGTTAGTGTTATTTACCTCCATTGTCTCTCCTATATATACTAGCGCTATCAATGCAGGTAGAAAGTACTATATGACAAGTAAATTACATTCCTTACAGATTTTTTACATGGTTCTTCGTTCCCAAGAGATTTACTTTGCTACCTCATCCCACTTTTACATGTAGAATCAACACCTGTATATATCATATATCAGGCACATATCAGGCACATACCATACAAGATATTGGAATATCAGATTCTAACACAAGGCACTGGTTTCTCATAAAAGTGTTTCCCATGGCTATATGTACCATACCTGATAATTAATAATTGTGTTTTCTGGCAGATCCTAGCAGTTTTTACCTGAACTTTTTATTAATATTTTTGTAATAGCATGAAGATGCTTTATGACCTATATTATTTCACATGATTCCTATGTGAAGAGTTGTTCAATAGTGCAGTAGCGTTTCTTTGCCTGCATAACAATAGCACTACTTATTACCCTTAATAACACTATTATGCTGTGTGCACAAATCAAGCACAAAGAGCAATCAAGTGGAGAATTAGATTGTTTAAAAAAACCCTGATCTTTATTCTTGCTCCATGTCTACTGAACCTTGAAAAGAGTAATAAGATGGCCTTTAAATTCCTACTGCTTTGATAAGACATGAGAGGTGAAGCCAAATACATTTCTTCCAGGTTGATACCAATAGCTCATAGACATTGCTCAGTACCTATAGGTTACTTGCAGTGGAAGTTATGCAAGAAGGACTTGAACTGGGTATGTAGTTAGCACAGATATATAAATATTTTTATGGCNGATTTTTTCATATAGGCATGCAGAACTGCTGCTGAGGCTATTATGGTTCTTATTAGACCCCAGAGTGTCTGCATAATGCCACCTAAACTCAAATCATGGACACCCTTTTCAGGGGATCAAGGCCTTTCTAGAAGATACCTTACACATTCAAACACAGAATCACAGAAGCTACGCCAGGGGAGGCTTAGACTGAATGTTAGGAAGAGGTTTTTCACAGAGAGAGTGATCTCTCAGTGGAATGGTCTGCCCAGGGAGGTGGTGGAGTCGCCATCCCTGGAGGTGTTTAAGAGAAGACTCAATGAGGAGCTCAGTGACATGGTCTAGATGTTGGGAGGCTTGGATGGGTAGAGCGTGGTGCCCATGGTTCCACGTTTGTGGGCCTGGTCCCTGGGTGGGCATTTGCTTGGGAGTTGGACTAGATGATCCTGTGGATCCCTTCCATCTCAGAATAACCTGTGAACCTGTGAATATTCCGAGTTGGAAGGTACCCACAAGAATCATCGAGTCCAACTCTTAAACAGCACCACTGTCTCCCTGGTGGGAATCGAACACAGGTCTCCCACATGACAGGCAGGGACACTTACCACTGACACTTCTCCAAAACCTGAAGCCTTCAACATATATTGTTTACACCAGCCACAGTTTTATTTTGCCTTATATTGCCAAAGGACTGGACATAGATTGAAAGCAAATTTAAAGACTCAGGGCAAGGACAGCTTTTGAGACAATTCTGAGTGGCTCCTTCAGTTTTTAAAGAAAAGTTCGATAGTCGTGGGAGTTTGGACCATTTAATCCAATTTGAATCAGCAAGGCATGTGGCAGCTCCCTGCAGAAAACTCATCCTTGTCAAAACAGGTTCTTGCTGGTCTGAGCACGGACAATATTGCCTTCTGATTCATTCTTTGTTTGGTGTTCTCTGTGAAGTACCTGGATAATAGGTACACATGACAAATATAAGCAAACTGGTTTCTTGGGTACCATTTCATTTAACTCTCTCTGCCTTATTCAACACTTTGATTCATATGTTTTGTTTTTTCTTTTTCATCTTTCTTAATAATTTCCCCTGTCTTACAACCCCCTTCCAGGCAAGGTAACTTAGCCCTTGGCAACATACCTGAGCAAATGACACAATGAACATACGTATTTGGTCTAGAGAGCTAATTAAGGGAAACTTTTGATGATTAATGTTGGATCAAAAAAAGTATAACTTAATGCAAACGACAGAAAAATTCTACATTCTGGTGGAGAAACTGGATGAAAATACCTAGAATTTTCAACAGCAATATCTTCAGGAAATTATTTTACTTTCTTGTCTATTAACCTGCTATACTTGTCACATCTGGAAAATACAAGTCCATCATCACTGACATGTTGTACATGGCCAAGTGGAATTTCTCTGCTATGTGCCTTTTCTGGTGCTTCAAGTGTCCAAGGATTTACCAGTTCACTTGCTGCAATAGGGCATCTAGCTGCCAAGTTTTGCATGCCCAGGGTAACCCACCTGTCTATGCAATCCTGGAGATTGGGTGCACAGGTATAGATGGGAAGCACACACAAATCTTACTGGTTTCAAACTCTTCCTCAGTCTGTCCAGCTCAGCAGATGATCCCAGACTGGCCTTATGGCTGCAGTAACTTATGAAACAGACATCAGGTGCTGTGTATGTGATAGCAGAGAAGATGACTCAGAAGAAACTTTACGAATTGCATAAGTCTTCTGGGTCTGCTGCCAGTTGGCAGAGAGTAGCAGGTTCACTAAGTTTCACTCACTGTGCTGCTCACTTCTAGATTGGGAAAGGGAGGCTGGTGGCAGTGTCATTCTCCACTCGAATTAGAAAAAAATTAGAGGTGTTTCCACCCACCTCACTGCTAATGCCTGTCAAGAAGCCTCTCCAAAACTAATGTTATTCAAAGAGTTTTTAAGTTCTTCACTTCAATTTATATCTAAGACTCTGAGGAGGAAATGATCTTTTTTGGCTAGAACAGCACCAGACTGTAGCACAGGAGGTCCTCTCTAGTGGTTGAGAGCCAAAAAACGTAAGATGAAGCATTATTATGAATTCAAATAGCAATGCCAGACCATCTTTCTTCCTTCAGTTCACAGATTTTCCATTTCATAGTTAAATTGAAAGTCTGGCTATTTTGCTACAACTCTTTAAATAAACACAGAAAGCTAAGCAACACCTGATCTTTCCCCTAGGATAAACTGCAGAGAATTTTTTTTTTTTTAACCAGATCATCCTCCTACAACAACAAAGCAAGGATACTTCTAGCTGGGGACCTTTTATGCTGATAGGATATAGATCTCCTGAAGACCCTTTTCATCAGTGTGAGGGAGGACAGAAATGGGACGTGCCAAAGTCTCTCACATTCTGGGCAATTTTCTCTCCATCCTTAAAGGTTGAATCCCAACTACTATCCAAACATTCAGTTTCCCTGAAGCATCATTGTAATAGTTTTATTCAGAAAGTCACCCTTCAAAATGTCAATTCAAAATAAGTTGCAGATGTTGAGGAGATTGATTACTGTAACTCATTTATTTGATTAAGCATAGCTCTGATGGGTCTCAGTTCCCTCTTTCCTTCTCCTGTTTCTTCTCATAAATTCACAAACTATCCAGATACAAACTGTGTTAAATTTATCCACGCTCATCCCTCTGCATTTGGGCCTAGCCCATGAAGTCCTGATATTTGAGGACGGAATAATGAGCTCATTTAATTTATTTGAAATAAACAGAAGTTTTTCTGGTCTCTGAAATGATCTATTTTTTATTTCCATTTAAGAGAAAAAATATGCCTATATAACAGCCACAAAATATCAAGGACAGGACACACATAGGTTCTCTACACCTAATTATTCAATTTTTTTCATTTTACTTCACAATCTGGTATCTGTGGTTTTCTCCTTGCTTATCACTGAATTGATGTTTATACATAGGTATCAACTAGACTGAGCAAATAAGGTACAGAGGAAAGAAATTATCTGTCCCATTACTCGAGGCAATGGCAAAAAGTCACAAAAGAAATTATGTGCCTTGACTCTCGTTCTCCTGATTTTCTTCATCATTCAGGAGGAAAAAACAGCGATTCTTGTCTGCAAAGCTCCTGGCAGAGACTTCATCTGGGCCATTTCATACCACAGAAGGTAGACACCTTGACTGCTTCCAGTGCCCCCAAACCTTTTGCATTCTTCTTGTTTCTCCCTCGAGTACCAAGCCACAGAAACCTGCTTGTGACTGAAAGCTCAAAAATATCAGTGTCAGTTCACTTCTGCTTAGCTTAGCAGCCACATCAAGATCTGAAAGCTCTGCATTCCAAACCAGTGCCTGTATCTATTTGATTATGGAAATGCATGCAGAGGTCCGGTTAGGAAAAAATCCTTGCCTGTCTGGCATATTAATAGGATCTACCCCTGTGAGAAAGCATTCAATAAAGGCTGCTTAGTATGTATTCTATAGTTTTAACCCTCAGTGGTGTAGCAAAAGTCCAGGCTTCATATTTGATGCATATTCTTCAAACTGTCTCACCTAGTCTCACAGGATGCAGTTGTAGAGAGGCAGATGAGAACAAAGAGTATGCAGCAAGGAGTGCAAGAGAGACATCAAACAGGATCTGAAATCTGCTTAAATCTCTCGAATCTTCTCTCTGAAGGTTAAGGATACAACACATAAGTAAGAGTGATACAAAGAAGATGTATTAAGACCAAGTGTTCCTTGTCTCTTCCACTACAGGAACTAATAGGAACTAAACAAGGATTCACAGATTCACAGAATACCATGAGTTGGAAGGGACCCACAGGATCATCTAGTCCAACTCACCATCTAACACCCGTACAGAGACTGAATGCACATCCCAGAGCGGTAAACACAAACCTAGTTCCCTCACAGTCTAACAGGCCACTTCCAGCCAGAAAGACCCTACACCCCCCAGCTAGACCATGTCACTAAGCTCCTCATCGTGTCTTCTCTTAAACACCTCCAGGNCAAGCCATGTCAAAAGCAAAGAAAGATGTGGTTTAATACAGGTAGCAGATCTGTGAAATTCTTGGACAAAGGAAGCTAAAATGGATGCTGCGTTTCTATGTGTGCCCCATAGACAAAAGTTACAAAAAAAATCATTGGGTGTTAAGAAATATGCTGAAAATAATAGTAATTTTTATAAAAGAAATTAGGTTTGAAAAGTAACAGGGATAAGAGTCGTTAAAAGTTCACCTTCATCTTGATCATTTGTAACCACCTCATAGACCTACAGCCAAAGATCTATGGCTTCCATCACTACAGAGTAAATGAACCTTTTGTTCGACCAGTAGGGCTATTCTGTCTCATCCTTATACCAAAAGTTTCTTACCCAGGCCTGCCCTAAACTGTTTACAAATATTTAGTTTTGCTGTAATAGAATAAACCCTGGTCATGATCTGGTCTGAAATCAGCGTAATTAGGAAAGCATTTCTTCTGTTGCAGGGCCGAACAACGAGACCTCACATCATTAACCTGAATTATTGCTTCTGAGGGGTCTTCACACCCACACTGATTACAAAACCCCAAGACCTGCTCCACTGCTCAGTCATATGAAAAAACACATGCCACTTATGCATGGTCTCCATGAACCGTCATTCAATTATTCCTCTTAACTAGTTCTCTCCCATGAGAAAATAAATATATGTATATTTATTTAACACAGTGCACCCATAGGCAAAATGTCCTGACAAATCAGGAGACCGAGATTGGCTGTTGGTGCAAAGGCAACAATGGTGAAGGATTTCATTTCAATACATACACCTAATTTCTGGGTAACATGCTTTAATGAGGTTGCTACAAGCAGGAAGAGTAATTCATTTTTCGTAGTCTCCCTCACCTCTTGGCCTCTCTACCAAGTTTGACAACCAGGAGGGAGACAATTAGCAGCTTTTTTGAGGTGGATGTATATTTTATGAGTTAGCTGGCAGAACAGACACATTCCATTTTCTTTAATGTGTTTATACAATGAGCTGGCATGGACTTTGAACTCCTGCCCCCGTGCAGTTAGTCACCATGTGATGCTATCATTCTCTTGAGCCATTTACTGCCTCTAGGGACTATTTTTTAAAATGTGATTTAAAGTAGTTCATTAAGGGAGAAAAGCCTAACAATCATAACACTTGTAGAGAGCAACCACACAACCCAGGTCTTGCTTTATTTTTTTTCCTAAAAGAGAGCTACAACTATCATTAAACTCCCAAGAGTAAACCTGAACAAAACAGCAAGCTGCATAGTTCTAACAGCACATTAAGGTCAGTAGTTCGAATGCTGAACTGCATTTTAGTCTTACGATGTACAGATACATACAATATCTGCACATACAGAAGCAGCATGATGGATGTTCTCCTTACAGAGCTGTAATGTTTACAGCAACAGGCCACAAAACAATTGAATTTCTAGTTCTACCTGGACAAAGGGATGCAAAATGCAGGTGAAACAGCTATAAACACAAGTTCTTGTCCACTAAAGTGATAGAGTATGAAACCTTGAAGAAATAGACCAATTTTTTTCACTAACAGGACTGCATGCTATGCTGTCAATTTCATTCTAAAGAAACCATTTTATCCTATTGGAGCAAGAGGACAAGACATAGACTGTACTCAGTCTGAGTTCAAGCGCTTGTGATCTTGAGATAAAAGTTGCTTCTTAAATACTAAATATCCTAACTATCAAAAATGTCCTATCAGTTAGGATAGAATATATTCTAATGGTACCGTTCAAGTCAGCACTGACATTTTGAAAACTACTGCACCCTGGATAGTTCGCGTGAGGAAGCCTAGATAGTTGGTCCGGGCTGATCCATGTGTGTTTGTCTGTCTACAAATACTCTTCAGTAAACTCTGGAAGGCAAAATTAGAGGCATTCTGCCTTTATTCTGAGGTAATTTCAAATAACTAGAACCTTCAAATTTCTTTGAGAACAGCTTCAAAATTAATTTCAAGTATGGGGCTGAATTCAACAGATAGGCACAAATAGATCTAATCTTTGAGAAAGCACAGAACTTGAAAGAAGCTCTACAGAGCTGTGATGTGATATGTTTTCTTTTCCTTCCCCTGCTCCCCATCCTCAGTTCCCTTTGATTTTTCATCTTTCATGTCTCTCTAGGGACAGCTCCAGCAAAGCATTCATTTGTTCAGGATACCACACTGAAATGAACCCACTAACATCGTGATAATTTCCAGTAGCAAACAACCTTCCTGTAGGAAAGTGCCGAACTGATCATCAGCTGAGTCATGCATTCCTGCTCAGCAGGGAAGCTGCAGATTGAATAAATCCGTGATCACCCATACCACAAAGAGGACATCTTTATTTATTTTGCCATCGTGACAGGTTCCCTGCCCGAAGGCACCCGCAATGTAGATAAACATATGAATGAAACTGTGCATAGCAGTTCCTACAATTATTGAAATATTTGATTGTGCTTCAGCTCCTTTGCAGAGTCTGAACCTCTCCAACAAGAGTGGACAGGATTTAAGAATATTACCGAATATTACCTTAATCTTCCCCCTGGGGATAGCCTGGGTGACAAAGTAAATTCAATCTCCAAAATTTACAAAAAGTAGAGTTCAACGGAACAATGTGCAAAAACTGTCTGGGGATCAGAATATCTGACCTAACAGCATTCATCTTTAATGCTGTTTTATTTGCAGCAGATACTGTTTTCCCTTCATATAGCAACACCTGATTTTTGTTGTATCCTTGCAGTGGCAGCAGCTCTTCCCTGCCAGTGAACCTGTTCCAAGTGGGCATAAAAGAAATCTGGATCTGGATGGTAGGTAAATTAATTGCCCGCATGTTTCTAATTAGCCCTGGCATACTGTTCCAAAGTCTAAGCACTAAACAAAATAAAAGGAAAAATAAAGAGGGGTAAGGAAGGGTGAGAAAAAGGATGGTAATGAGATATAACCTGTTTTAAAAGCAATTTAAAGTAGCCAAAAGCCTGTGAACAACTTTGCCAAGAGGTTCTGATTAATCATTTCCACTGTGATAAGCATATGCTGCAGAAAGAATACTTGCTAATCAACTTTGTATTACAGTCAGGGAATTGTTAGTAACTGAGTATCATTCAAATTCCATGGATTTAGTGGGAATTTAGCATGTGAACACAGGTAAGCATTTATACATAGATACATAATACAAAGAAATAATTCCACTGGCGATAGCTTCAGGGTTTGTAAAACATTGAGGTACATCTATAGCAAAAAACTCTCCACAATCAGGCTGACCTTTCCCAGACAAATACAGTTATATCATTCATTAGTAATTTGTGACAACAGTCTCTGCTGCACTGCTGTCCCATGCTAATTAGTTCTTTCACACACAGAACTCACATTTTAATCAGCCTCTTCAGCACCTGAGGAACCACTTCCAACACACACACCCCTGCACAGGCTGCAAGAGCACATGTAAGTGTGGCTGAAAGTCATTCCCTGCCAGCTGAAATATGTGTCTGAAAACTTTCCCAAGTGTATTGAGTTTGTTATTGTGCACATAGCTAGACCGGGTTTACTCCTGAGGCAAACGAGAAGTAACTTAACCTGCCTGACCTTGCCGGCGATAAGTTGTGGAGAGCTCCCATTAGCTGAACTAGGGAAGCAGTAGCAGAAAGCCTGGGAGATTCAGAAAAGGACGGCCTAAACTGACATATCTGTTGAAATTACTTACCTGCTTAAAAACGGATGGGTCAGCATACTGGCACTGACTGTGTGCTTGAACTCTGCTCCTACAACATCAAAAAGTACCAAAAACATACCACCATCCCTACCCAGAACTCCACTTAAGAGCCCACAGGGTACTTGCATATCAGGTTTTTGTTGTGAAGTAAAATAATATGTTAACAAAAATACAGAGAGCTTTGAAGTCAAAGGACTTATAGAGTTAAATCCTGCATATTCACGTTCCCCGTATTAGTGGTTCCAATTAATTATGAATTATTTTTCCCTGAGTTGTGCATCTGGGTGCACTCACAGAAGCCATGAGTCCATGTTGTGAACTCACTAAACTCTTGAATATGTGAGGAGCTCATGCATATGTAATTTGGTCCCACCTGCCGAAGTTTCCGTGAGCCTTCCAATTTGACTGTTTAAGGGGAAGGGGAACCGCCATCCATCACTGTGGAGCCGGGAGAGCTGCCAGGCGGTTGGCGTGGAGGCAGATGGACCATGCTGATGCTTCTGGGCATGGGACTGTGGTGGTGACCAAGGAGCTCATTGCATTCCTGGAAAAAACCCAATGAAATGAAACGACTCCCCTGGACTCCCTGGGCATGAGTGCCGTGTGGCTGTGAGCCGGGAGTGCAGGGTGGGGGCGGCAGCAGATGCGTGTGCTCTTTTGTGCAGAAAGTACTGCAGACATAGGGTTCCCCACACACCATTCACTTCTCGGGAGGCGAAGGGAGCATGAACATCGGCTCAGCTTGTCTCTGGCTCCAAAAGCAGAGTGGTTGTGGTGTGCTTCAGTTTACAAATGAAATCAGGCCTTTTTTTAATTGTCTTTTTGAGCAAAGAAGAAGGGCAGGGGGGTTAGGGGAGGGAAAATTCTGGTCCCTCATCTGTTCCTATGGAAATAAACTCTGCTGAAACACACACGCATACACTTGTCTCTGCCAAGGTGCAGGCGTGGACAGGAGTTGCTTTTTTTCCCTTCTTTTTTTCTGGTAATGCAAACCTCAGCCCAGCACAGCTCGCCCAGCTTCTCCGACACTCCAGAGGAGTGGGCGAGGAGCAGCCCTGCAGTCCAGGGCCTGGCCAGCCCAGCCCTGCCAGCCCATTCTGTGCCAGGCAGCCACACCCATTCCTCTGCTTCTGGGCTTCCAGAGAAAAGGAGAGCCCCAGACCAGCCACCCCCAGAGGTCCCCATCACCCCTCACCTCCACTGGGGCATCCAGACCCTGGCTCGCATCCCGATGAGGGGTTTGGGCTCAGCTGACGTGGGTGCACCAAGAGATGGAGGTACATTGGAGGGGGGAACATGCCAGGGGCTGACTGCAGTGTGGGAGCACACTAGAGCAAGAGGAACACTTCAGCGCTGCACTGGAGCAGGGGCGGCCATGAGGCAGAGGGTCCCATATTCCCACATTGCCAGCCTTGATTTCCAGGCCAATGTTACGGGCTGCCACTAGCATCGGCCATGCCCCCCGGGGGATCCATGGGGCACCTTTGGTCTGTGGACAAGGAGGAATTCACTCCTAGGGCTGTGCCAGGGCTCCTGGCTCCACAGCAGCTTGGACCCGACCCTGAGAGGCGCAAAGCTCAGAAAAGGAGCACCATGGCAAAACCAAAGATTTCACATCTAGGAACGGGCAGAACGCATTTCTATCAGTTTCCTGAGGCTCAACAGAGTGCTCGGTGCTCCTGGGACTACCCCCTAGTGGAGGGGATGTGGCTACAGGCAGTACCTACTTGAGTATTCATGGGTTCGGTATCTTAATGGTTTTCATGACTCGCGTGGCCTGCCCAGAGCCGGCCTCCTGTGAGTTCCAGGGGTTCACTGTATTTACCTCCCACTGGTGTGTGGTCCCTAAAGTGATGACCTCTGGCCCTACTCTGGTCTCACCAGACCCATGAAAACTACCTTTAATTTCATTTCTGACAGGATCATTTTAAGGAATAAAAATAGTCACTTATACTAACCTAAAAAGTTGGACTTCAAATTATAAACTCCTTAATATGGGGATACTTGACTAATCATTCAGACTCAGACTCACTGCCAAAACTTAAATGACAACCACATTATTTAAACAGAAACATAGAGCAATCACACACAATTATTCAGTGCGCTTATAACTCACAGTGGTATTAAGTAGATTTGACTAATTTTAGGGCTACTTGAACTATCTCTGAAGGAATACAATCCCTTAAGTACTTCAGAAATATTATGAATGAAACAGATCAGTCAGTGCTTAAGTCAAATCTGACTATCACCCAGACAACTTTCTTCAAGAAAACTACCAGCCAGTGCTGAGACCTTGAGCAGAAAATCACATCACTAAGTCTGTACTTCCTCCTCTGATTTAAAACTGCCTTTCTTATCTACCCTTGAGATCTCTGCTTTATTTCTCTCCTTTAAAAAGTCTTCAGTATAGACATAAAGGCAACCCCAGAGGCCTCAAGAAGTTTCCTTTTCATTCACTTTTCATCTTTGTTTTCCTGATACATCTGACAACAGATCTGGGCTATCAGCTGTATGCTGCTGGATTATTCTCAGATGCACAGAAAAAAAGAACACCACCCAGCAAAGCAGGGAGGTGAAAATGCCAATCTATGCAGTCACAAAGCAACTGAGGCTTCAGTACTAAGCACTTACATATTCCCTTCTAAATTCAGAAAAATATGGTAGAGAATGGCAAGCAATAAAGACCGAAGGCAACCATGAAATTATATAAGACCCAGAGCACAAACCACTAGTCAAGATTTAAAATAAACCAACAGGGAATAACATCAGAGTACAATACCATAAAAGGGATAATAGATTGTAACGGGTTTTACCCTGGCTGGATGCCAGGGGCCCGAATGGTCGCTCAGTCCCGACAATAAGATGATATACAAAGAGTGGTTTGGAATAAGGCAGTTTAATATAGCACAAATGAAGCAAAGCAAAAGCCTGCGCAGAAGCAAAGCAAAAGAAACTAATCTCTACTTCCCCATCTGCAGAAGTATCCACATCCAGGGAAGCAGGACCCTACGCGTCCTGGGAAGAATGTCCCCCTCCCTTGCTCCCTTCCTCCGCTTTTATATCTGAACTGACGTCATATGGTATGGAATATCCCTTTGGTCAGCCTGAGTCAGCTGGCCTGCTCGTGTGCCCTCCCAGATTCTCATCCTCAGTTAGGGGGAAGGGGCAGTGTGCCCAGCTGTAGTCAAAACACTTGTGTGTTATCAACACCCTTCCAAGGCACAGCATTGCGAGGACTGCTGTGGGCTCAGACAGACCCAATACATAGATTAAAGGAGGAAAATAAGTAATGGTTGAAGAAGATAGTAGAACAGAAACAGCCAGAAATGAAGTAAGGTGGAGATCTAGGCCCCCCAACAAAAGGATATGGACTTGCTGGAGTGAGTCCAGGGAAGGGCCATGAAGATCCTCAGAGTGCTGGAGCACCTCTCCTTTGAAGACAGGGTGAGAGAATTGGGCTGTTTGGCCTGGAGAAGAGAAGGCTCTTGGGAAGACCCTATAGCACCTTCTAGTACCTAAAGAAGGCTACAAGAGAGCTGTGGAGGTACTTTTCACAAGGGCACGGGGTGAGAGGACAACAGGTAATGTCTTAGACTGAAAGAGTGGTAGGTTTAGATTAGATATTTTGAATAATTTCTTTCTTACAATGAAGGTGAGACTCTGGAAAAGCTTGCCCAGTGAAGTAGTTGACATCCTATCCCTGGAAGTGCTCAAGGCCAGGTTGGACAGGACTTGGAGAAACCTGGTCTAGTGTAAGGTATTCTTGTCCATTGCAGGAGGCTGGAAATAGACAAACTCTAAAGGTTTCCTCCAACCCAAATTATTCTATAATTCTATGATCAGCCTAGGCATCTACGAAAGGCTTCTTAAGAGTCAGAATCAAGACAGGAACTGGTTGTATTCTGCAGATAAATGATGAAGAGATCGTCATTATGGATATTCAAGAGGTTAAATATAACATCAATAACAACATATCAAAGAAAAGGCTTTGTAACACCTAGAGGGCTGACAGTAGATGACCCATGAGTACTGCTTTTTTTATTGCTACAATTTCAGATTTTCTTTGGAACTGATATGGCCACAGTAAGAGCATCCATCATTTTTGGAGGTGTTTTTTCCTAGCTGACTTATTTAGTTTCTTAGGTTTACTCTTTATTTACTTTTCCTAGTTCACTTAATTAGCTATCTAGTTTACTTACCTAGTTTTTTGCTTTCTTTGGAAAAACACTTTAGCCACTGGGTCCTGTATTGACAACAATAATTCCCCTTTTCCTCCCATAACACTACAGTCTTGTTTATCTGGTTGATATAATGATGTCAGCTTGGAATATGGGTACTAAGCCCTGAAGTCAGGATTACCTAAAAAGGGAAATAAGAGGGTGAAGAAAACTAGCATAAGTCAGCCTCCATCAAGAAGCAAATCTTAGTTTTAAACTTCCAGTTTGCTTATATAACTTTGGGGATCTTAAACTTTATTTCATTTTATTTTTATTATAATCAGTCTCCCGGTCTCTAAGACTCATGACTGCTCCTTACCTGCTTTGAAATCATAACATTAACTTAAAGGCTGTGAGACATTAAAAATAAATTAAAATATATTTGCTTTTGACCTATGCTTTTTGCTCCTTAAGCCAACACAAAAGCCCTCACTTCAAATTTTCCTCTCCTATAGCTTGGACAGCAAAGGCATTTCATTTGTTTTTTTCTGTAAGGTGAGAAATCACATTTAGTCACATGGCTCCGGATGTCAGACATTTAATAAAGGAGATGTGACAGCATGATGTCCCTTTGGTGCCCAACCCATGCTGTTGTCTTTCCCTCAGTTTGCAGTTTAAACTATAATTACTAACTACAACTATTTTCATCTTGGTGACCCTCTGCAATAGACACATTCACCCTTAAGTTCAACCATAAACCCTGCAAAGTCACTGAGCAGAGTGACACAGAAAGAGTTCTAGTACCATAATTTTGTAACTGAGAAACAGAGGAAAGCATCAAAACTAACTCCCACATTCAGGAGGAGGCTCAGAGCTGACCTGATTGCTGTTTACAACTACCTGAGGGGAGGTTGCAGCCAGGTGAGTGTGAATCTCTTCTCTCAGGCTGACGACACCAGAACAAGAGGACATGGACTTAAACTACGCCAGGGGAGGTTTAGACTGGATGTTTGGAAGTGGTTTTTCACAGAGAGAGTGATCTCTTAGTGGAATGATCTGCCCAGGGAGGTGGTGGAGTCACCATCCCTTGAGGTTTTTAAGAGAAGACTCGGTGAGGAGCTTAGTGACATGGTCTAGATGGTGGGAGGCTGTTTGGGAGTTGGACTGGATGATCCTGTGCATCCCTTCCAACTCAGAGGAACCTGTGAACCTGTGAACACTACTTGACTGATTGGTTGAGAATTCCTTACAAGATTAAGGGCTTTGATGATTGGTGCCACAACTGATATGTAATGAAAGGTGGGAAGAGAAAGCACTGGGGGCAAAAAATGTGCCTTCTCAGAAACCTGTTTTCATACATCTCTGGCCAGTCCTTACCGTCTGGCTAAGCACCCTCTAAATCTCTTGTTTCACATTTCATGAGTTCCTTTCAAGAGTAAAGTAGTGATATATGTAGTATAATAGATGTTGAAATAATCAAAATTCCAGTCCTGGCAAGATGTATGTTAAGGAAAGGCATGGCATCTGGAGTTACAGACTGCTCTGAAGCGAAGGCCACTTACACTGGAAGTAAGAATTAATGCTCTTATTTTGTATCCTGTTTCAGCAAATACACAGCTTAACTCTGATAATTACTTCTAGATATAAGGTATATGTTGAATGTCAACACTTAAGTCTCTTATGATGGTCTCAGATACCTTACACAGCTAAACTATTGCAACAGCAGCTAAAAGCACTTTGCTGTGTGAGACATATTGTGCAGCTGGGTCCTTCTGGAAGTGTAAAGCACTGTCACGGGCTATTGTCCTTGGTGTTTCCCTCCTACCCCTCAAAGAAACAACATCTCTCTCACTTGTGAAAGTCATGAATGGAGAGGTGCAGAATTGTTCTAAGCCTGGGGAGTCGGATCCCTCAAGAAATTCACCAGCACCACACATTCATGTCTTGCCATCACACCTGGGCGCACAACAGACTTTCTGTCTTTCATGACAACCTGCTACTGATGCGCCACAGAGGTAGTATGAAATGCAACTAAAGAGTACCCCAGTTACATACTAATTAAATCAGCCTGTGCATTCTTCCTCCAAGCCCTATACATCAGGGTGAAGCTACAGAGCAAATTTGAAACTTCCTCATACTCCTGTGAGGCTTCAAAACCCTGCTGTCATCACTGATACTCCCTGCGTATCCCACTAAGCTCCCTGCTCACCCAATTCTAGTATCCACTCATCCAAGTGCTGTTGTCTGCAGCCCCCAGTTAACTAAAGGAAATGCAAGGAAGTAACAGATGAAGTTTTCACTCTGGGGAAGGCATTGGTAAAACTTTTCTAATGTTATCTTCAGAAATTGATACGTTACTCTTTAAGGTCTTGAATGTATATAACTTTAGCAGTCAAATGCGGAGGCATTCAGCATAAACTGCAGACCAAGAAAGGAGGTACAAAAATAGATGGACAGCAAAACACAGATTGCTTTGAAGTAAGGCTGAAAGCTGTGGGTGGGCCTCAAGTCTCCAAAAGCAGCTCCAGGAAGCTCCTCTGTCCAGTAGTCATTCAAGGCACATCCGACTTAGCAAGCTTTTGTAGATCATGGTCTAGATCTACTCTGCCTAATATCTTAATTTTTTTTGCCTAGTAGGAAAAACCTGTCCATGTGAAAAGGTCACTGGACAAAAGGCAACAGTACAGTTTTTAGAATATTTCCCACCACATTTGTCACCTTTGTCAGATATAAATCAAAAATAAAGTTTTTTGGAGGGATAGATTACATTTAGCTCAAAAAGAATAAAAATATAAAACATGTCTGTCTGAAATTAAGACCACCACATCTCATGTCACATTTGGAAAACTTTGCCTCTCCCAGATTCTATGTGGAACATTCTATTTTCTTTGCTCTAGGATTATTACAATGTTTTCAGCACTGATAAACTGCCTATGAACTGCATAGCTGCAGGATGATGGCCTACAAATTAAAATGCACTTCTTCCATTAGGAACTGTGAAAGGTCCTTTTTCCCTTCCTTAATCAGTTCAGTGCAGGCTGGACAGAATCCTTAAAGGTGAGAAAAGCAATGCCAACCAGGAGGATGAGACAAGATGATTTCATGGGTCTTCACCATCTCTATTTCTGACAGCTGACCCAGCAGATGAAATTTGGGGCACTGCATATATACCTTGGTGGTTGGGTGCTAATGCTTCATGGCAGACACTGTCTCTATATAATTAGAATACAGGATAATGTGAGCTAGGAAACAGCCAGCAGACTAATTAATTGAGACAGGAAGCACATGCTTCTCTATTTCCTGATGGTTAACTGGCAGTGAATCAATTTTTTTTAAATAACCCATTTTTTAAATTAAAAAAAGAGTTTGTAGAAATTCCGTAATCAATAACAATCAAGACAGAAGAAATCTAGCAGAAGTAGAGGGTATTGTCAAGTACTCTGGTAAGTTTGCTTGTGCTACATTGAGATTCAGGCAAACAACTACTTGTTCTCTTACAGTAAGACAAAGAATCTACAGATATTTTATGGATCTCAGGCCAGAGGGAAATGAACAGAATGCTTGTATTTGAAAAAGTTTGTGTCTTAAAGGTATTTTAGATTGTTAGAAAGAGAATTTATTAGATGAGGAATAATTACCAACTCATACTGGAGATTTCCTATACACAGATAGTAGGAACACTGTGGTCTGCATTAAGAAAAGGTTACTGAACTCAAAACTTTTAGCATAAAGCACTAAGTACTGTCTGCTTTAAGACTTGCATTGTAACACTGGAGAGTCCCCAGAAGCTTCTTTTTCTGTTTCCTCCATTTCTAACCCTACTTGAGCAGTTCACCCTTGGAGGAGATGCAATGGGCACAGGCATGCCCTGGTCCTGCTAATCACTGCTAATCACTGACAGAGACATGTTGAACACAGTCCCTTCCTGCTGACTTGGCTAAAGACATCTCAGGGCTAGAAACATTTGTGTGCAAGCAGACAGGAGTATGTAGCTTGGTTTCCACATACATACTGCCTGTCTGCTTCCAGAGTTAAACAAGATTTGGCATTGTGATGTGCTTTCACTACATCATGAAAAATTGTCATTTCACCTCAGCTTGCCTGAGGGCATCAAACTGAATGGTCTCAAATAAGTACTTTTGTTTCGTAGCTTATATTTGCAAGCTTATTAGAGGACAACATGATCTGCAGGAAATGATCCGAAGATTTTATTATCTTTGTCTGTGTAGAGCATTCTAATACATCCATCCTTTTCTACTTACATATGTGTTGTGGAAGGATTGCATTTAGTTTGGAAATAACATCTAAAAGCAAAGCACTCCACTCTGGAAGTTGCCTGTCTCCTTGAACTGTATCTCCCTATGGTCAGAGACACAAGGAAGCTACACAGATAAATGCGTGTCCCTGTCCTCAATTTCTCTTTGCTCCAGAGACACCACCAAGTGAGAAGATTAAAGCATTTTTTAGGCTGTGGAAAAAACATGCTCAGTTATGCCAATTTAATGCAATACGGTCAGATGGAACTGTCCAGGTGAGCATATTAGTTATTTTGCTCAAGAGGAAGATTTGAGAAAGATGAGAAACATCAAGATGATGAGGAAGGCAAGTCCTGTAGTTGAGCCTTGAATGGCCTTTGATTAGACTTCCTTTCCTGAATTTGAGGAGGAGAGTGGCTTTGGAACAATGCAATTGTCAGTTTTGCTGTGGCTCCTCGTTCATCCTTCAGTGGTTTGCTACTGTAAAAGTAAATTGACATATTTGCATGTGAAAGTTCCTACTATCATCTCTGGGCTGAGGATGGATAGAGAAGTAGCAGAACTGGAAGAAAAAGAATAGATTGCCCTTCTGATTCCACCCCTCACTTGTCCTCTTTCTTCATGACTAAAAAAAAAAAAAAAAAAAAAATCCAAACCTTCTTCCCAGGTGTCAAGAGCAATAGGGGAAAACTTTTCCTTTACCAGCCCTCTTAATGCTCACCCCCAGGGTGTTCAGTCCATGTAAGCCTTGAGCAAATAAGTGTAAAACATAGTTCCCATTCTACAAATAGATTAGACTTTGTATTTTGCTCACCAATCAAGACCCCCAAAGGCCCCCGAGACAGCCACCAGAGAGCTGGAACCTGGGTGGAGATGGGGAGGAGACTTATGCTAATGAGACTCCAGAAACTAATTTACATAAATCACCATCCCCCTCCAATGCTTAATGCATCTGTATGTTTCCTTAATGAATATGTATAATTGTGTAGCATTTAAAGAGCAATTGTAATGTCAGTTGTTAGGCAGGTATGGAGGAAAAATCCCCCTTGCCTCAACCACACTGCTAATAAACGTACCTGCTCCAAAACTCTTCTTCGGTCTTCTTGAGTTTTGGGGTTTGATTCCATAAATCAGTTTCCATCTATTACATTCCTAATTACTCCTTTTACACCTTTTATGTGCAAAGCTGCTAACAGGCATGCACGTTCCAGGTGTGTTGCAAACATAAGCCATAGCAACTCCTCTAAGAGCTCCTAGCATGAAGATAATGGGAACAACTACAAGCCAAGGTTACTGTCATGAATGCATCAGATTGATAATAGAAACAGATAAACTTTATGACTCTACGTTGTGTTATTCCAAAAAATTGTTCATTAAAATATGTTTATTGCTCCAGATCCTGTACAATCTTCCTTTGTTATCTATGTAAAGCTGTGTACCATGAGTTAAGAGCACTGCCTTTCACATGCTTTACTCCTCCTAGTAGTCAGCTACAGTGAGCAACCAATATTTACTGGGGACTTGAATTTATTGTAATCTCCTGAATATCACAGGGGTTGGTTCCAGAAAGATGCCGCAATAAGTGAAACCTGCAAAGTAGAAATTCATATATATATATATAAATACTGCCCCGAGCAGCAGAAGCATGCAGCAGCAAGCAGGAGAAAGCAGCAAGCAGGATAAAACAGCAAACAGCAGCAACCACCAGTAAAATCAGCAGCAAGCAAAGGAGGAGGACGGCTTTGCACCGTGGTAAGTTTGATACACCATTGAGACAGTGTTATAACACAGTGTTATAACACAGTTTGAGTGATATGATCTAGATGTAAATGATAGGTTAGTTGGATAATAGGTTGGACTAGATGATCTTCAAGGTCCTTTCCAGCCTTATCTATATTGTGATTCTGGGATAAAAATAGCCCACCATTTTATTAATTTAGCAACACTGTTATAAGCAAGCAAGCTCTGAGGGAGTAGCACCTGCCAGTGCTGCCCCACCCCACGAGGGGCAGACAAGGCTGCGAGCTGGAAAATGTTTTCACAGGGAAAAAAACTGTGATGTACCGAAGCTGCGATAGGTGAACTGCAAAGTAGCAAGGGATTACTGCATTTTGATTTTGTCAGAATTACTGCGCTTTGCACTGCTTGATTCCACCTTAAGTGCTCAGCTCCTGCTCAGTTTCAGCCAGATAGCAGCTCAGGTTATCTGTTCTAAAGGCTTGTGACTAATACTGCTCAATACTGTGCTATTTCTTCTTTTCACTGGGAAATATTTTAGTATCTTGACAGAGCATACTTGGAAGATCCAGGTGAAAAACATTAAAACAAAGTGAGAAGAGAAATAAGGAGGGTGTTACGTTTTTTTTAAACATGAGATAATTTAGAATCTTGTTTGAAATAGGTTTTTTTTCCCCCCTATAATCAGTAGTACACAAAGCTTTGGTAACGATTTATAATAAAGAAGACTTATCCAAATCATCAAATTTTTGCTCTCAAGAAAGGCATGGTCTTTGCTTTTCCTCTCAAATTACAAAGGCTAACAGTGCGAGAACCTGGCTCAGCAATTTATACAGCACTTATTTTTCAAATTATTCAAGCATCAGACATCTCTTGATGATGAGAAAAGAGCTTCTCCAAAAGTAACCTCACTTTAAATCTAAGTTCTGTAGACATCCATATTTATATTAAAACACACCCAGGGTGACTTCATCTCTACTGACCACAGTGACCATATTTGCTTCCAGTTCCTAGGTACATTGTACATTATATAAGAAGGTTTTATAGCCTGACCAGGAAAGTGATGTCTGAAAACACATAACCCAACATTCTATCAAAAGCTGAGCAGCCTGTCTGAGTTTTCTTCACAATACAAAGCTAGATTTTTCTTATATTTGAGGCTTAGTTCTTGTGCCAAAAGGAGGAAGGATCCAGCCACATTGTAGAGAGACAACTTCAGGCTACACTTCACGTGCTTGAACACATTGACCCTCCAGCAGATGGCCCAATTTTTCTTCATTGAGACAGGGACTTTCAGTGTACTAAATCTGATGTATTTAAGTTAAATGGACCCTCTCTGGTGATCTTCACAAGTATTATTCTTCAAATACCTAGATATCTAGCTAGCTAAAATGCAGGCTGATTTGTATTAAACATGATAGAGACCTCCTGAAGTTATCTTAATGACGTATTTGTAACTGACCAGAGGTTTCCAGATCTGACCTTAAGCTGAACTTTCATACCAAGCTGGACCCAAGCCTTTTAGAAATGCTTGAAATAAGCATCCTTTCAGACTAAAACTTCAGGCTTTTATCTTCATTTTCCTTTCAATTACTCTGAAATCAGAGTCTTTCACATGCTATTGGTGCCTTTAGTAGAAGGAATGGTGTAGCCCTGTGCAAAGGGGACTTTAAAAATATTTCCTTGTTAGACCAACACCTCTAGTGAAAGTGCGCTAGAGACAGCACTGCTGCTTTAGGTTCATATTCTAATGTTAGAAAGAAAGGAGAGTTGTTAAATTTTTGCTTTTACCAGAAAGGTAACAAACTCGTTATAAAGCAATAATGAAGTTTGTTAGGATTTAAATTAAATGTTTTAGCACCTGTGCAAATGTTTCTTGCTAAGTGCAGTCCTAAGTGTAGTTAGGGCCTTTCAGAGAATTACTGGGGTTGAAAATGTCTGGGGTTGCTTTTCCCTTACAGATTTAATTGGACTTTTGAATGATTGGTTTGGAACTGTTACAGAGTTTATATATGAAATCTAAGAACAATAAGTCAAGTTTCTGTGTTTGTAAAGGTTAATAAAGTTAATAAACCTTTAATTATAAGTTAGGATAACTTTACAGATCTGTTGTAGACTCGAGGGGGGATAGATGGAGCTGCAGGCATTGCCAGCATATTGGCAGCTTGAGACTGGCTCCCAGAGAGGGCAGAACGAGACCTGACTGGACTGAGCCAGGAGCTACAGGAGGAAGATTTAATATCACCAGACAGTTGTCAAATGGTGGTAAACTGCAGACCTATCCCCAATCCTGGAATTGTTACATTGTTGGACCTGTTAAAACCCCCTGCCCTTTCCCTGTGTGTGTGTGTCTGGCTTAGCCCCACACACCCAGTGCTGTGCACTTTTGGTCTTTTATTTGACTTTTATTGTTTCTCTCTAATAAATATTTTTTAAATTTTACACTTTGTGGGCTGCATGTCTCACACTAATAAGTGCAAGTCAAAGGAAAAATTACAAATTTAAAAAACCTCCAACAACTCAACAACCACCCACCCAGAAGAAAACCTCACCAAAACAGAACTACATCAACTGAGTCTAGCAGACACAGAGGGGAAATAATGATAGGCAGTATTGACTATACTAGGCCAGCTGCAAGATGTTAATGGTAAAATACCTCTAGGTTTAAACCTACAAGGGGGTGACATAGTTAGTAAAGGTTTTTACCATCTTTATTTCTTCAATTGTAAGTATTTGCCCCCAGACACATGCAACATATTAAAAATTGTCACAAAATTAATTATCAGCAGGTGGATATGTCTATTCTTATTTCCATAGGCAAGGAAAGGTCAAAGAACAGCATATCTTGTTATGCGCAGCAAGGATGTTGTTAATGATTAGCACTCCTGTCTGGATATGAGTGTGGAGTAGAGCCTCAGAGATTGAGTGAACAGAATCACAGAATCACAGA
>WEKX01009707.1:0-24599 GCA_013390025.1 Pitta sordida
TTACCAGTACACAACTTTGTAAGTCTACCCCACTTTTTGCAGGTGAGTCATGTAGGACCCAACTGTTAAAATAAAGACTAATGCTATATTTTATTAAATTTATATGCCTTTAATATGGATTTTATATTCTTCACATTTGATTTTGCATTTCTACAAACATCTTTAAATCACAATTACATTAGGAAATTAGCACATTTTATATGAAGGCAGAAGAACAGTATTTTTCACTATTCAAAACCATAAAAAAATTCACAAGGGCCATATTCTTCTTTTTCTATGTCTTCACTACAGTACTATCAGTCACAGAAAATACCGGTATCAGCATCGAAGGAAGGGTCAGCAATCTTCCACGTCAGAAGTTAGGAAAATACTTTCAACACGGAAAGCAGGATTGTCAGAGAGGTAGCAAGTGAAAAGCTTCAGTAGGGATGGTAGCTAAAGAGTCAAGAAAAGGAAAAAAAAACCCAAACAAATAGGGAAGGATAAGATAAGAAGGTTGAAAAGGACCAGGAAAAAAAGTACACAGGAAATGGCAACAGTAACAATTGTGTTTATTCATATGAGAAACAGTACAGGAATACAGACAGAAAAGGTGAGGAATAAGGCAGCCATTCTTAAAGAGGTCTAGAGAAAAGACCTAGTTTGGTATGAGTCAGTTATTCCTCACTTAAGGTGACAGGTCACTCACTTAATTTTAGTTTCAGCTAGTCAGTTCAGAGCAGGGTCGCTGTGAAGTCAGTAAACTGAAACGGGCACCTCCAGAGGGCGATTCATCCCATCCTAAGGCCCGAATCTTAGAGTGAATCACATAATTGAAATACAATTAATTTTGTGAAGTTCACCAGGTATTTATGAACCTAGCATCATATCTTCAAGTTGAATACAGGTAACAACATTTGGATTTAAATAATATGAGATTCAGCATTTTCAATTTCCTTTAATCTGAACCAAAAAAATTTACTAATGACTTTCATCTGCACAGAACATGCAACGGGTTTGTGCTGCATACTGAACACTACTTGTGCGCATTTTACTGGGCAGAAAAATGAAGTCTGACCCAAACAAAATAAAGGAACATTTTCTATTAGACCTAATTATGTACTACTGGAGCTTTAATTTTATCTGCCGTAAATAAAATTAAAGCTTGACATCACTAGCATTCCATATTCACAACATTAGGACCTAAGTAATTAAATATCATATTTAACTGATATATATAAAAAGGCACTGCTGATATTTCAGTAATTTCTTACTAAACACAGTAAATACTGCTCTCAAAAATGCTGAAATCCTATGTCATGGTCATGGACACATATTATAATGGTTATTTTAAATGAACTAAAATAAGAGTCATAGGCTGGTTTTAAAGTTGGTGTACAGCCCAGTCTCTGTGCAGGAAGCCTTGATGTGGAATGGGTCTGTGGAGACAACCTCTTCATATCACCTTCACCAGCTTGCCAGCCCAGGTGCAAAACCCAGACTCTGCTTACAGAACTGCAGTATCAAAGTATAAAGAGTCAGAGAGAAGGATGGGAATGGGAGTTTTCCTCCTGTGCAGTGATGAGTGGGCTGGAATATACACCAACGGGACAGTTCACAGCCTGCACTTTCTTGTTAACACAGAAAACCTGTGAGACATAGTCCTGGGACTGTGCAATTCATACCTCACTGGAGACCTATGCACACAGTGGTCTTCCAATAATGACTATACATACCATCATCCTGATACTGCCTATTACAGGAGGACATCACAGAGTTGTCAGTTACAATGCAATTAAAAAGATACCTTTAAAATCTAAATATGTATACTTGAAACATGATTTTGTACAGAAGAATCTGTATGACCTAAACCACTCGAGTCTCATGCAATACAAAACACTGTAACACCAATGCAAAACAATTTAACAGTAAGGGCCGACTATAAAATACAGCATTAAGTTTCTTATTTAGAACTTCTGAAAGCTTTATCTGTATTTAATTTCATTTTCTATTTACAATCAACATGAAGAGTACAGTTACGTCAGTTTTTCAGTATTCATATACCCTTAAAAATTTAAACCTTAACTTAGAACTTAAAATCCCTATCTCTGTCTATCACATAGCAATTTATAGCATAGTTCTTAGTAGACCTATCTATCAGCAAAAATGAATAGACTACATTCCAAAAAGTAGATGTTACCATTCCAAAATTAATTGTGAACTGGTACCGTAAGGCCTCTCCCTGCTCCACCTATTTTCCACTTTCTGTCCCCAGTCAGCAATGGGCCAGTTTTGGAGGGGATGTACATTTTCTGCTGTACATCTGCTCAGAGCTCAGTTACACTAAAATGTAGCTCAGGTGGACAGTTAAGGTGTTCTGCGCATATCGCTGAGTGAACATAAGATGGGAGATACTTATCTCTGTAGTTAAAAATAAACAGGTTTTCTGCATGGTAATTCCTGAAGACCAGTTATAGTCACTGTATGAATATTAGATAATTGCTCAGTTTAAAAAGTACATGATTTCCCTAAACATTTACTCTGCTACAAGACCATATATACTCATAGGAATCGTGCAGTGATTAAGCACATAAACAAACAAATTACAAAATTAAACTTTTTTTGGCAGTTTTCTGATTTATTTTATTCTATTACAGCTTATGGATGAAATCCCCATGCTGACGTCTAACCTGCATGGAATGCCAATGTAAGTAATCCAGTGTGTTACAGCTACATTTGGTTATGAATTCACTGACTTTGCCTAGTCCTGCTGAACAGTGATTAATTAGCAGTTTCTATTTTCAATTTCAGCATTATTACAGTTAGATTTTACACACAAATTCTGCCACTCCTAACTATTATTGCCTGCCTGTCTGCAGCCTTTCCCAAATGCTAGTGGCTAGAATTTAAAAATTGCTTTGATTCTTTCATGTCTAGCAGTGGGGTTTTTAACAGCTAACCTGGGAACATAGAACATTGGGGAAGTCATCATTATCTTGTAGGATAATGCATTTTGTGATTCACGTTGGCCCTGAAAGTCAATTTAAAGCCTTCCTTAGAAGAGACCATGCTAAAATAAAAATGCACAATGAGTAAAGTACAGCTCAGCACAGCAGTTACTCAGAAAGCTGAAGTCTTGCTCTGTTTCCCATGCAAGCAACAAAGCGTAACACATCTGAGCACTAAATATAAAATATCACTGTAAATACTCACCTGACTCCTCCCTTTCAAGCAGTTATTTCTCCTATCCTCGTTAAGATTTTTTTCAACTTTTCTTTCCTTCTGAAAAGGAAAATAATTTCCTCCTCAGTTTCTTCCTTTCCTTCTTCCTACTCACCTGCACAGTTTCTGAAATACCAAAGTTTGAAAGAGCTATGGATCCAATCCTGGGGTGAAATACCAAGTTCTGAAAGCTTTTAGCATGGCTGAAGACTAATGATTTAAATTTTAAGTGTTTGTGTTCTCTCATTTCCAACAAACATACAAAATCACAAGAATGAAGCTTTGCAATGAAAATGCATTTAGATAACCGTTATCTTAGAATAAAATCACCGTTCTGTGAAGAGCTCTGCTCACACAGCAAAACATAACAATGATTTTTACTGATTTGAACTATATAACTATCTCTGATACCTTATTCTTACGCTTAGGTGCTATGAGAAGTGCACATCCACTTCTTTCCTTTAGTAGCCATTCTAAATGATGCACTGAATGCTTCAACAAAAGAAATTCTTCATCTCTTTGAACGCTTTATAACCACCTTAGGATATTTAGGAAGCATACTGTAAATATTTTCTTTCCTATAACAATTCATAAACAACATTTATTGCCTGCATCCATTACATATATTTTTAGATTCCAGCTCTTCTAAACACAAAATCCATCTTTACAGTATTTTTTCAAGTAGCTTAGGTGCCATAGTATCAACTGTTGTTTCGCATATAGTATCAACATTTGATGTTTCCTTGACATGGTAACAAGAAGTCAGCTCAGTGTAAGTTACTTTGTAGAGAACAGTGCCAGAACTTCAACCTGTTACCTCTCAGAAATCATGAGCTCCCACAGTCTTCAAAGGTAAAAAGACATATGACAAGCAACAAGAATAAAGCAAATTTTTAGGGACCAACACTGACTAACTAAAACAATGATCTCTATATCAACCATAGAATTTTGCTCAAGACAGAAACTCCAAATTAGTTTTCTATTCATGTCCCCTCTAACAAAATGAAAAAAACAAGTACATGTTATTTTATTATTGTTATGGTGATCTTGGTACATAATGTATTTGTATGGTTGCGTGCTGAAAGGATTATTAATTACTGAATTTGAAACTGGAGCAAAAATCATGCTTCTCATTATCTTAGTTTAGTCATAGACCTAAGTATGCAATCATAATCAGTATTAAGAAAAACTGTCAAATAAAAGCTTAAAAGTTTTGCTAAAAAAAACTCCACTGTATTTTAAAAGACCCTTGCACTTAAGGGGATGTCATCTGAATTGCTTTCAATCTTTCTGCAGACTGTTTGGTCTTCATGAACAACTTTAGGGATTGGCAAAATAATAATTCAGAAAAGCAACCATACAGTCTGTAAGATTCAATTTATCACCAGCAGGTGCAATAATCCACTGAATTTACATATTTATTTTTTTAAGAAGATCATAGATCACAGAAAAATGTAAATTGAATGACCAGGCTTTAGAAGTCCGAGGTTTTTTTTCTCTGCTGTTTAGTAAGACAAACATTATCTCAAAGTCATAACTCATCATGTGGGGGCAAAAAAATCATCATGTTCTTACGAGTGCTACATGAAATGGGGAAAAAGAACAAATTAATTAATCTATGATCAGCAGATTTCAAATGATGGGACAATGTCCCACCTGGAGAAGATGCAAACTGTATGTTGGAAGGAGAACCATTATTCCTTTGCACCCAGCATTTCCACGGCATCTCATTTGGATCCCTTTGTATTCATTGGTGAGGCCACAGCACCAACACTATACCTGGGGCTCCTTGCTACAAGAAAGACATTGAGGTGCTGGTGCACCAGAGGAGGGCAAGGAAGTCAGTGAGGGGTCTGGAGCAGAAATCTGCTGAGGAGTGGCTGAAGGAATTGGGTTTCTTTAGCATAGAGGAAGCTCAGGGGAGACCTTATCGCTCTCTACAAGCACCTGAAATGGGGGTTGTAGTGATGCAGGGGTCACTCTCCCAAGTAACAAGAGACAGGATGAAAGGTGATGCCCTCAAGTTATGCCAGAGCAGGTTTAGATTGGATATTAGGAAAAACTTCCCCATCGAAAGTCTCGTTAAGCCCTAGAACAGGCTGCCCAGGGCATTTAAAAATGTGCAGACATGGTACTCAGAGACATGGTTTAGTAGTGGACTTTGTACTGTTAGATTTACAGTTAACTTGATGATCTTAAGGGCTTTTTCCAACCTAAATGATTCTATGATTCTATTCCATGATTCATTTGTCTGTCTGCGTCCGCATTGCAGAACTCCATAGGCAGGAGAGAGAAGTGTATGGTGGGACAGAAGAGAAACTTTAGATGGGAGCTTTAGATAGGAGGGATTTATATACAACCATTTGTACCTTTGCACGGAACTGTTCCTGGAGTAAGCAGGAAAGTAGATTTCCTCTTAAAAGGGTCATGGGCAAGAACTGGAGAAGAAGCTGAGGTTCCAGAAGACGTGGGTAAGAGTGTACCTAAGGCAAGTGTGGCCTCAGCAAGAGTCACGTAGAGAGTTGTAGACATTTTCTGTACTAAAGCGACTTCCAACTGACCCCAATATATTTATCCAACTGTGATCTTTCCAGCTCTTAGAGAAAATCCTTTTCTGACAGCTATTCCAAGTTCTTTATTCACATACACTCATGCCCAGACCTACCCATACATCCCATCACTGCTTCTGTACCCATATGTCTTGTCCAGACTCATAAATCCCTCTCTCCCATTGCTCACAGATGACACCAGGAAATCACTTGTTTCTACACTACAGCAGAAGTCACTCTCTCCTCCCTTACATGTTCCTCTCTGATACAAGGCAAAGATTCTCCTCGATCTCATATTCAGCTAGCAGCTCAAGCATGAGCAAAGGCAACTTCAGAA
Organism: Pitta sordida; assembly: GCA_013390025.1. Taxonomy (NCBI): domain Eukaryota; kingdom Metazoa; phylum Chordata; class Aves; order Passeriformes; family Pittidae; genus Pitta; species Pitta sordida. Next base: position 6,088 of record WEKX01009707.1, read on the forward strand.
TCATGTAAGTTAGAAACAGGTATTTAGCACAACAACATAAAACATGCACAAACTTCCTCATTTTCCACACATGTATCAAAACAAGAGCCATAAATATTGAACACAGGTTGAACAGACCCTGTCCACTTGCCAACTTCCTTTTTTTCAGTATTTTAAACTTCATAAACTACACCATATTATAAATTAGACACATTATTTATTTAAGATAAACATATTTATACTATTTGAATATGTCTTATAATTTGGAATATCTAAAATCTGACACCACCATCATTCCTAGTACAAATATGCACAGTATGTTGGAAAACTCCTCCACAAATCACTTATGGATGCAATTGTATGGTGCCCAGGACAATGGGAAGTTAGGTATGTCAAGGGCAACTAAAAGCACTGATAATGCAAATATTTTATGATGCTGGAAGACTTTCAATAGTAAAAGAAAAAGTAATAAGAGACATGATACGAGGGCGAAGAAACTTTTTACAATGTAAAATTACCATTCAGGGTAATAAATTAGAAGAACTTGGTTAAATACAGTTGTGATTTTTCAAAAAGTAATAAGTAGGTATTGGAATAAGACGTGCTAATGCCTGTAAGGAAAGTTTATATCTGTTAAAAACAATGGAATAGAAAATTTTAAAGTCTGTTTTTCTGCCAATGAGAAACAAGGTATTAATTAAAAGATGGATATCTATTTTAATCTATTGGAATTGACAAATTTAATCTTCATCTGATGAGGACCCATGACTTGAAAAATTATACTCACTTCTCAGAAAACTATCTACAAGTCAGGAATATATGTGAAAAGTAGGACTAGTGAAGAATTTTAGGGACACTCAAGGACAACGCAATGATTAAGAACCCCATAGTTCTGTTACTGGGGAAGGTATGATAGGGACAGCAGGATTAACATTACCGAACTGTTCTTCCTGGCTCCTTTCTGAGAACCTCTTGCTGAGAGGCACGCAAACTATCTAAAGCTGAGAAAGTGAAGTGTGCGCTCTTTTTCATACAATCCAGTAGAGTTGTTCACATAATTTTTGAAACAACAGATCATTATAAGCCCTCAACATTTTTCAAAAACCACCACACGCCCATCTGAACAAACTTTTAACTGGAAACTATTTAAAGCACTGTCAACTATGGTTTGGCCAAACGGGTGTTCAACTCACCACAGCCTTGAAGTCCACCAGGAGTTTGTGGAGAACAGCTTGGAAAGCTTTCCAGCTGTTTCAAAGGTACAATGATGTCTTCTACTCCATCCCTCTGGACCTTCTTGTTGCTCTGTGAAGCATTTCTGCTTCTTTATCTGATTTCCCACAGGACTAATTTTAGGGTCTGCTACTGCTTTTAGCTCCAGAAGTAGCAGCAAACTGGCATTTTCCACTGCCCACAGGTTTGTAAACAACAGAAGTAAAACTGATCTGCCCGTCTGCAATATTGCTACTGCCAGGTAAAGACAATAAAAAAAAATCTACAGATTTAAGATAAAGGATCACTCTTATTTACAGACAAGCTATAATTCTGCACAGGTTATATTCTGGCCACAGTTGGTTCACAACAAGTGGGGGCTTGAAAAGATGTATCCACAAAACTATGGCAGATAAAACTGTTGCTATGCTGCCTTTCACCATCTGAAAGACCACCTAAATAAAACAAAACAGCAACCAAAGGTCTTTTGTTTTTTCAGTTACAGTTCCCTATTAAACCAAGAGTTGTAGTCCTCCTTCTATACACGCATGGTTTTTGAGACCTTTGTCATATTACATACTCATCAGCCAATGTTCTTCCAAACTGAGGAATCCTGATTCATTTATTGTCCCTGCAGCTGAGCTATTCCATACCTCTTAGTCTTTTCTACATCATATACAGTTCTCACCAATTCTCACATCTGACCAGCATGTCATTTGAAACTTCTGTTTCAAATACTGTTTTGTCACTTTTTGCTAGCATCAACTCCATTCAGAATGATTCTAAGAAATTAATAGGAGCTGTTAAAATCCATGTAAATACCAGCAAGGTGGCTTGAGAGCCCTGGCTTCTCACAACAGGAAGATATTACCTATCACTTTAACAGCGATATTCCAACCCTGTGGCGGGTATGAACTCCAGGTTCAAAACAGGCACTTTAAGCTCATTGGGGCTGTGAAACCCTGAGAAAAAGAGAGCAAGAATCTCCTCTTCAATGTGCAGCCCCTGCTGTTAGAAAGAACAGCTACAAGTCCCTGCCTTCCTGAGCAGCAGGACTAGTCACGGCCTACTGAGCTCACCGTTTATGGCGTGATGGCTGATGTAATCCAACAGCCACTGCCTCTCTCTGATGATAGAAATGGTTGAACAGTGGGGTCAGTGGTATCTGGCCACCGTGACAGCCGTGGTTCCTGGATCATCACAGGTCCTGCTGTGAGGTCCTTCGGCAGCTCTTCAGGGTCAACATTAGGTCTGACTCCAACTGTGAATATTTTCTTTCTATCATCTGCAATCTTTATCACTGCACTTTTTCAGACTGTTCAGGAACAGGTGGACCAGCAAAGGTACCAGTACAAATCTTCGTGAGGTGGCAATGTTAAAACTGCCCATTAGTCACTATACTGCTCCTTATCTTCTAACCCTTTACTAATTCACAAAGAATTTTAGGTGACTCTTCATTTTGCTAACAGTCTTTGGTTACGGGACTTTTAAAAAACTTTTGGGTCACTCTTTCCTGTGCAACTGCTGACTTCTTCAAACAACTAGCAAAGCTCTAAGACAAAACTACTTGTACAAAAGCCAAGATGATGGTTGCCTGTCACATCTCTCCATGCTTCTATTGGTTCTATTATTTATTACATTCAGTGGCATCTTGTCTGATATAGTAGCCTGATTTTTTAGTCCATTAGTACATGACCATCCCTAGAGCCCCTTTTGAAACTAGGGTCACATTCGTTACTTTCCATTGTTCTGCTATCAAGGCTAATTTAAGTGACACATTACACAATATAGTTCATGGCTGACCAATTTAATTTCTGAATTTTTCTAAGACTGTTGAATAAACAGCATGTTATTTGGCAATCTTTTAATGTTTACCCAAACAATTTGTTAAAACATATTTTATTGATATTTCAAATCTGAATTATTCCCTATAAGAAACAACCCCTATGTGGGGATGTCCCTAATCTCCTTCATAAACTTTGCCAATGCAATGAGTTCAGTTGTTTCTTTCTGTGATGGCTTTGTCTTCAATATTCTCCTTAACCACAATTATCTATAAAATTTATCTCCTTACTAGCAAAATTTACACTTGAAAAAAACTGTGTTTAGTTTTTAGGATTTTACGCCATTGCATTTCAAAATCTTTTTGTTCTGCCTTATAATAGGTCTGCATTTAACTTGCCAGAATTGTGCTCTTTTCTGCTTTGCTTGCTTGGATTTTAACTTTTTTGAAAACCTAATAATTTCCAGTAATTTCTTTTACTGTTGAATTGTGTTGGATAATTTATTTCACTGGGTGAGAAAACAAAGTTCCCATGAACTTTTTTTATATTTATTTAAACTGTATCTTCATTAGTATGCAATTTTTCTTAAACAACATTGGACTTTTATTTTAATCTTTTTCTCTGTTACAAGTATGAGAAACTTAAGTATGATATCTCACTACTGAATCGTTCTTAAGCATGCAACAAATGACTGTAGATGTAGACTAAATCAAGGGCTGCTCCTTCTCTTCTGGATTCTCTAGTTCAGTTGCTCAAAAAGTAGCTCTTGATATCCAAATACGCAACCTGCACATGATGGCCAAGTGTAGCTCAATGTTTATTTTATCCAGTCTACACATACATAACTGAGAACTCTTGCTATGATCAAACTTTTGGATGGTACAGCCTCTCCAGGTCTCACACAGTATTTCACAGCAGCTGTCTCCATCCCATCAACTAGCCCTGAGCTCTTATTAAATTTTTCCTATTCAGCTATATGTGACTTATTTTAATAAATTAATTGACTGTATTTCCTTTGGTAAATACAGCATTACTTGTCTGCATCTCTCTAATCTACCATCTCTATATTAGCCATGCACTGACCATTCCATCATCTCTGTCTGACCTATACACTGACACTTCAGTGTCCCTTTGAAAGAAAGGAAAGGGTTACATGCAGACCCACTTACAGAAAGAGGGTGACGTACCTGGGGAATTTCTGATGGAATTCATCATTAACACTCTTCTGAAGAATCATTACCTTCAATGCACAATGGAAAAAGAACACTATGAGACAGCAATGTGCCAAGATACCACACAAAAACTAGTCTAAGTTCCTTCTCAACAGAAATCACATGGCACTTGAAAAAAGGACTGAGAAATGGCATAGTTGTGGTTATTCAAGATTTCTGTACCAAGAGATGCTGTGTCAGGAAAAGAATTCACTAAGGAGGCAACAGAAGTACAAAAGTCCTTTAACCCTCTGTGCGTATTGCAGAATTTCATAATATTTGCATTTACTTCCTTATATGAGGAGGGAGAATCTGTTCTTACTGGTGTGGAGGAGAGAGGGATACTTTCAAGACACAGTAGCTACTGACTTGACAGCTGAGAAGGCCTCTGGGGCTAGCATTTTTTCTGTCGGCTGCAAATCACTTCTCCCCCTTTTGCGAGGCCTCTCGTTGGAGCACCTTCTTCCTGCATTAAATACGATGTGACATTAAGCACAACAGAATCCAACAGCTACACTACAGCATCCAGTAGATATCCATTATTATTTATTTGTACGACCATAAATCTTGGAAGGTCTCACCCTGGACCACTTCACATATGCTGCACCATGAATAAACACAAAATAAAATACACACGCGCTTAAATTCTACATAAAAAGACAACAGAGAAATTACAGCAGAATACAAACACAATGACACAGTACTACTGTGATATGTGTTGGCATTAACACACCTGCAATATAAGTGCTGCCTAGCTGGATTGTTCTAAGCTTCACAGTGCACAAAACTTTTAAGAAATTTAAAGGAACTTCTGCTCATGAAGAAGTCAACCATACTCAAGAGGCAGCTGAGGAGAAAATATCCAGTGTGTTCTGAAAATTTAATGACTGAATGATGGAAGTTGGCATCCTATGTTGATCAAAACCAGAGTCAACCTCTTGATACTGAAGGAGAGGTATCAGGTAGAAGTAGTCTTGATGGGCCTTGAAAATAAAGACAGATAGCTTATCTTTATTGCTTTGAACTACAGAAGGAAATTGAAAATACCAAAGGAGTAAGTAGGAAAATTACATTTACAGTAGTGTAGCACTTTTGACTTGGTAATGAGCATCGCAACGCTGCAATTTGTCAAGGCAAAAGTAAGAGAGTTTCTAATAAAGACATGATCCATGAAAAACCTGGATGAAAAAATACAATCATCTGACAGAGAAGACTGAACATCCTTAAAGGACTGGGAAAAAAAATCCCAAATGCAGATTTACACTAGATTTGATGACATAACAAATGACAGTACGATGGTGCCACTCACAGAGGATGCAGAGATGTCTTGTGAGGGCATCAACCTAAATACGAAACGAACTACTAACAAAAGACCAATAGTTCTATCTAGAAATAAAGAACTGAGGGCACTGCTGAAGAAAATGTTCATGCATTAAATCTGCTTAGGATTGGAAAACAAGGTATATGCAATGCATAAAACATTGTTTTTCCTATAATTACTGTGCAATGAGAAAATTCTTTCATGTCACATTTATCACTAACTTACTACAGATATCTTTGTTTTGAAAGAAAAACAATGTTCATTACTTAGAATATGAGGAGTGCCTCATTCAGCACAAAGAAAGACATACTACATCCAGTTTGAAGACAGGACAGCCATGATACAAGTCAAGCATGAACAGCATCAGAAAAAAAGATCAAACTTACAACACTAACATGCTGAATGCTTAGGCACATTCATCTGCTCTTCCTTCTCAGTGTACAGAAGGAAACTTACTCTGCTGCTGTAGTTTGGCATTTCAGCTCTTGAGGTATTCTCAAGCCCACACAATGTGTACCTGTGCAGCAAATGTCCACCTCCTACATTCCAAAACATCATCTCCTCCTCTTGTTATCTGCTTGCTTGCTTTTCTCGTAGTTTCAGTCTTTTACAGCATCACTGCACAGGTTAAACTAAAGAAACAATCGGATCAAGTGCTTAAACAATAGGGGTTAGCAGCAGTGAGCAGTGGAGAGCTGGTACAGTTCTCTCAAAGTCCTGGGAAGCTGACACGAAAGGAGAAGCAGTCACACCCAGCTGATCTGCCTCTCAGAGGTGATAAGTGAAAAAACTGGATATAGATGAAACATCCAGGGGATTCTTCATACCCCACTCAATAGCATGGCACTTTCCTTCCTTTTCTCCTCTGAAACTAGATCTGTTCTGAGGCACTTCTTCTGATCCAGATCTAGAGGCACTGCTAGAGGGCTGTGTTCAGGGGGGTTTTGCAACCACCTAATCTCCCTCTCCTTTTCTTACTTTTACCCAACTAAGTAAGAATATATATGGAAAATAGGATTAAAAGGATTAAAAAGTAAAAACAGTAAACCAGTAAGTCTAAACATTAAAAAAAAATCTGATCAAGTTTTTGTAATGCAAAGTGAAACACCAATGTTCTCAAATCATGATTTCATTGCATATTGAAAAATCTCCATTTCATTTCATATTGCAAAATCTCAAAACAATCACTACTCAAGATTTTTAACTCTGAAAATTCCCATCCTGTAATGAACATAATAAAATTGTGGTTTGAGCACTGTTGAAGATGATGCATTTCAAAATCATTAAGCTCTATGTTTGAACAAGAAATTATGTCTTCTGCTTAGCACTAATTTTATTTTGCCACCCATTCTCTTCTGTTCTTAGTTGTAACTGTCACCTTGAACCCCCAATTTATACACGTAATTCACAACTAGTCACTGCATCTTCTCCAAAACCCTATCCTCCTCTCCAACAGAAAAATCCCCAACCAAACAAACACTTTTAAACTTAAATCCATTATATATGTGCAATGAAAAATACCAGTAGCTATGCATTTAGTTCTCCTTTTGATTGTATTTTTGCCATCCAATTTCTGGGTTTGGGTTTTGTTTCTTTGGGGTTTGTTTTTGTTTGGATTCTCTCATCTGCTTCTGATCCAAGTCTGACTTCTTTGGTCTTGCTCTTTCTTCAAATTACTTTAATTTCATTCTGCTTTTGTGCCAAGCAATAAAAATAATTCTGTCCTCCTTAACCTTTGCTCATTGATTACTATCTGTGTCCTTGCTCCATGAGAAAGAATCTCTAACTGTCCTTACACGCAGCTCCTCCAGACCTTTACAGCCCCCTTGATAAATACTCACAAATTCAGTAACATTTCCAGTTTTTTACATTTTTTTGACACTAAGAGACAACTGAAAACATTTTTCAATTTGAATACCAGAAAGGAACCACAACATCATAAAAGAGGGCATAGTTTACAATACTCCTTTTGTTATACAGGGAAAACACCTACATGTAGTTTTTGCTCATTTGTATATAAAAATAGGAGTCAAAGCAATGACTGTACCCATAGCTACAGGAAAAGAACTTTCTCCTTAATCCAAGCATAGATATTTATAGTTATTTTGGGGTGAATCCACTGATATATGATATGAGTAATATGTAGTCCCTGCCTGAGACTATAGCTAAACAGCTCAATTTAATTTAACCAAGTTACACTGACACAAGTATAAGTGTATATTTATTAACATTTCCATTTTCAATCCAGTAAGATAATTATCTTAGTAAACCAGTTTGCAATACCTACACAAACGTTAGTGGTATAAACCAGGTTTATAGATCTATACATTTCAGAAAGTTTATGGCTGAAAATACAGAGCAAGTCAGAGACACCCTATTCTGAAAATAAGAAAAAGCCAACGTTTTAAAACTCTCTGCCTAATTGCAGTACAGGACTTGGGGTTCCTATGTTGAATTACCCAAAAATAATGAAATTCTAACCAATATAGTGCATATATTTTCTAAAAAGAACTAAAGTATTTTGACCTAAGTCAAACCTTCTGATTCACATTTTTATCATTTTAGTTTGTCAACATCAGTAAAGACTAACTATTGAAAAAGTCAACCATTTCAATGTACTTACAGCTGAATTTTCTCATCATGTGACCAACTATCCACAAAGCCTCAGTGCCATTATGAAGTTTTGAGGAATATAGTATTTGGTACTGCCAAAAAAAACATAATTAAAAGAATGCATGTAAATTACATTAATTTTCTAATTAGAAATGTTTTATGATTAGTTCATGTCTAAAGTATATTTGGGGGGAAAGCAGGACTTACGTTATCCCAAAAGGCAGGTTCCAGCACAATCAGTGGTATACTGACAGAATTCACAGTAAGGAGTCACACTGGGGTCCTGATCTTGCTACTGCACTTTCACAAAATGTACCCAGCACTACTGCAGAATCTCCTGAATTTGAGTAAGGCCCTACCCACACGTAATCAATTACAGAGTCTGCCTATGTGGGAGTAACAACAGCGAGAACAGGACCTGTTCCTCCACACACCTGCAAAAATACCAAGATTTAAAAAAATAAAATTAGTAACATGCAGCAAAACCTACTGATAGGCTGGTTTATTACAGCATTTAGCACGTAATAAAGGAGTTCCGTACGTCTCTAAGTTGCGTATTATTTATAGGAATTTTTAGCTCCTTCTTTAAAGAACGTTGGCTTAAAATTTTTTATGGACTTTGTATGTAGTGACAGCATATTATAGGAGCTTTTACTGATATACACTTGGAATATAAATGTTCAATTATTATTTTCTAAAAATTAATTATCCTAGTTCCTTTGGTCTATTGTGCAGGTCACTTTTTAGTGCTTAGCCTTCTTAAAATCCATCCCATAACACCCATTTTAGGGACACACCACAGGCCTGTGAATTTACTGATGTATTCATGATTGTGAAAATATCTGATCACATGTAGTAGTACCATACAAGACCAGTCTTCAAAGGCAGTTGAGTATTAAGTTGAGTATTAAGTCAATTTTTGACTAAAAAGGGGTAGGCATTTGAAACAAAAAATCCTTAGGAAAATCAACAATAATTAATTATTTGCTAGGTTTAAGCACTTAGTGAACACCATTTAAAACACAGCAAGCATCCAACATGGTGTTAATATACCATCATTTTGCTGTTGACACAAGACTTGACATTCATAGTTTGACTTTACTCTTCTTATTAAAAACACATCTATGTTGATGTTTAAAAGGAAAATGTTGTAAGTTACAATGTTTTTATACATTATAAACCATTGAAAAGCACATGAGCCCTAGGTTTCATTAAATCATATTTAACTGGTGACACTATGCAAGACTACTGGTGACAAGGGTTGTAAGAACAATTAATAGACCCTAGAAACATGCAGAAAACATTCCTTCATTCCTTTAATACAGATAGCATTGGGGGAAAAAATGGTATTTTAAAAACATTTAAAAATGAGAAAGTTGGGACAAAATTAAGAGTTGAGAATCTAACAGAAGGACCAAAAGTTCTCTAAAATGGAATGCAGGTTTAGTTTGGAATTTTTTTTTTTTTTTTTGGTTTTGGGATTTTTTGGTAATGACCAATTGCTTTCTTCTTGGCTTTGATGCCATTCAAAAAAATGCATGAAAATTAGTAGAAAAAGGAAAAGTATCACAGTTTTTATTCCTTGCTGTCAGGTTGAAAACTGGGCAGGAAGACAAACAAAAAAGTGAAAATTTCAGAAGAGTTGTCTTACAATCGTGAACTGGAAGTGTTTCTTCTCATGTCTCTGCTTTTAAACTTTACATTTCATATGTATGATTCTAAGGCTTCTGCTATTCTGAGAAATTCAACTGTTTCTAGAGAACACACTACAGCACTAAGTTCTGTTTAAAAAGTGTTATATCTTGACCCCTGTCTAACATTACACATAAAATTTTAAAATACCAGACATGTGCCAAGTTAGTGTGCCTATCTGAGCCTGCAGAGTGAGTGAAGCAGCACCTCTGGCAAGTGTAATTTCTCACTGACTGAGATGAATGGCCAGACCAGACCTTTCAGGACAATTGTGGTGACAAAATCATGCAGCTACAGATTTAGCATTTCCCAAGTTACAATGCAATGTGGTAACTTGACGCAGCCTAATTCTAATATCGCTTTCTGTCCTTGTATCTAGCTCCACATCTTTCTTCACAAAAGAAGTTAATTGGAATACAATGCATATTTTCTGCACTGTTCCAAGACTGGAGATTGCAGGATGGGTCACCGACACATTGCAGCAGTGTAAAATACAGTCAGTTTCTACAGAGAGCTAACAACACCATTCTACAATTTTGACAGTCTAAGAATAGCTCCAAGCTAAAATACAAATAGTAGTTAAAGATATGAAATACTGAAACTGTCTCAACAGTTCCCTTCTCTGACATAGACAGGAAAAACATGTTTCTAATCCAGGTACAGAAACTTCCATAAAATGAAATGATTCACAAGTGGTTTGGGACACTAGTAGGTGCTGGCAAAACCAAGTTTTTTTCATGTCTAGAGGAAGTAATAAAGTCTAGTTACCTATTAGTGTGCTTGTAGGTAGGTGCCACCAGCACACTTCTGCAGTCATCCCAGGCTGAACTTGGCCTGGCTGTTTTCCCATTCCCTTCTAAACCGATGTCTCTGAATTCCAGCTTCTGATGTTTAGGAGAACAAGAGGCAGCTCACATTGTGGCTAGGTCTGAACTACATGTGTATTCACTGGCAGACAAACCAAGCATGCCGACCTGCAAGCTGAACAGAACAGAACATTTCTGAGTCTGTGCTGCAGCTTTTTCTACCCTGGGGACACTAACGTGAGTCACTTCTCTACTCACGGCTACTAAGTTTCATTCAAATTGCAGTAACTTGACTTTGCGACCTCTACCTCTGCATCAAATGCAGCTGAAACTAAGCAGCAAATTCTAAAATTATTAGGAGATAACAACATCCTATATATGTATTCTTTTATTCAGAAACTAGGCACGAAAACACTGTAGCATAATCACTGTGAAAATAACTAATGATTTTTATCTCACTTCTTGTTTTCACTGAGGAGTTACACGACAAAGTCAGCTAGTACAGTCAGCCCTCTTGCACTTCGCGCCCCCCATATTGCGGCTTCACATCTTAGTGGGATGATTTTTTAGCGATGAAGGAGGCCCCTTTTTGCAACTGCGCATGTGTGACCTGACATGCATGAATATTCAATTAGGCAGTCATGAATATGCAAATCAGCCCTCACGCCACCACAGCGGCTTGGCTGCTCCGCTTGTGCCATCTCGGCCGCAGCGGCAGCCCCGCCATGGCAGCTCACCCCATCCCGCCCTGCCCACGCCAGCCCCGTCGCGGCGGCTCACCACGTCCCACCCCATCCCGCCACTCACTTGCCCCATCCCATCCTGGCCATGGCCGCTCTGCCGCTTCCTCACCCCCCCTGGCACGGCTGCCGTGGCAACCAATACACAGCTGAAACCAACACAGTGATGAAACAGCGCCGGGGAGCCGTCTGAGGGTGCGGGGCAAATTTGCATATTAATGAGCTGCCATTCAACGCAGAAGTAGAGCTTCGTGGAACCCGATTAAGACCGTGGGTCCGTGATATAGGAGACCCGACTGCATAACAGAACACAGAATTTTATATGGTGATAGCATAAACAAATCCAGAGAATGTAGAGACTTTCAATAAAACTGGCTTTGTTTTGCCACAGTGCACAGGTAAAATACAGATTGCTTCATAAAGGTGAAAATTAAACAGAAATACAATTTTTTTTTTATTTTCACTTACCAAGACTATAACTGACTACCCTTCATGGAGATCCCTGCTTCTCTTCCATTTTCATGCTGTCTTTCCTAAGGCTTAAGAAAAGTTCAGTGATAAACAGTTCAGTAAAACAGTGACACCAAGTCTAATCAAAGTATATTCAGTATATTTGGACTTTCATGGAGGTTTTGGCTGCTTTTTTCAGGTTAGTTTTGTTTTATTTTGGTTTGGTTTTGTTTTTTTGAAGAAGCATAGTGATTTTTGAAGCACCACCTCAAATTCCTGATCTTACTAGCTGGATGCAGATCCTAATATTCCAAATCAAGGAATGAATTTTTATAACATGCAAGTCCAAGTTCCCTTCTTTATACGTGGCATCCACAATGCTCTGATTACACTTTCTATTAATATAGCACTGAATTTTTACTTGTGTGTTTCTCACCAAAAAGCACAGTTGAAAGCAGAGGATTTTACTTGTTGTTGGATTCCAGGAACTGACAGAAGAAAGAAACTGAAAAAACTATAATGACCTCTCTAAAACTCCAGTAAAAGAAAAAAAAAAAAGAGACAAAGAATAATCAGTGGGCAAAAGTTAATGGAAAACTGGACATTAATAATAAGTTCAGCAGGACACAATGGCTACAAGAATTATGGAAATAACAGTGATTCAATGAGCTCTTCAAAACTGTTTGAGATTGGCTCATCTCTTCTTCTATAGCAGTAAAAGAATTACACCAATTCAAAAAATGCTTTAGGAAAACCTTAAAGCCACTTAACTTGAACCATTTAACTTTAAGCATTTGGAGTATTTAAGCTCTGCTCAGCTAAACAACTGAAGAAGTGCCTAAATTTGAAACTAAATTTAATTATATTGTAATTATTCACTATATCTGTAGTATTGAACATTCAACTCCGAGTCTCAACTCCTTACCCTAACAACACGTAGACTCACACTCTGGCACTACTCTGGATCCAGTCTATTGGATATCAGATAGGCAAAGTCAAATAAGAGATGCAAGAGACTCATGTGAAGTCACTCTTCTCTCAAAAGCCATATTCATGCAAGTATTTTGACTTAAGTACAAAATTGTTTGACGAAGCAGAATGTAAATAGTTAAGTGCTTAAAGTTAATTCAAAAATCAGCTTTCTAAAAGAAAACCACAGGAAAAGTGGCTGAGAAAGAACAAAGAAACAGATTGTTGAATCCATATTAAAAATGAATGACCTCTGGGTTACATCTCAATGTAGTGTGCCTGAAAGCTGCTGCTTCTTTCTGGCTTAAGTATTAGACATTGTTTTTAAAACATTTAGGGGTAAAGAACCCTGGCAAAGGTTAAATTAGTTCAGTGGTTGATAACACTACTAAACTAATTCTTAGCACAGGGTGTAGTTCAGATATTGGTATAAAGAACTCACAATCTCTCCTGACTATTTAAACACACTGGATTTTCAAACCCAGCTCAGTAAACAGCTGGGACAGGGTTAATAACCCATATTCCAACAGAAGAAACTGGGGAAATCATAAGCCACTAATAGGGCTCTGTCCCTTTTACTTCCTACTCTACAATAGTTACTAAAGGAACACAGAATTTGAGCCATTTGTTGAAATACCAAAAAAGGTGATCTGTGTCCTGAACTATGGATCACTCTATGAACCATTATTTTAAGCTGTCACCTATCAAATTACCACAAAGCCAACATCAACACTCAACAACTATATCCTCACACACACTAGCCCCTGCCACCAATATTCCATCCTTTATCTATAACAGGAAACTCTCTTTTTTAAAGATTTATGCTTAGTAAATACATAGATATAAAAATCATAACTTAATGACTCCTAATAATAAGATTAAAGACCCGATTAAGGCAGTGAGTTAGAGAGAGAATTCTGCAGATTCAGTCACCTTTTCATAAAATGGCTAAATAAAATAATGATTTGTTCTCAGAATTATGAGCACTACTAAAATTTTATAAATGTTGTGAAGCTTAAAAATTCCCACAAATTGGGAAACTAGAGGAGCAAATTAACAACTTGCATCAAGTGGTCTTAAAAGAAATAAATTGAACAGCAAAAGAGCAAATAAATTACTAGTACTAGCTAAAAGCATTTCCAGATCTCTCACTCCTGCACCCACTTCAATAGGGTTTCATTTAAATGCAGGAAAACATATGTGCCAAGTTTAAGCTTCAGTCTTTCACACAGCTTCACATATCTGAACTTCACTCTTTGAAGTAACGCTGCTGATAAAACTACCCGTGAACGGAGTCAAGCACATGTACAAGACTAAGGCCAGAGAAAGTAATAAAGAAATTAGCTAATTAATTCAGTGTATCACTAACAATTATTTCTGAAAAGATAAGGATAGTAAGGAAGAAAGCAAAGCTTGAAAAATTAACAGCTGAAATATGGGAGATGGATGAGAAATCAGGTTATGGTACCAGAAATTACCCCACAAAAATCTAACTTCAATATCTATAAAATGACAGAATCAGGCAGAAATAATAGGCAGAAAAAAAATAATAGAGCATCCCAAACTTAACAGTCATGACAACCATGGTATTTCCTCACCATTTGATGAGTCCTCCTCAGTTCAAGGCTGAAGTTCATGGGTGCTGTGGAGAAGATCACTTGGCAACTGCTCTGCTGTAATTAATCCATGAATAAAGAATGGGCTTCAGTTTTCACAGATACCAAGCCAACACTTTTCACAACCATTAAATCCACAAAAATACTAAAACATTTAGAAGTTACAGTTAGGCCATTTTAGCAAAACTTCATCATAGAACTTAAGTTTAATACCAAATCCTTTCTTAAATCCTCAGGAATATGTTCATTATTATGAGTCAGGCCTATAGATATGTTGGAGTCAGTATTCTAGAATGAGAATGAAATACGTGTAGTAAATCCACCTTTTTGACAACTACACCATTAGTCTTTATGCTACATTGAGCATTTTACTGGATTGGAAAAAAAGGTAAAAGGAAAGTTCGCTATTGAAAAATCAGGAGGTAAAAAATAAACCCAACCAAAAACCAACTACTTTTATTTTTCATCTGGAAGTTCATAGGAATTCTAATAAAGTATATGCAGGTCCTAAGCCAGCACATACTTCTTGCAGTTCTTACAGCCTACAGAAGCATCCCTAAGTCAGGTTTGTTCTGGCAAATTCAAAACTCTGTTTACATTGTACAATAATAAATGCTGTCCACTTCAGTCCTTTCTAGATTATACCTCTATCATTGATAGCAGATTGCAAAATTGAAAAAGCAATGAATTCCAAATCCTGTATTTGTCAGGGCAAATCAGAGACTGGAGCGCTACAGAAAGAAGGGGAACACTCACACGTGAAGAAGGATGTCCAATTCCAGTTACTAGGTTATTAGACTGGAACTCTAAACTTCAACTGATACAAAATTTACAGAGGAGGCCCAAAGGGAGGCTTAGATGAACCTATAAGAGGGATCTGGAAGGCTGGATGAGTATCAGGAGCAAGATAGGGCTCAAATTAGAAAAAAAAAAAAACAGAAAAAAAAATCAAATTCTCACTGGCTCTATGCTCACAGACAATACAAAGAGAGAGATACCCACCAAAATAATATGTTGGTGTGCAATTATTACAATTACGTGGGTGCATCTTAGAGCTCCCACATTGGTCTAACTTACCCAGGAACTGGTCCAGATGAAATGGAATACATACAAGAACCCAGGCCAGCCAAAGAACCTAACTAAAAAGTTACACGGTAATGACACAATGCCAGTTTTCATTACAACAAATTCCTCTAATCCTCACAGTTGTAAAATAAATCTTAGAAACACATAGCAAGGTAATTTGTAAAGTAATGCGTGCCCGAGTCAGAAGACAGCCTCTCGCTTTCTAACCACCCCTAGCTATCAGCTTCTGTCATTTCAGCAGATAAGCACCTTTCTTTGCTTTTGCCACCTCTTGACTGGATCCAGGCAATTCAGTACATATATCCAAGCACAAAGTCTGCTGCAAGTACAGGAAGCTTGGGGGGGATGTCATCTCAGGTTATTATAAGCCCGTCTCTGTACTGATTTTCTCTAGACTTCTAATCTACAAATTCAAGGTCTCAAGATCCTTCAGGTCCTAAATCCAGGATTCCTAAAGAAGTGCCTACTAGGTCTCTATACCGGATCCAGCTGTCAACAGTTTCCCTCATTTGACGTAAGAGAACCTATGCAACAAATGGGAAAAAGCTATCCTTTCTAGAGACACAACTTTCTCAGGGCTGGTGCAAGTCTAAGGAATTAAAGTGCCTAGGAGCTAAGGGCCATTAGACACCTAAACTGCACCTCGCTCGAAGAACAAAACACATTACTTCAGCCTTGCCTCACTAACAGAGAGACATAACATGTATATGGAAGAAAAGACAGATAAAATAAACTGAAAACATGCAATTGCATGTGCCCCTTCCCCTGGCAATAAGAGAATAGATGATATGAGAAATGCTGGTCATGTCATTTATTACAGTGTAAGGAGATTCTCTGACAATTTAGTGGCACTCTCTGAGAAGAACTGTGACATAGGACAGGCACTACTAGGAGGTGTTCAGATAATGCTGTAATGAGAACTGCATGAGGAAAGGAGTCCATAATAGAAACTGCAGCTTAATCTCATATTCGCTACCACAGCACATAAGACTTCCACCATTCTGATGAGCCCAAGATTTTTTGGAACAGAAATTTGATCTAAAGAACTGACATCACTTTTGGTGAGGCTCAAAATCCCTTTGTTCTCCCTTCTGTCTTCAGCCGTGTTCCTGTTGTGACTTTTTGGCTTCACTAGTCACTGAGGAAACAAACTGATGATCGTGTCCCAGATGCTACAGCCAGAAAAGGCAATACCCACCTCATTTGATATGGATTTTTACACTGAAGCAATTGCCTTTGTCACTTGTTCTGATTCTCGGTCAAATATTTACCCGTTCCGATCCTTAAATTATTATAAATGTGAATTATTTAAGTTAAGAGATATGCACGGAATATGTAAACCAAGCCTACATATTACATTAGGTTTATGTTTCAGGCAGTCCTAAGTAATTCTGAGAATAATGATTATACAATACAGTATCACTGTTGGCTTCCTAAGTCCAAAAGGCAAGAGCATAATAATGAAAAGAACTACTCAGTGTGCTTACACATAACACACGTAATATACATGTCAGCTTGTACGGGATTGGGGCCTATGTGCATTAAGCACGGAATCTGAGAGCAAGTATTAGATATTAGAGGAAGCGAAAATTTCACTTTCATTAAAAATCTAAATGAAACCTTAGGAATGACATGTGAAAGAACAATAGTGTGATTCATATTAGAGAATACCATGCAGCACAGAAACAGTGTATCACAGAATATGGACATACTGTCTTCTGTATCTTACTTCTATATTACAGCTGGAAAAATGGGTGAAAAATAATAACCAGAATTGTTTTAGGGCAAAACTATACATAATCTAAGCAAAGAGAAGTGGTATCAGCAACACCATAATTTTACATTTTTATTTTCTGCTTTCACTGCTAGTTCTACTGTGAAGTTTTATTTTCATAGGCACATAACCTTAAGGAAAAAAATTAGAAAATATTTCTTTCCAGTTGAAAGGCACACTTTTTGAGAATTTTGCTCAGGGTAATTTTAATTAAAAAAAGAGCAAAAATGTAAATACACTGCAAACCATTTCTATTTCCTCCTTTTAACAGAATGGCTTTACAATCCGAAGTTTTTTTTTTTTTAATCTGGCTCATTTTCACTGAGAACCTGGTTTAAAAAAATTAGGCATCTGTTTCCTTAGCAATACCAAACTTCAAATGCGAGGAAAACAGAGCAACAAACGCGTAATATCAGCTCGTGATTACTTACAAGTTGCCTCGCAATACTTTTGTCACTAAGGAGCTCCAGAACTACATACTTTCTGAGCAGCAGCACTTTTCGTAGCCATGATGGTCTAAGCTTTTTGAGCCCAAAAGCTTAAGTGTTTTCTACTGTGGCAGTCGGTTACAAAGAATTAAAAAAAAAGAGAGAGAGAGAGAAATTACCTCTCCCTTTCAAAAACTTGTTCTGCTTATATTTTTGCCAGTGCACCTCTAGCAGGGAGCAGTGGAATCATGCAAAGCATTAGGCCCTGAGCCTGCGAACTCTCGTCTGCCAGCAGTCAACCGAGTTCAGGAGGACTCACTCACAGACGTGAAGGGAAGATTTTGAAAGTCAGCGGGAGCAGAGCTCGCAGACTCTCACTTACGTACTTCGGAACAATCTTTCCCTAAAGTCATGGGAACAACAGTTTGCGGGTCTGAGGCCTCTGCTTTCCTTTCTCTTTTCAAAAAGTGCATCAGATTAGGGGGGAAAAAAATACATACACGTATATACAAAACCTCAGAACGAAACGCTGAAGGCGGAAAGCCCGAGGGGCGGCTGCCAGGGATGCGCTGGGTCTCCCTGTGGAGCAGGGCGAGCGCAGCTCCCGGGGAAGGCAGGCAGGACCCTTCCCTTCAGCGAGCACAAGTCAAGTGCAGACAGCGAGTGGCTCGGGCGGCACCGTAGCCAGCCTTCCCCCCGCGGCTTTCGGCAGCTCCCTGACCTCCCTCTCGGCTCCCCCCATCCCTAAACAGGGCTGGGAGCACCAATCCGCCCACCAGGTACCTCACGCCCCGGCACAGTTCGGGCCGGAGGGGAGCGGGCCGGGGGGGG
>WEKX01009707.1:47734-134355 GCA_013390025.1 Pitta sordida
TAAAGTTCAGTAATCAGCAGTCATCTGCTTCACTTTCATTATTAATACTTTACAATGCAAACAATGTAGTTCTCCCAGTCTCTTGCCATGGTTGTGTGGGGGCTATTGTTGACATAATCAGGAAATAGTTAACAGACAATCTCTTTTTTTTTTGGTCAAAGTTTGTACTACCCAAACTCTAGAGCAGTGCTAGTTATGTCTCTTTAAATATGCATCTTTGTGTTCAGAAAACTATCTAAAGCAGTATTTGCAGGAGGTTTTTATATTAATGTTCTTAGAAACACTCAACTATTTGGTAGAAGGTATGGGAAGACCTTTTATACATGGAGAGTGTATAAGCTTGATCCTGAATGACTGTTCCTTTTTGAGGTGAAGTGAGGCAAAGTTATTTCTGGATTAGAGTAATTTAAAAATAAGTATATGGACTACACCAACAACAACCAAAAAACCCCACATGCAACCCTGGCACAGAATTGCTAGGTTAGGGACAAGTTTGGGGTTTGTTTTGTTTTGTGGGGTTTTTTTTATAACTGCAGTCTTAAACATGAATTTAAAATTTCACTGTTACTTCAGGAGAAGAGCAATCAAGTTTATTCTCTTAATTCTTCTTCCTCTGACCACAAAGTAACCTCAATTAAGTTGAGTGAATTAATTGACTATCATAGGTTACGCCTGAATTAAATAATAATAATGTAATGTACTAACCAAAAGTACACTGATACCTTTGAAGTAATGTTTTGAAATACTTCAGTTGAATCTTTTATCATTTTCAAAAATACATTGCATATCACTTTGTAGACTGCTGAGTCCGTGATTTAGAGTGAAAGGTGGTACCTTAACAAAGCAACAAGAAGGCAGGAGTAAAAGAACATATGTACTTCTAAATCTAAGTTGCAAGAATGACCAAGAGTCATAAATTCTAGTGTGTTTGCAGTATAAATATTGCAGTGTTGAGTAAGCATATGACAAAAATAAAATGAAAGCATTACTTAAACTGGGAGGGAGGGGTGGAAACGGTATCAGAAAGCTACATACACTTTTAGGTTGTAGGATCTGTTGGAGAATGGAAGTGTTCAGGTTCCTTGATAGTGAAGAGTGAGGTGATCTCTAATTCTGTTGTTTGCCCAGATTAATTTAATAAAACACAAAAAGAACTTTCAGCAAGAGTTGAACTGTTTATTCATATTGAGTGGTGCATTAGGGCACTGAGAGGAGATCTTGGCAAATTCACCAGCAGTTGTCCGAAAAGGTACAGTGCAAAATGCCCTGTGTAACGCAGAATAACTTACTCTCTGTATGGAATGCATAGAGCAGGACACACTTGTCAAAGATGTTCCACTTCATGCTGTGCCATCTCAGTGCAAACCTTGTCTCGTTTCTAGTTTACACTAAGCTAAAGTGGGAAAACTGAGATACAGAGATGTAATTCCTGATGTCAGTGCTATGGGGGAGAGTAGCACTGGTGGACAAATAATGTTGTGTTAGACTGGAACGCCAAGAGTCTTTCAGTGTCTTTGACGTTCATATTTCTAATTTTAAACTAAAAAAAGGTTGGGAAATGGTCACAATAAACAGGGAAGCAACAGCCTTGCTTTCATAGTGGATCTGTTTTGCTTTGCATTAATGACTAAGTAACAAAAGCAATGGAATATGGTTGTGTGCAAATACTAGTGTTTAACACTATCAATGAGGAAGATATTTTGGCCAAGAGGTACCAAGGGAGTGCTTTTATTGTATGAGCAAAAGGCATGAGGTAAATTTTCAATCACATTCTTGGGTATTGGAGACAACACACAGTATCTAATACAAAGGCCTTGCTGTGTTTTACTCCAAATCACTGACATGTCACTCAGATTGCAGGTGTGGTGTTACCTTTTTGGATACAGTATGTTACATAGAAATTTAAGGAGCTTGTTTGCAGTTACAGTAGCCAGAAATTCACTTCTAGCTGGTTTTCAGAGTCAGAAAGAGATTGAGTTTGGCCTGGTGTTGTCATAAACTCTTAACCATAAACTATAAAAACTGAACACAGTGTTTTATATGGGGCTTGGTCTTTGATAAATCAACTAAGAAATACTGAAATCAAGGAAAGGTTCCTTCCTTGCTTGGGAACGTTCCAATTGCTAAAACAGGCACAAACACTTTTTTTTTCCCCTCCCCTCCCCCTCTTTTTTTTTCTGAAGTCTCTGTTTCTTCAAACAGCGTTCCTGACTTCTATGAGTGTGTGGAGAGCCTGCTTCTATGGAATTTCAGTTCTGCATCTTCAAAATCCTTCTTCTTCAGCAGGGCTCTTGCTTTCAGGCACTGAGGGGATCTAATGGAGCTGCCTGCATAGATGATTCCCAGGTTTTATTGAGATCTCCTTTGTTTGTCTGTCTCTCATCCGCATCTTAAGCAGCTAGGATGGAGGTAGGAGAAGGACTCTCAATAACATGACTACATTAGCTTTATGACCAAAACAAAGAGATACACGGCTTTGTGCAGACTGTACACTGGATTTCAGTAGATTTCTGGCTTAGCTATTAGTATACTTCATTCCTTAGACTTCCTCCTTTCATCCTTTTCCTCAACCTCTCGCATACCTTGCCTTCAATTTTACGTGAGAATTTACTTATTCTCCTTACAGATAAAATAAATTTTAATAGCAATGTAGAAAATATATAGTCACGCTGAATTTTTGTTTGGTTAGTTGGTTTGTTTGGGAGCACTTTGTAGTAAAGTTGAAAAAACCCCAAAACCACACCATCCCACAAAATGTTAAAAAACCACCCAACCCAGAATCCTGTAATTCAGGTATGTAAGGTTTTGTGTTCATGTTTTGTATGGGTAGGTGGAATTACCTGCAAGTTTCTTTACTAATGTATTTAGTGTAGAAAAGGGCATAATAGTTCTGCTAAGTCTTCAGTTCATGGTGTGTATAGTTTAATTTTAGAGGGATTTACTTATGCAACAAAAACCTCCATGCTGAAAACAAATAGACAATTGAAAGAACAGCATCTAGTTAAACACAGGGTTTCCAAATGAAGAATTTGGCCTGAATATACAAATTATGAATGTACTTGCAAAGGTATTGAATGTTGCAGCTCTCTTATTTAAATGATTTTCTTTTAGTTTTAAAAGTTCAATCTACAAGTACAAAGCAGTACTTTCTCCTGCTGGAGAGCATTTTTTATATTCTTTTGCCAGAAAAGTTGAAGTAAATCTCTTGCTGATGGCTAGCATTTTTGCTCATATCTCACTTTATCTTTGCTTTCCAGATTATCTGTATATGGTGGAGATTTCGTCTTTACCTTTTCCTTTCTTGACTTATGCCTGGCACAGTTTCGTCAAGGGGGAGACCAGCTGTCACCACATACCTTTACAGTTTGGTTTATTTTGACTTTGCACTCAGGTTTTAATTCACCGAGATCCTGGCCTATTTAATGTAGTTTGCCTGGTTTAGTTGTCTGCTTTAAAAAAACGAACACTGATAGTACGAGGTAGAGGGGGGTAAGTGTAAATATAGCTGACATGTATAAAATATACTGGAAGTGCCTCTTTGGTATGATTCCTAAAGTTAGCATTCTCACCCTCATAGCTATACAAAAACAGTGTTGCTGCAGCTACCAGTGAATTTACACTGTCCACCTTACTTTAATTGGAACGTTTGTGGCAATGCACTCTTCTAGCAATATTTCCTGCTGTATTATTGTAGGAGCAAAAAGAGGAAGGGATGAAATTTAAACTCACCAGTCTTTCGCCCATGTGGCTTCCCAAACCTTTTTTTGTGCTTACAGATAACCCTGTTGATCTACAAAGCTGGTTTTGGTGAGCTGACTAGAAGGCTTATTGCAATGGAGTGGAGGGCTTGGTTCCATGCTGTGTAAGTAGATTTTGTGTTAACAGTTTGGTATAAAAACTTTAAAGAAAGTGTAATTCATGTTATCTAGGGAACCGATAAAAGTTCTGCACACCCTTAAGCTCTGCCATATTGTAGTCTAAGAAAATGATACCTGGCAAGGATGTGAACTCTCAAGCCTTCTGCCTAGTTCAAGTAAAATAGCATGGTCGTTCTAGGCTGGGGGCAGATGAACCCCTGCTCTTTATAACAGATGAGTTACTGTTCTTGCTAACAATCTGTTGGGAGGGGGGTCAAAATACATTTTGCCCACTGAAATTAATTAAGAAGCACGTGTAAATCTGTCTGCCCAAAAATTGCAGTAAGGGCGAGCTACAGAGGTAACAAATTGCTTGAGGACTGATACAGTAGTTGACAGAAGCTTATTTTGAAATTAGCTGTTGTTCTCTTGCGTATGAAAATTTTGGTGGGGTTTTTTCCACATCAGTTTCCAGATGACCTAAAGTTAGATTAGAAAATAACCCAAACGTTTTTATTTTCTTTTGAAGTAAACATCTGCATAATCTTTAGTTCCTCTAATCAGACACACAGTTGTCCAGTTCCTGGTTGGTGTTCCATTCAGGTGTTATGCAGTTGAGGATACAGCCTGGAGCTTCACTGTAAATAAACAGGCAATGGACAAATGTTTTATGAATACTTTGTAGTTTATTAATAAAACTGCACGAAAGCTTTTGTTCAATAGGAAAATTCTGCATTAAGCCCTCAGTGTGTGTTTCTGTTTCCTTGAAGAATGGTAGACACCTTGGCATAACGTAGCAGCACATAATGGTTTGTGGGTTTTGAAAAGGTGCAGGCCATATTGTGCTGCCTCAAAAATACAAGGATTTCGTCACCTTGAAGAGAGATACCACTTATGAATTAGTCAATCTTGTGATGCTGATGTCTGTCATACTCTAGCAGCACGTAAATATTGGTGTTAAGACTGTAAATATCTCCAGTATTAACTGTGCTGCTGAAGTAAGGCAAGCCACTTCTGCACGTGAGTCATGGAAAAGGACGTTTCATGTATCTCCTGTCCCTTTTTGTTGCTACAAATTTGTGTATTGTTTGTTTATGAATGCTTTCTTGGCTTTTGTTTGTATTTTCATGGATTCAGAAACTGTATTTTGGTAAATATAGACTATATATATATATGTATATATAACTTTGCTGTGGCGTACCTGAAAACTGAACTTTTTAAAGAAGCCATCTGAAGCTACACCTGTCTAACTATGCTTTGGTAAGTGTGTTTGTTTATATATTTAAAAACTAAAAATTGCGATTCTTTAATTGTCAGTATTTCTTTATTAGAACTCTTAAAACTGTGCTTTCATTTTTATGGCATTTTCTGTATTAATGAAACTGAGGAATTTTTGGCTATGCCTTTAGTAAAGAGAACTAACTCCTAAAGCAAAAGTGTCTCCCAAATTTTTAAATAAAACTTATTAAACACTTCATTTCTTAAATCACTGGGCTATAGGCACATAACAGTTTTGCACTTAGAAATTTAAACTGTGTATCTGACTGTGGGTTTACTAAATTTTTTTCTCATCTGCCAGTAAGATGTTTCTTTTGCAGGAGAATCTTTCATTGAGATGATTGAAATCACTGCAGTGAGAATGAAAGTTACTTGGGCTCCTTTCCTTTTAAAAGCTGCAAGCAAGAACTCTGGTGAGTCAAATGTAGACTAATGGTTATGTAAATGTCACTAATTTTAGATACAGATCTGAAAGTGTGTTTCCTTTTAAGATTTTATTTTCTTCCCTATCATGACTCAGTATCACTTGCTAATCTAATTTTATTAGCCTTGTTGTATTTTACCATTTAAAATTCACATGCTTTCTTCAAATAAGTCCTCACAGATTCAAGTTTATATATCATACATGTTTTAAAAGAAGGAAAAAAGCTTATCTACACTGGGGATTTGCTTTCACTTCAGCCTTCATAGGCCTACTACCGATGCAGTTGCACAGGTACAAACATTATGTAGATGACTATGAATCCAAGTTATTAAAATTCCTAAATTTGCATCTTATAACTGTATAGCGTTTCAGCCTGGTGTATGTGCTGGTAAAAGTAACACTCTTGTCTTTTACTGCTGTGGATTTGAACTGGTGAAATTACTGATGGCTAAAATTTTCTATTTACATCAGACCTGAACAGTTCCCAATGGAGAAGCTGTGCAGAATTAGATAGCCTACAGCTTTTCATAAAGAACACTTCCATGGGTACATTTAGCCATTACAGTTCTCTTTAAGATTCGTGACCAAAAAGGTTGACTACTTATTAAAATATGCTATCTGGCTCAAAGTTCAATAGCTTTCTCACTGAGTTTAAGTGGCACTATGCTATATTTGCTTATTTGTAACTGCTTAATATTAAAGACCTGCACATACACTTCAGCCATCTGAAAACTTGGAAATGCTTGGAAAGATGAGATTCTGTGAGTTATGCCACTTCCTTTAAAGGTCACTGATTCTTGTGAGCCCACTGCTGCTTCCAGAGGGCCATCCATCTTGTCTTACAGATCTAGTATTTTAATGTATCCAGGATTTTTCCCAGGGACTTCTATGAGTAGGCATGAATCTAAAGAGCCATCAGAAAGACTTGAGAGCGTGCAACAAGTAAGTCTATTTGCATGGCTTTATCCAACTCCATTTGCCAAAGCATGTGTTTCTGACTAATTCACTCTGCCTGTAGGCCTTGGTGTGAACAGTGAATGAAACTGCTTCCTCCTGCTTCACTGCGCAAACCCCTATCACTGGCACAAGGCAGGAGATGGCTGGGAACGGGAAGAAGCAGAAGGGCCAAGGTTGGATGGCCTTGTTTGGTGGCCCTATGAACTCAGAACATGACGAAAACACAATTTGAGCATTTGTGCAACCGAAGTTCCTGTCTGGAATAAGAAAATTGCTTCAAATGCTTATGAAGGTCTACTCAAATGATTCAGTTCCTAAACCTTTGAAAAGGATGTCATATTTCTTGCATGGTTCACAGGTGGCTTAAATAATATTGGCAGTTATATTTTCTAGAGGTTTGCCTGCATGAGCGGTGCCATAGGCCATGGCTGAATCAAATTCCCTCTGCATTACAGCTCTTGGATCCTAAGGACTGTGCCTGATGTAAGAAAGGAAAGCTCACTTGATTTTAGTTCAGGTGCTTCTTTTCTCCTAGGTTTGGGAACTGTATGGGAAAAAGATGCTTAATTCACATAAAAGAGAAAGAAAAGATAGGTCTGCTTGAAAATAAACTGAGACTAGTACCTGTACAAGAGTGAAGACAACTAGTGAGAGGAGCATGTTTAAAAATTTACGGTGTTGAAAGATTGGAGCTGAGAACTGATAGGGGAAGTACAGCTCGGATAAATTGGAAAATTGGAAGGATTGAAATAGGTTGGCCAAAAATTCGGGATTTTTGTTTGTTTCTTGAAATTGGAAGAAGTAGCAGACTGACAAAAGGGATCTAGCTTGAGATGAAGAGAACGAGTCAGGCCTGGGGAAAAGGAGCTTGCACACGTCAGATCATTTCTAATGTTTACTGAGGCATTCTGCACTTCAAATCCAGAAGGGAATGCAGACTGTTAAGTCCCAAACTAACAAAGCAATTGCAGTTGGAAGCGACCTCTGAAGATCATCTAGTTCAAGCAGAGTCAGGCAGAGCAGATTCTTTAGGGCTATGTCCAATCAGGTTTTGAATATCTTCAGGAATGGAGGCTCTGCAATCTGTCCAGTTCAGATAGAATTTCATGCAGTTCACTTTGTACCTGTTGCCTCTTGCCCCGTCGCTGGACACAATTGAAAAGAGCTGAGAAGAGCCTGGCTGTGTCTTCTTTACTGTCCCTTGCCTCCATCAGCAGGCATTTAGAAACTTTTGTAAGATGACACAAATGTTAGCCTTTTCAGCCTGGAGTCTCAGCTCTCTTGGCCTTTCTTCATGTGGAAGATTGTTCAGGTCTCTCATCATCTTTGTGGAAGTAAATAAAATGTTTCAACTAATAAGGGGAATTAAAATTCAGAGGAGGAAACGTTTTTTGGGGGAAAAAACCACAACCTAATACGTAACTGTAAAAAGAACATGAAGATCACAAAATGAAACACTAGGAAGTTAGATAATTCCTGCTTTAACATTCTGCAATCTTCATTTGCCCCCTTGTGTCAGCATACTATGAAGCAATCTTCGTAATCATGCAGAGTATTTAACTTAATGATAGGATTGGCCTGGGCCAGGAGATGGGCCAGAGAAGATGTTTATGGGCTGTGCAGGCAAGAAGTCTGATGCTACTCTAGATGCTGCAGAAATTAGTAGAAAATTCTGTAGGCAACAGAACAAACAACTGTGAGTAGAGGAAACCGTGTCTTCATGGTTATGTCAATTGAGAATTCCGAAGAATTGGATGTAGTGTTTATTTTTCTACTTTTATTCCTGTGTGATGTTAACCAAGTTGCCAGGCCATTGCTTCTGTAATACTCGTATTCCTCTTTACTTTAGAGGTGGCTGATTTAAGACTCTGATGTCTGGAGGAAACACTGGCAGTTCACATTTGTAGCTGAACTTCTTAGGAGTTGTCATTTGAATTAAAATACTCTGTACTGTTAGATCTGCTGGCAGCCTCCTATTGTGATAACCTGTACCTCAAACTGTGTCATACTATGATAGGTTCTATACCTCTGAGTCACATTTAAAATAAGCGTAATAAAAACTTACCTTGAAGGGCTGTCTGGTTTCTGTTTGTTAAAACAACCAAAACACTTGCTTAATAGCTGTATTACAGCAAGGCATCTCCTCATGGAGTTTTCTGTGGCATTCACTAGTTCTGATCTCAGAGGAAGAGGTGAGTATCTTGCATCTTTTAACGGTGAGATCTGCAAGGAACTTTACTTGTTACCAGCTCAAGTTGAGAAGCAGAGTTTCCAAGTTGTTTATTCATGGTCTATTTGTACAGTTCTGTGAACTCCAAAGTACTCTGATTTATGTCCTGTCTTGTCACTGATTCATTTTGCAAATTTAACTATATATAACTATTATTATTAAATACTTGTGCAATTTTTTGAATGTCGTTTCATAAGTAACATCTTCAACACCTGAAAAGTCGTTGATACACTCAAGGTAATGGTCATGTTTTAGCTTCAGGATATTTGGCAATAATTTACCTGGGAAGAGCCTAATTTGCAGAAAGAATGAGCTAATTGTACAGTGGTAAGTGGTAAGTAGTGCCTTGTTAGAAATGTAAAATTACTTATACTGGTGTATTTAGGACTTCTATAGGCCATTCTTTGAATTCAAAAGCAGTTTTATTGATACTGCCTATGGCACACTTTGTATCCAAATATCCAGTACAGACTACTCTCATTCAGAGATCTAAAAATATTTCAGCTTTTGTCTTAGACATGGTATCTTGTTAAATACTGAGGGAAGTCTCTCCTAATCAGGTAGCAATATTAACAGTAATGATTGAAACTTGAAATGTTTAGACTCTGTTAACAATCTTCTTCATCACAATCAGCTGCCAAACAAGTCACAAGAAAAGGTAGAAATATATCCAAAGTGGTGAGCTGCTATTTTGCCAGGTTTAACTTGAAGCCAGGTAGCAATTCTTCATGGTTAAAAAGCAAACATACAAAAAGCTTAAAACATATTTGAAGGAAAACTTACATCCCTTCTAGGGTGGCAGTTGTGAGTGTGTATCAGAATAAAATGTTTACCTATAAAGAGAAATAATAAAATTATGGGGGAAAAATGCAATGGCACAAGTGACATTCCTCATCTTTCTGTGCGGGGGTCATTTGGAGTACTGCTTTTTCACTCAACTTCTAACAAAAATAAAGTATGTAATTTAGTGGTTCTCAGGTGCAACTTTGTTTTTTTTCAACATTTTATTCACTTATAATAGTTCTATATTTCTTAATAAATTAAATTTATCTAATACGTATTGCGGAAGCCTCTTAAGGTAAAACTTGAACACCGTTTGAAAGTTCTGAAATCAACAAATTAATTATAGCAGCATTTATCCAGATTGTAGCTTCAATGTAAAGTATACAGGACTGATTAGCTAAAGACTGACTTAGTTCCTATTGAGAGAGGGAATAATGAATCCATAGTGTTTTCTACTGCTGTTTATAACCCAAGGAGACAAACATGGATAGAAAGTTTCACATTCCTCTGTGTTTCTGCAGGGGAAGCATGTGGCTTTATTACCTATAAAGGAACATTCTGTCAGTAGCTATTACGCTTTTAAGTGGTTTTAAAAGTAAAACATTTTGGAATCTCTCAACAAATGCACAAAAAAACCCTTAAGTATTATAAGATTTTAAGTATATAAGGCACAAATTATAGCATATAAAGTCTCAGATGTGTATATTTGTAATGTTTTATTGAAATAAAGGCAAATAAAAAGCTTCAAGGGTTACGTTATTGGACCAGCTAGAATAGTCAAGAATAATATATGGCTATGGTTCTACAGCTCTGTGATTGGAACTGAGAGCCTTCCTGTTTCCTTCAACACGAGCCTGGCTCTGATATTTCCATGGTGGTTTCACTGAATGACTTCAGGTTAGTTTTTGGTAAACTCAGCCAGCTCAATGTGCTCGCTGTGTGAGCAACAGTGCAGGCACCAGGAAAAGCACCCTCTACTCTTGAGAATGGCAATCCAGTTTTAAAGTTGATTTCCATTGCTTAAATCACTGCAAGGAATGGTCAAGGCCTTATTCTTCCTTTTTTCCTACTCCTACAGCCTTTGCCTATCTGTGCTCTTTAAATCAATATCAAAGGGTCTAAAGACATCATCTATCTCTTTCCTTCTGCAAAAGATTGGTGTCTATATATGAATTCAACAGAAAAATGCTCATATAGATATAGCTTCTTAACGTATGGAGGCAGGTGTGACACACCTTTCCTGTCATGGAAGGTGAAAGTCTTTTCCAAAAAGCAATATCTGTTATTATTTTAAGACACATCACTAAATACATTGAAGCTATATTATCCACCTATTTATAATGGGAGTTCTGACTCAAAAATAAGGAATTTCGAGTGGTATGAGACAAAAATGGACAAGAGCTCCAATGTTTTTCAAGTATGAAATCTGTTAAATGACCTGTGTGACAACCAGTTTTAGGAGGTGTCCCTAGGTGGTGGGTTGTAGAGTCAGAAAAAGGATTTCACTGCAGATTCAATAACATCGTGTAGCCAGACAGCCCCCTATTGGTTGTATTGTAGATGTTCCAGAAAGGAATCTTGCTTGAATTTAGCTATTCATTGCTCTCAACAAGCTGTTTTTTCACTTCCA
Organism: Pitta sordida; assembly: GCA_013390025.1. Taxonomy (NCBI): domain Eukaryota; kingdom Metazoa; phylum Chordata; class Aves; order Passeriformes; family Pittidae; genus Pitta; species Pitta sordida. The sequence goes on from WEKX01009707.1 coordinate 58,894, forward strand.
TATCAAAAATAGAGAAAATGGATGGCGGGGGAAATGTGTGTGCTTGCACAAACTACATTTGAATCAAGTTTTATCTCTCGTGTATAAGTTGGGTTACATAGACTATCTGCACAGTTTCTTAATGCCTTTATAGAAGCTTTTTTTTTAAGAGCTGTAGTGAAGATGTAGAGCAGTACTTTGTCCTTGTGATAAAACTTAAATCTAACATACTTTAATATCACATTTACAGCCTGACTAATGCAAAGTATTTATATAAATTTCTGTCAAGAGTGCAGGCAATAGATTTTAGAACATAAAAGTTTGTAAGATGACAGTGAACTAGCCAGATAGAGGCTCCAGCCTTATTTAATGACTGAGACTGTTGCAGGCGCATCTATGGGAGCCTCTGCTGTTTAACAAGGTACACTACAAAAGGCTTGGGTGTTTTTTTTAAATCATGTTTCCTTTGCTTTAATCTGTTCTTTGTATGCGTTTTAAGTTGCTACCAGTGCCACTAGCTGCATATTTCTAGTCTGTGTTTTCCCATGTGCTGAGGAACTAAAAATCTTGTTCTTCAAATGAAATAAATGTCTAAGATACTGGAAAATTGAAGGACACATAGTAGGCATTTGGGCTTTGGAGGCTTTTTTTCCAAAGCATTTGTAAAGGCAACATAGTCTTCCTTTTGGTGGTCACTGTGTATCTATGGGTATACAAAGGTTGTGGAATGTTATACATACGATTTGATATAGCGAGGAAAGTTTCCAACAAGAACTGTCTCAGAGGCACAGGATCTTCTCCTCTGAGGCAGACAATACAGAGGCGATCTCTTTCTGCATCAGGTATTGCCAAAGTTATAGCAGTTCATTTTCATTCGAGGAATTGGATTTGGGGCTGAAAATTCAATGTAACAATGCTAGAGAAACTGATGTGAGAATTAATCTTCTGCTACAGTGCAGAAGACTAGCATGATGCCAAGAAAGCCAAAGTGCTTAAGGACTCCTTCTCCTTTTCAAAACAAGTTTAAAAAGATCTATTTTAATGAGATGTCTTAGAACAGCTGGCAGAAACAACAGAGGGTAAGGATACATGCTGTGATTGAAAAAGGGGAATGGGAAAGATTGGGACAGACCAAAGAGCTGGTTTAAAATTGCCACAACTTGCTAAAATCCATCAAAAGAGTGTAAGAAGGTGGCTGAAACAATCTCAAGGCAACGGGACTCTTCTATGAAACAGAAAACGTGGTTCTCAGAAGCCCAAGGCAGGATTCAAGTTCGTAACTCCTGCTTCTGAAAAAGTACCCAGTGGAAGTTGCCCACAGATGTTCCCCATCTTCCTTGTTAAATCAAGGATATGTGCAAGAAAGCCACAGAACAGTTTTGTTCAAAGATTGTTGGCAGTGATAACTATTACTCTTAGCAGATGAAAGCAAGCTGTAGGTAGGATTTCAAAGGGCAGTGGAATTTGCTTTTATTGGACTAACTGTGCAGGTCCTTCCAAGTTCCATATTCTTTTCCTAAGATGTTTCCTGAAGTAACAGTAAAATGAGCATACAATAAATATAAGTACCCATTAAAGCACACTAAAGGAGTACCTTATGTTTCCGGTAGATGAACACTGAGATAACTATTTGTGAATTGCATCACAGATCTCTATTATGCCTAGTTTTTATTGCTAAAGAGAGCACCAGTAAAGGTGGCTTTAAACTGCTTTATGCAACTACATTCTCTTAATCTGCTGAGGATGGAAAGCAGGGAGTAGTGTTAAAGAACTTCATGGTTGTTCAGCAACCAGCAAGGGGAATCACCTCTTCCTTTCTGCAGTCTACTCTCAAACTCTACATTTGAAGAAGATTTTTTAGATTTTGGATTTCAGGGGGGGTTAGTTTGGTTGAGGTTTTTTTGCAGGAGAGTTTACAATCACGCTCACGAATTAGCAGCATAGGTAAAACCTGTTCTAGGTTGAGGAAGATTCAATTAACTTAACCTGCTCAGAATTTTTTTTTTTTTAATTCAGTATTTTTTCTCTTCTGAGGAATGGTTACATACTCTGGTTCCAAATTAGGATTAAACTTTAGGACATCGCCATGGATCTTGGAGTATCTTAAATTTTTAGTTATTTTTGAGCAATTCTTGTAGCTTAGACCATGGAGGTGACTTGCAGTGCTCTTATATTGTGATCCTATTATTTCATGCTTATTCAGGCATAAAGCAAGTAGCCTGAGAAAGGCACTGCCTTACATTATGAACGTATCTCAGTTTCCTCTGAACCTGCAGCTTTTTCTCTAGTTAGGATTTTGCCACAGCTACATCTCCTTTTTCTTGTATTTATTGCAGAATTCTTTTTAAAACAGCACGTGGTCCTGGTGATGTATAGTGTTTCAGAGCCTTTCAGGCTGCCAACAAGCTCTTCTTTTGGGACACTCAGGCCTGGGCAAACTACTCTGAATCCCCGTAAGGCACACCCTGGAGATAGAGCATGACAGAAATTCCTCTGTTAAAACCAAATAATTTATACAGTAATCCCTCGAATATTGGGGGAGGGCGGATGTTGATTCCAGAAAGATGCCACAATAAACAAAATCCACAAAGTAGTGGTAAATAGGGAGGAAAGGCAATGTATTGAAGCTGCAAATGGTGAACCATGAAGTAGGGAGGGATTACTCTATTGAGTTTCTTTACCTTTGTCTTTTTTTTTTCATCTACCTCTTGGTATTTCATAAACAAAACCAAAAAGCCCCATCCTGCATTGTTATCTTTAAGAGTACTTGAAATGTGTGTGTGTGTGGTGCATTGATACATTTAAATAGCCTTTAAGATGTGGTTTCATTTAGAAACTAGCGTTTCTGGTTTGTTGTTTAGTTGGGTTTTTTGTTTGGTTGAAGACAGTGTTTTAGCCATGAAGAATTCCATGTCGATGCGTACCCCATGAATGAACATGACCTCCCTGCTGGTCAGACACTTACTGTGCAGTGTAGTGATGTCATTAAATACTATCTACATAAGTTACAATTTACTGGATTTGATGAGCATTACATGAGTCTTTTAAAAAGGTTGAGAGTGAGCAAAACATCTTGCCTCAATCTGGCCTCTGGTTCTAGTTTGCCTGCGCAGAAACACTTGAGCAAGACCAGAACTTCTTTGCTTTTCCCACTTCTTGTCCTAGTCTGTCAGCAACTCTCCTAGCATGGTTAGACGTTGCTTAGAGGATGACAAGGAACAGAACATTTGCAAAACATATCCTGATTTTCTTCTACATAAATTTTTCTGAAGAAGTTAAGCATAACTCAAACCTGGAAACACCACACAGTCTGGTGATGCAGAGTTGGAATTTTTATGGTCTATGGTCTACAGCTCTTGGATCCCTTGGCAGCCAGGATTCTAGAGCAGAAATTATCAGTAACAATGACACCAAAATTAATTATGGCAAGGTCAAACCACCTTTGGATGGCAGTGTTGGGAAAGTTCATCAAGGCTAAACACTCATTACCTATTTACACATTTTTTTGTCTCAGCAAGTGAATCCTTCAACTAACTCTGCTGTCCCATTAGACAGGATAATATGGGGCTAGACAGAGGGGTTTTCACAACCCTATGCAAGCAGAAAATCATGAGTGTTTAGGGTGTACTTCCTGCAGAGCCCAAGTGATATAGCCTCTTTATGCACAAAAAAAAGGCTGTCCCCCACCTTGCTACAATCTCCTTTCTGGTAATTGTAGAGAACTTGTTTGTTGTCCCAGGCAACTAGCAATAGGAAATAGCCTCAAACTATACTAGGGGAGGTTTAGGCTGGAAATTAGGAGGAATTTCTTTTCAGGACGATTAAACACTGGAATAGGCTGTTCAGGGAGGTGATGGGGTCACTGTCCCTGGAAGTGTTTAAGAGAAGACTGGGCATGGTACTTAATGCCATGGTCCAGTTGACATGGTGATGTTTGGTTGGTCGTAGGTTGCACTTGATCTCAGAGGTCTTTTCCAACCTAATTGAGTCTATGAAAGCTGTGGCCAATAGCAGCAAAAAGATGCTGGAGTTTTATCTCTGCTGCAGAAGAAACTACCGTCTGAAAACTAGGGTCTCAATTAATATTGTAAATACTCATTTTAAGTGGTAAGAATTGCCACAGATACCTAGAGAGGAATTTTGATACGGTGCAGGAGAGAGTATTTATGGCAGTAGCGACATTTCCAGAGACTGACATCTTTATAAAAACTGTTTCTTCATGGGTCTTCTGAAGCACAAGCATCTGTTCAATGCTTTGCATTCTCTTTGTATTAACAAGATTGTACACACTACCCGTGTATTCCCAAGACAAGTAAACACCAATTCCCAAGCACAGGCATCACAGAGCACAGGTTTTCCAACTGCAGACCTACATGCCCCGCAGCAAAGCAGTGCAAGAATTAAAGAGGGGGAGGAAGGCAATTTCCTTGTATGTAGCTGTTCACCTGCTTCTTTCATCCACGTGGCAGTGTCTGACTGTTTGCTCTGGAATATTTGGAATGGTTTTAAAGTTCTACTTCCTCCTTTCAAGCACTGAAGTGGTTTTATAATGTGTTAATGCCTACTAACCATCACAGATACAGGCTTGTGTGTTCTATTTTAGTCACTCATTGACTCCTTTTGGTCACAAGCCGTTTTAATGAGAGCATGTTAGATCATTGGTACCATTGCTTCTTTTCCTATGGAAAAGAGATCCCATTTAATCTTTTTTAAAAGGAGGGAGGAGGGGGTAATGACCAAATTCCAGTACAGTATTTACTTTGGCTGGCCCAGATCTCAGCAAGTGTAAATACATCTGAAAGATCAGATACAGATAAATGTTTCAGCTAACAGCTTTTTACTGCCATGTTAGAAAGCCCTGAAAACTCTGAGCTTTCAAAACAGTTCTTTCCACCCTGCCCGAAGGAGGTGTGGGGTCTTTGTAGCAGGAGTCATTGCTGCCAGTAGAAGACCTGCGTGCTTGTTAGCATTTTTTTCAGAAGAGTAAAAACCCTTATGTATGTACTGAACACTCCATAAATTATCTTAGAACTGGCATTAGTATATGCTTCACTCCTGGCTTTGTCTCAGTGCTGAGAGCAGACAAGAAGATCATCACCACAGAATAGAGACGATCTAAAGCATAGCAGCCTGATGTGCCATTAGCCTTGTATGACTTCATATGATCAGCTTTTCTATTCCCAGGTTCACACGGATTCACAGGTTATTCTGAGTTGGNTGATCTAAAGCATAGCAGCCCGATGTGCCATTAGCCTTGTATTCCCAGGTTCACATGGATTCACAGGTTATTCTGAGTTGGAAGAGACCCACAGGATCATCTAGTCCAACTCCCAAGCGAACGCCCACCCAGATCCTGCCTCACAAGCTCAGTGAGAACATGGCTCATGAGTCAGAGGAAAGTGAGGCACTGGGACAGGGTGCCCAGACAAGCTGTGGATGCACCATCCCTGGAAGGGCAGGTTAGGTGGGGCTTTGAGCAACCTGCTGTAGGGGAAGGTGTCCCTGCCCAGGGTAGAAAGGCTGGAATTAGATGATTGTTAATGTCCTAACCCAAACCATTCCATGATTCTACGAGTCAGACTTTCAGTAGTCAAGCATGAGACAGCACAGCTTATGATAATGAACTATGTTTAGCCAACAGAAGAGTTTCACCAGTGTTCCTGTGCCTGTCAGTGCATTTTCCAGCCAAGTTCTGCAGGCAATCTCTGAAACATGTCTTGCAAAAAGGTGATCTTTTGCCTATCCTTTTTCCACATGTTTCCATAGAGGTTTTGGGACTACATATAGACATCAGTGAACTCTGCATTGCTCTGTTACACTTCAATTGTCAAAGTAAACTTAATAAGAGCAGAAAGCACTGTTAGCCTAACCAAGATGGGAGAAGGGTCTCAGTTACATGAAGGACCATGCAGATATAATTTTTTAATTTACATTCCTGACATGGCCAAATTTAATAATTAAAATATTAATGTGTTCCTGGCACCCACGTTTGACCAAGCCATCTTCAGAAGATAATGCTTTGATTGATCGTAGGTACTGAAGGATTATATGGCTTAAGGATGAAATTGCATATGGGAAAAACATAATGTAAACCAGTCTGTTTCAGGAGATATATTTCTAGTTTATGAAAAATTAGGAGCTTACTAATAGGATTAGTGCTCACCATACTGCAACTGAAATTGAAACACAATTCACCAACAAGACATACTCAGTAAGGATCCAGGAGGCTTATCAACCCAGACTGCCAAAACACTGCTGTTATTCTGGTCTTCAGAGTTTGTCTATTTGACTTCCAAAAGCTTGGCTTCTCTTTCCAGATGTGAGGTATTAACATGATTAATCCATCAGATGTCTGGATCCTACAATGTTTCACTTCACAGCACATATGCAGAAATTAACCTCCTAGAGAGGTAATTTGCATACCTTCTTTAGGTACGCAAACTATGGATGTAAGATGTTTTGCAGATGCATTAACCTAACACATTGGGAAAAAATGTCCCTGTAGTCTCATGAATGTCCCCTGACTAGGTTATTCTATGCCGTTTTTGTGTTTGTATAGCAGCTATCACCCACCCATACATTCACCCCTGTGAGATCTGCTTTTCCTTGTCCATTGGCCTTGAAATTTCTGACAGCTCTGTTAACTCTCCTCGCTTCAATAAGTTGTGCCTCTTTGGTCCCACAAAAGCTGTGACTCTTCAGCTTGATTTTATTCCTTAACACTCACCCTGTATTAGGAAAGGAGTGAGTTGGCCTTCTTCTGTGGATCTCTGCCTGGCCTCATGAGTAGCCTCTTCCTCTGTCCTGCCAGTATCAGGCTGAGGAGCAGGTTGAAGATGTAGTAAAAACGCAGAGATTAAAGGATAGAAGGATCACCATGCATTCCGTTTACTGCTGAATACATTGTAAATAAATCGGTATGTCAGCAATTATTTTATTCCTCAGTTTAGATACCACTAGGGAACAAAAACAAAACCCATAGACCAGTCTGTTCAGAAAGCCCTCAATGAAAGCTACAAGCTGCCTTTGAAATTCAAAGAAAATTCAGTTCCTGACTCCAAAGTACTAGTAAAACCTCAGACTTGATGTTTCCAATCTATTGCTTTTTTTTTTTTTTAACAATGGAGAATCAGGATGGAACAATGTTGCAATGTTTAATTCTTCATAGTTTTAGCAAGCACTCAGCTGACTGTTGTAACAGTAACTTGCTTAGAAAGCAAAGCCTTAAAGTAATTTTCTACAGCAGACTTGTATACATTACTGTTTCCAACCTTTAGGGCTACATTCATCATCCTTCTAACCAGAAAGAAGCCACCAATTATGGAACCATTCCATTAGAAAGAAAACAGGGTAGAAATGGAGGAAGGATATTTGGAAAAATTTACACATCAGATCACACTTCGGGGGGTTATTTCAGCAGAAACTACATAATGGTCTAGAAAACTGACATTCCTTTTTTTTTTTTTTTCTTTTTTAATAGAAGTCAGATTTATTTGTATTTTATATGATGACTAGTGATTTACATCTCACCCATTTCAGAATATTCAGGGCTCCAGGCATATCTCCAGCCAGAAGCAGACTATTCAAATAATTGTTGGTCCATCCATTTACTAGTCACAACAAGGCCTTCTGTGACTAATTATAGCCCGAGTACAGCAGGAGAAGCAGCTTCAAAGAACAGGAATCTTCAGACACACTACTGGTTCCCTTGGTTCCCAAATTTGTTATTTATGTGGATTACACTGAGCTGACAGATCTAACTGGGCTGTTGAAGATATGGTCAAAGAAGCAGAGTCACTCCCTTCCCTTTTATTGTCTTCTGAAGAAATAACAGTCATACGCATCTGTAACTAGAGGAAGTTCTTCATCATTGGACTTCATTTGGACTTTTATATGCTGTTCCAGTAGCATCTGAGAATAGATCAATATAGTATTTGGTAGGGAGTTGTATTTCCTCGTGATGCACTGTAAATCTTTTACTGAAGATATTCCCACTGTTTGTTGTTGAAAATCGATAAAAATAAACCTTGTAAAGTTAAAGCCTGGCAATGGTTCAGCACAAATCAGAGGGAAGGAGTAAGAGGCAATGAGCCTCCCTCCTCCTCTTGGACAACTCTCAGATTGTTTCTCAATGAATATTCAGTAACACTTTCCAGAAATCTGGGAACAAATTTAAAAATAAATTAAAAATATTCAAAGTTATGAACACTTCATTGTGAACTCAAACAGGATTTCTGATCCACTTTGGTGGCTTTCTGGTACTGAATTGGAGTATACCCTAAACTTATCCACTCCAGAGGCTGATAAGAGCACATCAGCCTTGCTCAGCTCAGATTCAAGGAGTTATTTTTGAGCATTAGAAAGCTGTGAAACAACCAAAATAGGTAGCAAGTGGGAACAGTCCACTGTGCAGAAAAGTTTCTCCAAAGTTAACAGAAGTCACTACCCCTGGGTTACTCCAGCATCATTCTTTTGCCACATGTCTATTAATTGCTCATCTGCACCATCTTAGGGAAAAGTCTTGTACTATTTCCATGAAATTCAATTATGCAGAGAAGTAAAAAATGCTTTGGAATTAAAGTGGAAAACTTCCCAGTACTGTGGACAGTGCGGAGATCAGTCTTAATCTAAACAGTATCTCAGTCTATATTATCAATTTCAATAGCTTTATTTAAACAGCTATTCTTAATCACTTATATAATCACGAGACTGCACTACCTGTAAGAATGCAGTGACTGCATTTCCCAAAGAAATAAAAACCCTCATGAACTGTCATATTGAAATCAATATCCAAAGAACAAGAAGGTATTTCACAACAGACGCTCCTTCCTAATATCAGTAGATGAATGAAAAATTCAGGTCATAAATTATATGTCCCCAGAAGAGATAGGAAGGATGCAAGAGAACTTTCCACTGCTTGAAGAAGCAGACAAAAAGTTACTTAAAAGCACAAAAAATGTAACCAATCCCTACAAAATGAAGTCAACATGGTACAAGAATGGGGCAATGAAAAAAGTGTGGTGCCCCTGTCCCACTGGAATATCCAATAGGCACCATAAGATTGTGCTGGTAAAGCCCTTGACAGTCTTGAATATAGAATCACAGGATAAAACCCAACTATAAAGGAGGGGAAAGTGATTAAAATAAGAAAGAAAGTATGGAGCAAATGAGGTGTTGCCTTTCTGAATCATCTGCCTTTTGCAAACCCAGCAAGCTATCACCCCTTGATGAGTTACCTCTGCCATGTAAGCTGCTGTCCGTGTGGGACAGGATGATGGTGTTATCTTAGTGTTGGGTTTCCTTTCCCTCCAGGGATCTGTTTACTGTTCTGGCAGCCTGCTTGCCTGTTACAAACAAAGAGACCTCACTGCTTGCTGTGAGTGAGCGAGGGGGCTGCCCCAGCACTGCAGCAGTCCCCTTCTAGCATCTCAGGCAGCAGAAGAGTTTGCACATTTCTGCTGAATCCAGGGAAGAATAAAAAGGCAAATACAGCAGTTAAGTTTGTTGAAATCAGCAAATTTTGCATCTTCTCGGGAAAAAAGAGAGAAAGTTGGCAACGACTTGAAGTGCGTCATGTCAGGGATAACAAATTACTTCACTGGAAAAAAAATCTAAATGTGTTAAAATCCCATTCCTATTTAATCAAAATAGAGTTAGATGTGAGCAACCAGAGCTTCTGGCTCTGTCACATGTAAAAACATGACCAAGTCACCTACAATACGCTGCTAGTCTAGCAGAGATTGTGCTGTGAGATACCAGAGTTGACTTGCCTGCCAAGATTTGGGTGAAAATACTCGGTTTAGCACATAATCTGGTTTTGACCAAGCAGCTTCTAAAATCACTCATAGTTCCCATCAGCCAAATTCACTTCTGCTTGTACAGCTGTTCTCTTCTGTGCAGATGCACCAGTGTGAGCCACTCTGCCAAGCATACACTGTACAGTCTGCTCTCTGCTGCATCCCTGACTTTTTGGACCTCAGGACGGAAGGTGCAGTGAAAACACCGGCCACTACTTCTAAATTCGTCTTGGTGCCTGCAGGTTATACAGCATATCACTCCAAAAAGGGCAGAGAAAAACTGCCATCCTGGCTCAGCAACACTTTACAGTACCATAAACAATCTTGGAATGATGGGCCAGCTGAAAAACCTCCGGGTAGAATGACTTTTACTTATATTAATTTCACAAACACAATTTCACCAACACAATTTCACCCCTTCCTCCATGATTCCTGCTGTTTAGTTGTAGCTGGAAGCTACACACCACCTGTAATTGTACCAACGCTGCTTCCATTTTCTGTATAAGGAAATTCAGGAGGGTGCTTTCTGTTGAAGATCCAGCTTCAATCTCATTAATTCAATTAATCTTCAATTAAAGTCATCCAAGTGACCTCAGCATCAATCAGACTCTTTAAACACAGTTTTATCAGGTTCTTCACACACACATGTTCTCAAACTTACTTAAGCAAGTACCAGTTTAAAAAAACCAACAACAAAATGAAAGCATTGTGTAAGAGCCCAGTCATGTTCTCTGCAGGCATACAACTGACAGGTGACACTTGACAGTTCATTGCTAAGTGAGAATAAATAGAAGAACTAGAAGAACTCTGGGAATTGAAGCTAGCTGATAGTCATGTGTTTTGCTTCAAAAAGACGTCTCATAGCACACCGCTACCTGAGGTTGAGGTGAAGCATATACAGTCCTTTACATGACAGGAACTTGCAATGGTATATTTTTCCAGAGCCAAAATAATGCATTTACAGAATTATGCTGGTGCTGAATAAAAATTAACCCATGAGGATAAGCAAAAAGTGCTCAGCATTAGCCCATCATAAAGTGTAACTGAAGTGATTGTACCAAATATTCATTTTTCCAAAGACATGGAGCATGAGTGACGGCATAGGTTAAAACGCTGGGGCTTTTTAAAAATGGAAATATTTCATATTTTCTTCCACTTTATTTAAAACAAAAAACTAACCCAGATTTCAAAGTGGCTGCTACAGGAATGAAAGTGAAGTCAGTATTGTTGTGGTAGATGCAGTAGCATAACTGTTTCTATGAGAGGTTCTGAAACTAGTCTCACTTGGTTTACATCACTGCTATCAGTGAGCCTTCAGGGCGTGATATCTAAATACAGCCTCAAAACTATTTCACTTTCTCTGTATAAAGTTGTCACTTTTTGTCTTGTGTTTCTCATTGTTACTGGCAGGTCTCCCCACCCACAATATTCACAGTCAATGGCTCACTCAATACTCAACATTATTGTTTTCAGACAAGGAACATTGTAGTTCAGAGACTTGTGGGGACAGTCATCCCACACAGCAGTGTCACCCAAATGCTGCCATCAGCAGTCTGACCTCAAAGCCCACCATGACAGGCTTTCTGACACAGACCTTCAGGTCTCCATAGAATCATAGAACAGGCCAAGCTGGAAGGAAACTCCAAAGATCATCTGGTCGAGCCTTTCATGAGAAAGGGAGCCCCAGTGAAATCACTTAGCAACCTCTACAGAACTGCCAGCATTGAAGACTCCACTGAATCTGTAGGATGTTCCACTGAATGATGGTTCTTATGGTAAGAAATGTCTTACTTCAAGACAAATATGAACATATTGACATTATGATTAAAAAAAAAGAAAATCACACTTGAAGTGAAAACACATTCCTCAAAATTTTTTAATTACATGTAAGCAGCTTCAGAGATCTAGTCCCATGATCAGATTAATTCTCAACCCAGAAAGCTCTAGAACAAGCAAAGAGAACTCTGCTGTTTCCACTGAACTTCTGAACTTGTGTCAAGCTAAAATGCCCTACTGTGGTAGCCAAAGAAAACAGATGTCTGACAGTGGCACCACCAGCCTGGGAAGATCCACTTCATTGATGAGGTCTTCTCTCAGTCTCCTCCAGGCTGAACAGACCAAGTGACCTCAGCTGCTCCTCACACAGCTTCCCTTCGAGGTCCTTCATCATCCTTGTGGCCCTTCTTTGGACACTCTTTAATGGCTTAATGTCTTTTTTTATATTGCGGTGCTCAAAACTGCACACAATACTTAAGGTGAGACCAATTAGATCTGTCTTTTCATTAACTTTAAAATGTGAGTGTCACTTTATTACAGCATATAATAATATGGGTGAGTGGTGGCACTGACCCATCTGTTTCTTGCCCTAAGGAGTTTCAGTGAAGCTGAGTTGGGAGGTTTAGGCTGGATATTACACAAAGCTTCTTCACCCAAAGGGTGGTTGAGCACTGGAACAGGCTGCCCAGGGCAGTGGTCACAGCACCCAGCCTGACACAGTTCAAGAAGCATTTGGACAATGCTCTCAGGCACATGGTGTGACTCTTGGAGTGTCCTGTTCAGGGCTTGGACTTGATCCTGATGGGTTCCCTCCAATTCAGCATATTCTATGGTCAGCTGAGAAAGCCCAGACAAACTCTACTGGGCTGTTTGTAGCTTTGGAAAGATGTTTTATAAAAAACAAAAGCCAGATGCAAGTAATGAATCTCTGGAGTTATTGCTATCTTCTTTCCCTGCCTTAGAGAACAAAAGATTCTTAATTTATAAAGTGTCATCAACTTACCTCTCCCAGCACCCAAGCTAATTTTGCCATCTTTACAAAGCTTTGTACAGGGCTAACATACCCAAGGCTTTTAAAGTCACTTCTGCCAAGTTACAATTAGAAGTGTTAAGAAATCCTTTTTACATTTTGTCTAAAACTCTACCACCTCTTCCTTCTGAAGGACTGTTATCACATTTTCATCCTTTTTATGGTTAAAGCTCCAAAAATTAGCTGACCTTTTGCTCACAAAGGCCTTTATCAGTTAATTCTCAGCACTGAAATGCTTTAATGCCTTCAGAATAGGAGGGAGAGGACAGAGGAGTATTCTACGAGAGACAGTAACACCTTATTTTCATGGAACCTCCCAGCAGTACGACTCAGGATCTTCCCGTTACTCTGCTTTCAGCTAATTCCAAGAGATTTAGTAAGTAGTAGAAGCAATAATCAATCTTGAGGTTTCAATTCCTCCTCCAGCCACTTCTCCAAACTGATAGGATGACAGTTTGTGTCAAGCTGTTAATTCCTCATGTACACTCGGGTCTCCTATACTACAGTACACTGTCCCAGTGTCTCTGCAGGTGGGCAGACCCGGTCTCTCCATACTCGGGATAGATGTGGTGCCTGGTTTCGGATATCACATCTACCCTGAGAAAGTCTCAGANTGTCGCCTGGCACTGTTTCAGCACTGTCCTGCTGTGTATTGGTGTTTGTGTTGGTGTTTCCCAGCACCCACGGCCACCCCACACCGGGAAAAACCCTTTTCTGCTTGGCTGGGGACACGGGTGCGGGGGAGCCACCAGCATCACTGCCCCAGTGTCTCTGCAGGTGGGCAGACCCGGTCTCTCCATACTCGGGATAGATGTGGTGTCCAGTTTTGGATATCACATCAACCCTGAGAAAGTCTCAGACACCACATCTAACCTTGAGTGGGGAGGGGGGGGAGGAGGGAGGGCAGCACACGCTTGAGTGGAGCCGAGCCACTGCTGGAGTGGCACACGCCCGGCTGGGCTCTGCCTGAGCCAAACCGCTGTGGCTCCCTCAGGGTGGACACAGCGCAGGCAGAGCAGGACACCCATGGTCCCTGCAGCACAGTGTGGGGGTTGAATATTCATGACTGTCTAAATTGAGTATTCATGCGTGTCAGGCCACACATGCGCAGTTGCAAAATGGGCCTCCTTAATCACTGAAAAATCACGCCCCAAAGATATGAAGCCGCTATTTGGGGGGCGCAAAGTGGAAGAGGGCCGACTGTATTACCATGTTTTTAACATCTATTTACAGATCAGCACAGAATGTAAAAACAATTTTATATTTTTATTATATTTATACTGAATGGTTGATGCTTTATGAGTCACCATGTAATTTTTAGCCACAGAAAAAAACCCAAAAACAATCCTTGAAAATGCTGGAATCTGGTCTACAAATCTAGCATTGAATCTGTGGTTCTTTTATTTAGAGTTGAAGAGGGTGGAGTGGTAAATGGCTGGAAAGCAATTTTTTTCCCCAAACACTTGAAAAAAATGTTTTTTGTTACTTTCCTCAATAGCTGCAGTTTCAAACAAGCCAATAAAAAATGGCCACTAGTGCTGACACACCTCTCTTCCACCTTCAAAAGATGGAAGGAAAAGCCTTTATTTCCCTTTTTGCACTTGGCTTCTCCTTGCCTGTGCTACCCCGGAGCTCCCTGGGGTTTGGTTTAGCATGACAGTAAGGCCTGCTGGCCTCTTCATCCTTTCAAAACTGTAGCATTCAACCTTTTCTTCACTGGTGATTGTCCTGGTGCTTATGAGGCGAAATCCATCTTTGAGTAAAGTGTGAAAAAGCAGGCCTAGCACATTAGTACCATTAATCAGCTTTCTGTTATCAGGCTTTATGGAAACATACCTAAAATGAGGAAAAAAGATAGCAGTTACAACACACTTTAACCACTTGACAGTGCAGGTCAGCGCAGCTGCACATGTTTACAGCAACCAAGGCTCTGGGTACTTTTTTCCTCCTTTAAGGACAACTGAATTCTTTCCCTCATTAACAGCAATTCTCAGTTCCCAATTCACATGTTGGGGAAGAAGCACTTCTCTCTCACACAGCCCTCTCTCTCGCCATCCCCAAACTTACTTTAAGAAAATAGCTGTGACAACTTCCATCTCGTTTCACTTAAAGGAGGAAAGAGGAATGGCAGGCTGCCATAATAATGCTGCAACAGTTTTTCAGGTAGGAGGAAATGAAGGGACAGTGAAGTCACATTCACCCCAAGAGCATCACTTCCCAGCACACGGGATCTCTGTCTACAAACAGTGACATTTATTGCAAAGGTACCTTGTACAGCAGGTCTTGTGATAACAAGTATGAAAACCATTTTCACATTGCCTCCAATTTTACTTGATATAAAGTACAGTGTAAGAATCTACCCAGACGTTTTTAGGAACAAAAGTCACATAAAAATACTATTACAAAATCCGTTAACTAACAGGCACGAAACTGTTCCACAGTTCACAGGAATTTACACCAAATATTCATGGAAACCACAAAAAAGGCAAGAGAGCCTGTCACCATAAAGATTAAGAAAGCAAAAATTCAGCAGGCAACATAATCAAACTTGACTAGTTTCATTACTCAAGAAAAGTTCCTCTGTTGATCTGCAGAGGAAAACTTTTACCAAGTCTGAAGAAATAAAGGAAAGAATCAGAAATATTTTTCCCACTATTTAAGCTGCCATAACCTACTCAAACAATTGCTAGTCCATTAAAACTAGTAAAACATTGCAAAGTTAAGGTTTGGCACATAAATATATGCTGCTTCATGAATGCAAACTAGTTTTCCTTCTACTTGCTTAGCCAAAGAAAACTGGAAGAAAGATAAACTATTATTTTTTTTATACTAATCAAAAGCAGCGTTTGTTCATATATTCAGATAGAATAACCCTTTTGGAAATATTTCAATGAAATTTCCATAAAATCCCAGATGTTCTAACAGCCAGAGAGAACAAATTAGGTTACATTTTCTTACACAGCAAGAACATGCCTCCACACAATAGAGACATCCAGCAAAAGTTTGTTTTAAAAACCTAAGTTGTCATTAGAATACGATACTGCTATCTCAAAAAATTACTGATACACAGTAATCTTAATAAAAACAGAACCTGGCTCTGAATTCAAAGAAAACCCACTATGTAGCATATACTTAACAATCTACCCCTTCTCCCTCTCCCAGTAAAAGGCTCTACATGAGCTTTCCAGTCCCTGAAATGCTACCTTAGTTTCATTGGTGTTTTTAACCCTGTTTAGCCATCCTCTTTTTCCTCTTTTCCATATGAAAGCCTTTTGGACTGTGAGCTAGTGGAGATTTTAGGCTTCCCTCCAGTACTTCATTCCTTTACTTTGTTTCCTTTGCTTCATTTTACTCTGTGTTTTTCATGTCCTCTAGAATGTGACTGATGCTATGAAATTCTAAAGCAAGTGAGGAGGAAAGGGCAGAGAGAAAGATCCAACAGAATTCATAAACAAACATCAACAACATTTTAGAAAGCTGAGGAACAGGCAACAGAAATTAAACAGTGTAACAGAATTTGTGTGTTTCAGAACTAGAAAAAAGATTAAACCAGAAGAAAGAAGGAAATATAGTTCTTGTCTCTCAGACAGTTTCTTTAAAATGAGCTTTGCTAGCACGTAGGGTGCACTACCTGAACTAAGTCACAAAGGCATCTCCATAATGAGAAGTCACACCAGAAGAGTACCTGGCCTGAAACTGGTCCCCAGCAGAGTACCCAGTACCACACTGAAAAACCATATCATGATGAGAAGGTCTTTCCAAAGGCAGTGGAATGAGTGTTTTCTGAGAAGGAAAAGGACTGCTCCAGCTCTGTCCTGATTGCTGCCCTGTGAACACAGTGATCTGCTCAGCTAGTGCCTCAACAGTGGTACTGCAGGAACCAAAGATCCGGAAAAAGGCCTGCATTTCTTGAAGAGAAAAACGCACTTCCAGAATCTCCAGCCTCGGCTTCAGCAGATGTTCCTGGCTCAGGAGATCGGCCAGTGGGTACAGTCCATAGAACTCTGCTTCTCTCCGCAGCCTCTCATAGTCTGAGAAATCGGTCGGTAAGGAGACCTGGAGAGTCCTCAAGAAGTCCATGATGAAACTAAATAAAGCTCCATCTCTGTCCACAAAAAACTCTCCATTCACCAGTTTGAATTCCCGGTCATCATCATTCAACATCCGTGCTAGCCTGGACTCGGGGAACTGCTGCAAGGTAGAAGCTCGAGTTACAAATCTCACACCTCCCACGCTCAGAACGACCACCTCTCGACTACTCATCACTAATTCAGCAGCTCAGAAATCGTTACTCTGATCTACATGTTTGTGACTTGATCCTTCCTAAACTGCAAGGCAAGAACCACTGAGTGCTTTTAGAAGTGTTTGGAGTGAGGTGTGGAGCAGGAACAGGATTCCCAGGCAACAAGTATGTAAATATCACATACAATAGTTTTGTTTGCTGGGTTTGGTTGCTTGGAAACTTTGATTCTTGGAATTTAATGTTTTATTTTTGAAACTAACAGCTTGCAAGGACTTCTGGAATATAGTGAATTGATCTTCACAACTTACTAAACTTTGATAAAAGGCCAAAGTATGGCACAGGTTATGTTTGTTTTCTGGAAATGTCCACAGAATGTTTTCATTCCAGACACTTCTGTTCACAGGACCACTGCAAAAAGAGGTTAGATGTGCTACAAGCAAGACATTTCAGTATTGTATGCTCCTAGAGAAGGGCACTTCAGAGAACTCAAGCTTAAGGTTCACTTTAAATCACTGTTATCCTAACGCCAAGTCAATACACTCAGAATATTCAATGAACTCCTGAAACAAGGTACACAAAAATACAGTAACAGCAGAAGGACCTATATAAGTTCCAATTCTAAAGCACTTCAAACACCAACGATATCCATACACCTGTTACATGACACCACCTGTACAAGGAATCATCCAATCATTTTTCCTGGCTTTTGGAATTATGATCTGGAGAGACAGAGAGGGACAGAAGAGAAAATGCTCTCCCTGCCACCTCTGCAGGCTAAGCTGCCCTACTGTGGCAGACCCTTGTATGCCTTTGTTACCCTGAATTGTTCTTGTTAAGGCCACTTTTTAAGAAAGTGGGGCTTCAGAGGAACACGGACCTAGCAAAGCAGCTCAGTTACCCCAACAATTCAATGTTGGAAAAGTAAACTGCAAAGTATATACTATCTGCAAAGTACATACTAGCTTGCAGCTTGTTCTTATCAGCCTGATTTCTCATCACCTCTAGAATTTATGCATACTCTGAAGATGTATTTTTGTATGGAACGCATAATCTGAAAGCACAGGATAATTACAACATTTGGTTATTAAAAAAAAATATATATACATATATCTACAGCTTCAGTGAAAAGCTATGTATAGTTTCAGTGAGAAGAAACATCTTCAGATAGAAGGAGGTTCCAGACTGTGAATGATGCATGCTACAATTAGCAGTGGAAGGGCAGTCCTCAGCAAGCCTGTCAGTACAGTGCTCACCTCAACCACAACTGTTCTTCCTCTTACCAAACGAACTTTCAGTTAGAAATAAAAAAAAATTAAACTCAGATCTCTTACCTGATTCTACAGTTAAATTAACATTAAACTAAGTACAGAGTTTGGCCCTACAGTTTGGTAAGAAAAATGATTTCCAGTGAGTAATATTTGCATATTCACCACTGAAAGAAGAATCCAGAAACAACGTGTTCTTCAAAGCTCCATTTCATCTTCTGGTTTATCAGTGCTCAAACTATGTGAACAGTATCAATGTTTTGGAAACATTTTTAATCTTCCAGTGTTTTCACTGGAAGTCTTAAAGAACCAAATAATTTTAAGAAGGTCTATGTTTCCTTCCCCAGATCTCTCTTCGTTCTTACGTTTCAGTAGGAACAGTTATATATTTGCACAAAAAATGTGAAACATTTTCCAGTACAACCAATGTACAGTTTTGACACGTTCCTCTTATAAGTAAAAGTGTATCTACCACCTGTATAGAGGTTAAGACTGCCTGCTGTACTATGTTCCTGCTGGCTGCCCAACAGTACAAGCTAACTGTAAAGAACTGAGATTTCCAGTACTGGAGATGGTCAGCGACTGACTCCACAAAGGATATTCTGATGACAGCAAGAATAAGCAAGAAAATAAGAGAGTTCACTATAAATCTGCGCGAAAAGACCGAGGGAATCTTGAATTTGAAAGTGTTTTCCTGAGGCAAGGAAAGTTTGTCCACATCAACTAGTTTTATTCCATTCCACTGGCTGGTATCAAAGCTCTTCATTGTGGGGCTGATGTCCACCGTGGAACAAGGCAAAGGGGTTTCTTTGAGCACCTTGATTTTTTCCCTGAACTCCTGCATCTGTTGCAGAAATATAATGGGTTCAGAAACATCTTTGAAGGCCTCTGCAATGTTAAAAGCCATCCGCTGCTCTTGCAGAATTGTGTTCAGTTTATTAATTTCCGGATCATAGGCCTGCATTACTCCAAGCTTCATGGTTTCAAAGTCAGAGAGAATCTCATTTCTCTTCTGCTCCAGCGTGTGCTGCAGCTTCTCAAAGAACTCCTTCACTTTGTCGGAATCTTTGGCCAGCATCTGCAGAGCTTTCCTCTTACTGGTTTCCAAAGTATCGAGCCGTGAGAGGGCATCTCCACAACGCCAAGTTTCGAAGCCCTGGAACAGGGTTTCAAAAGCCCGCTTCTCCTGGGAATAAGCTTCTTCAATAGAACAGAAAACATGCTTTGTGTGGTCACCTCGGGTGGCACAAACCCCACAGATCAGCTGCATGTCTGTCCGGCAAAAAATGTTGAGGGGTTGCCCGCTGTGCACTTTGCACACAGGCATTTTTGGAGTTACTTTGATTTTGTTGTACTTCTCCACAATACCTTTCAGGGAGTAGTTGACCTGCAAGCTGTTGACTCCAGTAACGGGAGTCTCCTTCCTGCATGTGGGGCACTTGAAAGGGGAAGGCCTCCAAAGCACACTCCGCACATTTCCCTCAAGAATTCCCTCCAGGCACTTTCTGCAGAAATTGTGCGAACAGGGCAGGACACGAGGATCATCAAACAGACTACAGCAAATGGGACAGGTGAGATCTTCCTCTAGGAGCTCCATCATATCCTAGGAAAGAGAAGAAAGATGGTAACAGAACTTACTACACTTATTTCTCCAGCAAGGAGACCATTCAAAAACTGATCTCCATCCAAGACACGTCTCAGTGAGAAAAGGTTCTACTTGTTTCTCCACTATCCTTAAGACAAAGCCTCAGTTGGGTTTCTGCAGCCAGCCCCCCATACCTGTGGTATCTGGGCAGCAGATGGCAAGCACAAGAATGGTGCAGTGTTCAGGGAGACCCTTTTTTTTTGGACTTTCAACTAGAAATGCTGGGAAAGAAGGCTTGCCAATCCCAGCAAGGACACCGAAAGAAAATAACACACCTACTCATATAACAGTTCATGACTGACATCTTTCGTCGCTGACACAATACACAGAAACTGGATTTGTACAAAACATACCTAGCTAATATGCCCTGCTAAGATTTGATTAGCCTCTAGTTGCTCAACTCAAAGTTTTCAGTTTCAAACCCTAAACTGCTACTGTAGACAATATTAAAAGTGACTGAGATAGTCCAGCTTCAGTATTTCTGCTTCTACAGAATATGTGATGTCTCTCTGCTCTACTTGCAAGGCCAAAAGAGAGTCACCTTTCACTTTACAAATTAGGTTTTTCTTGCTCCTGCAATATTTTTAAATAACCAAGTGAATCTGTTACTGTTGAACTATTCAGCACAAAGTTAAAATACTTCAAATAACAGCTACCTATAATGCTTGGTAATTCATCATGCAACAAAGCTGTTAACCATTTTTACTCATCTGCAATCTCTGTTTCCAATTCCATTCTCTCCTCCACCAGCATTCAGGCTTCAGCAACTTCTTTCCATGGAGAGGACTTACAGGAAGATGATTTATCATGCAGTCCTTCAGCTGGAAAATCTCAATGAAGGGACCCAATGCTCTACCCTGCCCTTGCCTTTAACCAAAGCCAAGTTCTCACATGCAGACATCTTGTAACTTACAGCAAGTTCTTAGAGCACAAATAGCTAAAAGACCAAAATAGGTGACAGTTTGCATTAGTCAAAGCTCTCAAACACTTAGTTTTGAGCTATAATTAGAAAGATGCTTCCCTTGCATAAATTCCTTCCATATTATATAACGTGTGTCCATATATACAGAATAAAATTTCTTTTATAAATTGGAAGATGTATTCCAAAACAAGTGCATCAAATACTGTTTGACTACAAAGCACGTGAATGAGTTCTTAATTAGTTTTGATGTAACTACTAAGGTTTCTGTCCCCTCAAAGAAATACAAAGCCTCACAGCCCCTGTTCCAGGTGGAACGGAGCTGCACTCACAGCCACATCTGCCCAGAACAGAAAGAAAAGTGCACCTTATCAGGAACTGGCTCTGTGTTTGTGTGTGTGTGTGGCACTAAGGCCATCAGGCAGAAGAAGCCACCAGTACAGCTAGGGAAAAAGCCCCAGAGAAGAGTCTAATGACTCCATTTACCACCTAAGGGTTCCTGTAAGCCCAGAGATTCCATTCAAAAAACCTCATTTTCTGCAAGAAGAATCTGATTTTGAAGCACCTCTCGATGCCAAAACAAGCAACATTCTCTTCCGTCTCTTTCCTACTGCTAAAAATGATGAGATGACAGGAAGATGATGATTTTGTCCCTATACTCTTGAGTCTTCCTCTTCATGAATAATTCTTTCCAAGTTGTACACACAGCAGGACAAAGATCAGTTTTGCTCACGTGTTAAGAGGAAAATAACTACCAAACTAAAATGACACTTCTCCATCTTTCTGTAAATGGAAATTCACAGAAAATATTTGCTCTTGTCCATCTCCTTTACCAGGGAGGATTTTACTTTCCAGTTAGTGAGCTGGAAAAGCAGCTTTGCATGCCTGACAGCAAATACTGCAAACCACTGCAGAAAATGCTTACTACTACAACGTGTTCCATCAAAACTTCAGGACAAACAATGAAGATTTTCATGCTCCTAAAAATCAGAAAAATATACACAAAAAGGCTTTATGATCCATATAAAACTCTCCTGTTGTATTCCAACTCCACTTATCTAATTAAATAATTATGCTTTATAAATACAACTGATTTTCAAAACCTTTATATAACATAATTAAAAATGCCAGATTTTAAAAAAAAAAAAAGGGGCAAGTTTATAAGTATTTCCCCCCGCCTTACAACACCAGAAATGCCAAAACAAAAAAAGGGAATAGTTTTGTGACTGGTTGGGATAGAGAACTTCTGTTATCTTTAGGACATTAATTTCAGAGAGTCAATTGTCTGTGGACTGAAACATCCCGTAGCAACCTGGTATTCCTGTGAGGAACTATGGCAACATTTCAGCTTTTCCACTAGGAGTTTCTCTGTGTAACTGCTGTTCCAGGTTTGGATGGCTCTAGAATTCTGCATTTGTAGCACGTGGACCAAAAGCATCTCTGGGTACAAACCCAAAAGATGTCACCCACCAGAAAGAGCAATTTGCAAAGTTTTATCGTCTGGAAAAAAAATGGCAAAGCACATCAAACCAAAAATGCAAAACCAACCACAGTAGCTTCTTCCTACATTCCCAAAGAGAAATTCATTTAGGATGCTTCTTGGCACACAAGTTGGGTTTATCAGCCAGCAGCAGTCTGAAAGCAAAACCAAAACTTCACCAAGCTTCAAACAAAACAAAAAGTCAGCTCCTGAATTATAAGTTTCCTGCAATGGTGTGTATGTATTCTAAATAAAACTTGACAAAGTCAGGCTACATTTCTACAAGCAGCTGAGCTAGTCAGGAGAGGTCTCATCTCCTGTCCTTGGCAAGGACCCCAGCATCTAATTTCACCAGCTTTCTGTCAGACTGGTGTGTTGAACTGGCCCCAAAAAGGGTCCCAGAGAGAGAAAGGAGATCCCCCTTCCAGCAGCAGTGATTTTAACCCTGTTTTACCCTACTGAGAGAAACCGCAACCTAATGGAGGGTCAGTGTAGACATTTTAACACGGAACAATTGACCTCCAGGTGCTGTGGGTAACAAAGAATCACAGAATGTTAAGGGGTTGGAATAGACCTTAAAGATCATCTAGCCCCGAATCCCTCTCCCATGGGCAGGGACACCTCCCACTAGACCATGTTGCCCAAGGTCTTGTCCAACCTGGCCTTGAACACCACAAGGGCTGAAGCATCCACAAGATCCTGGGCAACCTGTTCCAGTGTCTCTTCATCCTCACAGTAAGAAATTTTTTCCTACTATCGAAGCTAAATTTCCCCTCCTTCAATTTGTACCTATTATTCCTTGTCCTCTCACTGCAGTTCCTGACACAGAGTGCCCCTCTGGCTTCCCTGAAGGCCCCCTGAAGATACTGGAAAGCTGGTTATCCAGACGGCCAAAAAGAGCTGAAGAAAGTACCCATGTTTTAAACCTGTTATTTCACGGCCAAAAGTTTTTTTCCAGGAGCACCAGGAAGATCCAAAACGTTCAGCCCCCCAAAAGCTAGAGAGGCCTAGAGAAATAAGCAATCTGTTCTCCGTGCAGTTTCCAGAAAGCCAGAAAGGTCTGGAGAAACAAGAGTGCAGTCACAGCCCCATGACCACCCTTTCATCCACAGGGGCTGCTCCTTGTGCCTCTGACCCGGCAGAGGTTCCCCCACTGCTTCTGGTTATAACCCCCCTCCGACTCTCCCTAAAAGACGGCACTCCAGCCAGCCGCCGGCCCTGGCCTCCCCGGGGCTCCCGCCGGGCACCGCCGCCCCCAGGCCCGGCCCCAGCCCTGCCAAGCACAGCGGAACCANCCTCTCTTCCGGGCCTGGGCCTGGACGCGGACCCGGCTGCTGCCCCGCCGTCCCACCCACCTTGGCCCGCGGCCGCCGATCCACCCCGAGGAAGGAGCTGCTGCGCCTCTTCCTCCTCCGCTTGCCCGAGAGCGGCGAGAAAAGCCGCCGGCGCTGCCGGAAGAGAGGCCCGGCGGTGGCTGCCGCTTGCCGGAGCTGGCGGCCGAGCTGCAGCCTGCTCCTCCGCCCAGATATATACGGGTGTCTGGTGTTCATTAACTCTTAAATGAGACTTCAGGCTGCAGCTCACAGACACACGCTGCACAGCCTACGGAGGAGCGCTGCCGGCTGGCAATGCAGTTGGGCATCTTCCACCTCCTGAAAGTACTTATTAAATAACATAATTTTAGACAGATATCCTTATGTGCTTTGTAAAAGGGCAGTGACTCATGCCTATTTGCTTTAACACACTGTTTGTACCATTTCCTGCTGGTGAATCTGTTGGAAAATATGTAATGCATTCTTTCAAACCTCCACAGGTCTTCCAACTAACCCTAGGGAGATGGGGCTGGAGGGAACCCACGTCCACCGGGGAGGACCCTTTAGTTACAGGATTATGAAACTGTTTCACAGTATTCACAGTATAGATAAAGCTGGAAAGGAGCTCAAAGATCATCTAGTACAACCTATAGTCCAACTAACCTATCATCTACATCTAGATCATATGCTCAACACCTCATCCAGCCTTCTCTTAAACACCTCCAGGGTTGGCTAGAAGTTTGGAGGTGCTGAGACTGCAGAGAACGTTTGCTCTGGGAGTTAGAGTTGCTACACAGAGGCAATCAAGACCTTCAGGTGCATTCCAGTGTCCTGCTTGTGTCTTAATTGTGCAGCATCTTGTTTGCCATTTACTAAAAACAAGTAGTTCCAGGCAGTTTCTGAAAACTGATAGCTTAATCCATTCCTGAGCCACCCAAACTGCAGTCAAGTGATATCCCACTTCCTTGTGTATTTGTTTGTCAAGTAACTACACCTTCCCAATAGCCACTTTTATATCAAGAATTCCTGGTTCTAATACTCTTCTCTGTACTTCCACAGTTAAAGATTAACCATATGGTTAAAGATTAACAACAAGATGGCATTTTAGATTTCTCACCCATTATTAAGTTTGTGTTTTTATCATGTAACGTTTTTTCCTGATATCTTTTGGAGTACATTTTATTCTCCATTAATTCTTTGGGCTGGTCCTACTCTGTCTCCCGATAAATGAAGAAAGAGCTGTATGAGCACAAGAGGGGATGCCTGCCCACCTGAGGTACCTCCTCTTCATTAGGTTCTCCTGAAATGCTTTTATCCCTCCTTGCCTGGGATTTCTTCTGTCAAAGATGAAAGCTTAAAACTTCTGGGCAAACACAGCATGGGATTTCTGTGCTTGGTGCCTAAAAACACTGCCCAGCCAGCATCATACTTAAGTGTCCCATGGTGGTCCTGAGCGTGATCAATCAGAATTTGGACATTTTTCTACTGCTTATCTGATGGAATGATGGGAGTTGCACACAACCAGCTGTTTTGCAAACATTTAAGTCCACCTTTCTATACTCTTTGTTGCTTCAGTAGCAGCAGTTTCAATAGCAGTTTATGAGCTTGCATTCCTGCATCCCAGAGCACACTGTCTTCCCATGGCAGCATCAAAGGCCACTTGTTGAAGCTTCAGAGAAAAGTTCTGGGGGATGGAAAAGATCATTCGTGTATCTGTGGCAGTATTTCCCTCTCTAATACAGCAACAAACCCAAGGGAAATCTAGGCTCAAAGGAGAGGCCTAGCTTGAAGGGAAGTGTTAGGATGAATGTCACAGCCATGGGAGGATTGAAAATACATGGGTATGAATTTGGAAGGAATCATAAAATAGTGGGAACTTCCGGCTTTTCGAGACAAACACCACATTAGTTGTAAGACAAAGGGATACCACCTATTGTCATCTTTAAACTAGAGAGAGACCTCAGATCACAGCTCTTCTACTGAGCGTCATGACAGATTTCTGAGACTGAAGCCCTGTGCAGTGGTTCAGTCACTGACCTCAGAGCTGACAGCTACTGTTCTGCTTGCCTGGCCCAGCTCTGCCAGGCTCCGCAGATGCTCCGTCGAGCTGATTCCACCCACTCAGCCAGCAGAACTCTATTCCTTTTTCTTCACCAAGGTGAGTTTTCTGCTGATTCCATGCATTAAACCAATTCAATGCAAGATTAGACAAATCACCACGTCTAACATCACAGAAGTGAGGAAGAGGAACAAGATTCTCCCGAGGTTAAGCCAAGATGAGACTGTGCTACTGGTAAAAGTGATCATTCTACCTTTTCACGGCTATATTGCATCTGACTACCTTTCTTTTCAACAGATACATCTGGACTACATTAAACATTCCTAATGAGGGATCAGAGAAAGCAGTTTCTTGTTATTGTTCCATAAAAACTACTTTTAATATGCATTGTAGAAATACTAGGCATTAAAAATCCATGAAGGATCATCAGTGATTGAAATGATCAACTGCTGTTTGGCGTTCACAATTTCAGAGGCTGCCTTGATATCTGCAGGGTCTCTGGTGACTATTTTAGCAGTAATGAAAAGCTCTGTAGTTTCACATAGAGGAGTTTGACCCACACAGTTAACTAATATTGAGCACTTTGCCAGATTTTCCTGCAGAGGGGGGTGGAAGGGATTGATGATGAGTTTAGTTAGCTCCTTAGTGAAATCATATTTATTTACAAAGAATTTACAGCCACGTCCCATTTCCTTGCACGCGGAGGAAGCAAATGGGAGGCAGTCCTGTGCGGCAGTCCAAGGTTGCTCCTCTAGCCAGGATGCCTGCCCAGAAACTGTCCCTTGGCTTTTTCTCAGGGCCATACACCACTGCTTCTCCCACTGTCTGCTGGCTCCTGTGGTGTTTCCGGTCCTGGACATGCACACAGGCAAACACAGCTGCAACCAATCTGTGCTCTTGCTGCTGCATGCACAAGGAGTCCCTAGAAAAACGTCTCTGACTGTCCCCAAATCAGTGCTTCCTCATGTAAGTTAGCTCAACACAGCACTTGGCCATGTAGCCCTGTAGCATGGGCAGCAGTTTCTAGTTTTTAGCTATCTTACACCATAAAATGACTTCATTGCTCCTTCCTGAACAAAGCATGGCCAGTGTGCCTGTAAGTTTTAATGAGGTTTGTGACTGCCTGTAGATCAAAGCTCTGCTCTGGGAAGTTTTGCTTATATTGCATAAAGAGGAAAGCAGAAGAGACCTCCAAAGTAAACAGAACAAGGAACAAAATTAATTTCCATATATGATTTCTTCTACCATTTGCCAAGTATCAGATCAACTGTATAAAACAGAGGAATTCCCACAGAATGTCGATCCTTACAAGAACACATTATAATGAATACTTCAAAAGTACAAGCACAACCTGTTTCTCATCTGAGACCTTGTCTATACCATCTTGCATACCACAGGCCTGACCCTGGGAGGGGAAGAACTGCTTTCAATAAGCAAACCTTGATTTTCCAGTCGTGCACCATCATTTACTTCTGTGCAAGTTGCATAGAGACATCACTAAATCCATTCCAGCACATTTAATAACTGGGTTTTATCACTGGTTTTCCCAAGTGTAAATACCTCCACAAACCTTGTGGCAGTGGAGAAGCAAGTACCAATGGTTTTACTGGCAGGGCAAAGAGGAATTATTTTTCTGAGAACTGATTATTCATGTTGTATTACATTGCTGTATTATGTGCTGCTACAGCAGGAGAGACTTGCCATCTCTCCTGCAAATGTGGCATATCAGAGAACCTTTCTGAAACATAATTTCCTGCAGCCAGTAGATGTACTTTGCAGGGCTAATGAGAGACAGTTGCATTTTGTGAATGAAGCTCTGAGCTGGAGTATAAAACAAGTCAATGACCACAGTTTTCTCTCAGCAGGTCCTCCAAATAAGTCTCCATTTGTGAAATGGATAGGACTGGTCGTATTCCTGTTCCACTAACATGGCTCCCAGACAAAATGTCTCTGCTGCTACAGTTCAAGGATATAAAGTTAAAACCCTGCAAGCAACAAGCATGTTTAGACATGCTGTGCATAATTTTACTTCCAGTGTGGGGGAGTCCTAAATACGTGGCCTCACCAGTGAAAGAAACGCACATTCAATGAAGGCAGAAGATGAATTAACCTTTGATTACCAAGCACAGCTATACTTCTAAATATTGAAGGCCAGATCTCCATTTCCTTGGGGCAGTTCTCTGTGCACTGTAAAAATTCACGTGTTCCAATACGCCCTAAAGAGGTTGACAAGCACATTTATGAATACAGTACTATCCTGCTGGAATCACTCACCTCCTCCTTCAAAAATGGCATATGAACAAGCCAGGTTTCTTACCAGCTGCCTTCTGCCTTACTTCCACCACACCAACGTTTTTATCTGCTTGATTCTGTCTGGTGCCAGAGCCTTCACTGAGGACACAATCTGATGCTGCTCCTGCACGTTGTGACACGACGCTGTCACCATCCGCTGCCCGGGTGCTCAGGAGCTGGGCTTTGCATCTGGAGGGAGACAGGATGGGCACAGGGATGAGTCGGTCCCCTGAGGCTTCCCGGGTGCTGAGCACACAGGCACAGCGGCACCAGCAGCTCTTCCAAGCTGTGGTGTGTACTTTTCCCCACAAGTGCTGCAGTATGCTGGCCTGTAAAACCAGCCTCTCAAGTTAGGAAAGCAGTGGAGCAGGAAACTGGCAGGAAGGCGCAGCCAGCCACTGCTCCTCAAAGGCTCATTCCCTTGAGTTCAACAGATCTGGCAATGCTGACTTCGTGTGGTGAGATGTGTTTGTACTCACAGTGCTCAGTCGGGAGAAGAAAGGACTTACTGGGGCACAGAGGGAAAAATGCAACAGGCAATCATTTGGAAGTTGAGCCTTTTTCGAAATTGGTTCTCCTTTTTTTTTAAACTATATTAACATTTAATCTTTAACATTTACTGTAACAAGGCCACAGCTAGTGACAAGCAATAAAAATCCCAGTGACTTAAATTATATGAACAAGCTACCAGTGAGATTCCTGATGCCCTCCATACGAAATAAATAAACATCAGTTTCCACCTAATATTTACTTCTTGGAAGTGCAAGATTAATCCCACTTGGCGTATTTTAAGGAAGTCAGCTCTTGAACCCAAACGTTTATGGGCTGCAACAGTAAGTCCAATAAAAGAAAGGAAGCATATTTTAAAGCTGCTCTTAGAATCAGATTGATTTTAGGCATAATTTTGAGAAAGGCAGCACTTCACCGCATGTTTCAAGTAAAGGGGGTACGTGAGACTGATACAGGCCATCCAGGCCAGTAAGACATTTCTTGCTATGAAGGTTTCTTTTAACAAGGGGTTTTGAGTATTTATGTTAACCCCCTACCCCCTCAAGACAGATAACCTTGTACCACATGGGTTACATTAGCAGCACAATGTTTCATGCTGCAATAAAACGTTAAGGGAGCTTTCTAGGTGAAATGCCACAAAATAATACACCAGCTGAAAATAATGAGAAACAACTTCATGCCGAACTTGTTTGGAGATAAATAAGCCTTCAAATATAAGTCTTCAAAATACATAACTGCTGCCTGAAAAACATACTAGATCAGCAACTTATGGCACAACATTTATTGGATATTTTTCTGTAAAGAAATAAAAATGCTAAGTGTGCTTAACAGGTGTGTTTCTGTAGCCATGTCATCACTGTTTACTGTGCCCCCTGTTCTGGATGCTGTGTGTGCTGTAGGGATGCAGAAATGGATTTACACGTGTTTGTATAAACCAAAGGCCGCAAGTCAAGCCACGGCTTTTTAGATTACATGGCATTCTGCCTCTGTGAAAGGGACACAAAGCTAGTCCCAAATCGTGCTTTGCAAAAACATGGAAGTGCAGCGCTAGCACACTGGCTTCTCCCTGTGGCAGTCTTCACAGCTCAGGTTTAACCAAGTGAGTAACGAAATGCACTCTACCAAAGCTCTTGAACAGAGAGGAGGTATTCTAGAAACAAACAGTAGCACCCAGAACACTCAGGGCTGACATTCACAATAGCTACACAGGTCTGAAGATGANCGGGGCCGGGCACATCCCGCTCAAGGAGATGCCGGCGGTGCACCTGGACACGCAGCGCATGGGTGAGCGCGGCGGGGCAGGGCCGGTGCCGGTGGCGGGCGGGTCCCCGGCGGGGNTGCTGTAGGGATGCAGAAATGGATTTACACGTGTTTGTATAAACCAAAGGCCGCAAGTCAAGCCACGGCTTTTTAGATTACATGGCATTCTGCCTCTGTGAAAGGGACACAAAGCTAGTCCCAAATCGTGCTTTGCAAAAACATGGAAGTGCAGCGCTAGCACACTGGCTTCTCCCTGTGGCAGTCTTCACAGCTCAGGTTTAACCAAGTGAGTAACGAAATGCACTCTACCAAAGCTCTTGAACAGAGAGGAGGTATTCTAGAAACAAACAGTAGCACCCAGAACACTCAGGGCTGACATTCACAATAGCTACACAGGTCTGAAGATGAGGAGAAGGGGCAGTTGAGAGGGGCAGCTACAAACCTTTCAGGGGAGCCCTGTCTCTTCTGACTTTTCCAAGAAAGAATTTTTTAAAAAAGGGAGGGGGGGAGATAAATGGGGTTCTTGTTACTTGGAGCCAGGACTAACCGATCAGTAAATTTCACGAAGGGGCCCCTTCCCACACGTGAAGCTCATTGATGCGGCCCCTGCCGCCTGCCCCTCACTCGTGTCCTCCGCCCACAGCACCTGTCCTCCACACACACCTACGTACGCACAAATTGTCCTCTAGGAGGCTGCCCCACGTCGCCGCCGCCACCACAGCTGCGAACGAAGAGCAGTAATTCCCCGGCCACACTCGNATGTCCGAGGAGGACGGGCGGCCTGAGGGGGGGTCGGGTCGGGCAGGGGATGGTGGCTCAGAGCCCAGGCGGTGAGAGCAGCTCAACAGATGAGTGAGGTTGGAAAAGGCCCCCGGGATCAGAGTCCGGCCTGTGACCCAACTCCACCACTTCAGTGCAGCGGTGAGTGTCCCCACCTGGCGTGTGGCAGACCCGGGTTCGATTCCCGCCAGGGAGACAGTGTTAAGAGTTGGACTCGATGATCCTTGTGGGTCCCTTCCAACTCAGAATATTCTGTGATTACTTAACACAGAAAGGAGGAGGCTGGGATGCTTTAAATGATTACCACCATGTCAACTAGACCTCGTCCAGGCTTCCCTTAAACATCTCCAGGGACGGTGACTCCACCTCTGGTTAGAGCAGTGTCTGTGCAGAAGGAGCCAGAGCCACACAGTCGTGTCCATGCCGCTCTTGTAGGCGTTGCCCTTAGGATGAGCTGCTGTCCACAGAAACACATCAAGGCTTTGCTGAGGAGAGAAGTGGTCTGGGCCAGCAGCAGCAGAGCCAGGGTAGAAGCTGGGAGGAATAGATACAGTCCCGTGCTCAAGCACCATGATTATTCACGGAATATTCTGAGTTGGAGGTGACCCACAAGGATCATCGAGTCCAATTCTTAAATGTAACCACTGCCTCCCTGGCGGGAATTGGACCCCCGGTCTCCCGCATGAGAGATGGGAATACTCACCACTGTACTAAGGTGGATTTTTAGTAACTTGACCATGACAACAGTGCCTAAAGATGAAGTCTTCCAATGGAGAAGGAAGACTTAGCAGAGGATTTTTTTTCTCTTTGTATTGACAGGCACATTTCTAAGAAAAGGATTACAATCGTCCCTCTTCCACTTCGCCCCCCCCATATTGTGGCTTCATATTTTAGCAGCATGATTTTTCAGCGTTTAAGGAGGCCACTTTTCGCAACTGTGCACACGTGACCTGACATGCATGAATATTCAATTAGGCAGTCATGAATATGCAAATCAACCTGCACAGCCGCAGCAGTGGGCCCTCCCACTCCCAGCACAGCGGGCTGCCAGCACAGCCACCACTGCCGTGGCTCTGCTCCAGGTGGGGAGGACGTGGTGGCAGCTCTGCTCCTGGGCTTTGTGCAGTTATGAAAGATTTACACACTCTCAGGTTAGACGTGATGTCGGAGACTTTCTCGAGTGACTCTCCGAGACATACTTGTCTACCCGGAGTATGGAGGCACCACGTCTACCCACACGGAGAGTCACCAGGACAGGGGCACGGGCGGATCCCCCACACCCATGTCCCCGGCCGAGTGGAAAATGGGTTTTTCCCAGCATGGGGTGGCTGTGGGCGCTGGGAAACACCGACACGAACACCAATACACAGCAGGGCATTGCCAAAACAGTGCTGGAGGGCCAGGGGACCATGTGAGGGTGCGGGGCAAATTTGCATATTACTGAGCTTCAAATCAATGCAGAAGGCGGGCTTCGCGGGAGATGAATAAGGCTGCGCTTCCGTGGCATAGGAGACCCGACTGTATTTCAGAGAACAGCTAAAAACCTTGCGATTCCATCAATCATTTCTAACCAATATGCTTTTCCTTCTTGTTGCAGAATGTTTTTTTCTCTGATGTTAGAGACAGAGTACAGGGCTTTGGTGTAACAGTGAACCCTTTCTGACTAAATTGTAGGTTATGCTTCTGATGTGGTTAAGTAAAAGGTGTAACCAGCATGGTGCTGTAAAGCCCAAGAGGTAAAAATTAGATCAACATATAGATTTTAAATAAATAAGCCCTAGTAGGAAGATGAACTAGCTTACAAACAGCCTTCCTTCTCTTACTTCAAGGCATGGCCCATCATCATAGTTCTCACAGACTAATGAAGTTTTTACTTGAGGCAGAAAGAACAAAAACTGTTCTCAGTGTGTGGAGCTTTGGGGGACTACTTCCAGACTTCTAAAAATCACAGAATATTATGAGTTGGAAGGGACCCACAAGGATCATCTAGTCCAACTCACCATCTAACACCTGTGCAGAGACTGAAAGCACATCCCAGAGCGGTATCACAAACCTAGTTCCCTCACAGTCTAGCAGGCCACTCCGAGCCGGAAGGGACCCAGGATCATCCAGCCCTGCACCCCCCAGCTAGACCATGTCACTAAGCTCCTCATCCAGTCTTCTCTTAAACACCTCCAGGGACGGCGACTCCACCACCTCCCTGGGCAGTCCATTCCAATGTTTTGAAGTTTTGTGGGTCTTTTTTCTTCTTGCAGGAACAGATGTTGTCATTGTGAAAAATGGCAGAAGAATATGCGGCACAGGAGGCTGCTTAGCCAATGCACCCTTACATCAGAACAAGAGCTATTTCGAGTTTAAAATCCAATCCACAGGTTAGTCTGGTGATCATATCTCAAATGCTCAGCACGTGCCTCTCTCTCATTGCATCCTATTTACATCCTTGAGCTTGTCAACATTAGGGGGTTTATAAGTTGTCATTACATAAAAGGATTTATCTTCTTTTTTGAATCTGAGATATTGAAAAGAATGGTAAGTGTATTACTAAAGAGGTGCGAATAGTAACCCCCCACATTGCTTTTTGTGCTCTTTTATGCATGTTTTTCAGTTGGCATATTTTAGAAATGTGTTTTGCTAGCTTATGACCACATAAAACACTGGAGCTGTGAAGTACTTTTTTAAATAGTGCGGTTTGCCCAGTGGTATTTGTAGCTATTTGTCTGTCCTTGTTTGCTTTTAACATGCATTGTGTTTGCCCAAGCAAGAGTAACACTCCTTTGTTTTGCAGACTCCAAAAATAATGTTCTTGTAGCTTGCAAGCAGTTTAAAAGTTTATTTAAGAGTTTATTTCTCAGCTCGGACAGCCTTAAGGATTTTTGTCCCTCCACTCCACCCCCCCTCACAGAATCTCAGAATCACAGAATATTATGAGNAGCAAAAAATATACAACTTTAAACTTGGAAGGTATGTCACATTGCCTACTGGTGATCATATCTCAAGTGCTCAGCACGTGCCTCTTTCTCATTGCATCCTATTTACATCCTTGAGCTTGTCAACATTAGGGGGTTTATAAGTTGTCATTACATAAAAGGATTTATCTTCTTTTTTGAATCTGAGATATTGAAAAGAATGGTAAGTGTATTACTAAAGAGGTGCGANCATTCCCAAAGTTTTCAGCCGCTTAAATGTACCTAAGCTGCACATATGTATGACTACTTTATGAATAGTCATCATAATAGGCACTACAGCATGAAATTACCTCATGAAATTACTCTTATCAAAACCCTTTTAACCAGGCTTGTTTTGTTCTAAGCCTTCTTAACCACAGCCTTGTTTTACGTACTTGTGAGGCGCCATGGTGTACCTGATGTACCATGGTATCTCTCCTTCTCTGCTCTATATTTTGTCTGGTTTTCTTGTTCTATTTCTATCTCTGTGTGCTAACGGAGAAGGGAAAAAAGAGAAAACATAACTCCAGCTTCACTTATTTCTTAAAAACGTCTTAAAATCTGTATTAAACGTAATTTCTAAACCTCATTTCTAAATCACCCTAACCTTTGCTCTTCAAATCAAATGTGCAGCACTTGTTCCAACACTACATTATCCAGAGGAGCCTTTCACCACCCTGTTTCTTTATTTGCTTTTACTGACACAGTTATCTTCACTAGTACAGAGAGCACTCCAGGCTTGCCTGTATTATAGGATTAAAAACCAGGCTGTATTTTTAAAAATGTGAAAACAAAGCTATTCTTTCCCTAATTGTGTGGTGGGAGGGAAGAAGAACAAAGTATTAGTCCAGAGACAGGCCTTTTGATACCAGCTGGAGCTTGGTACTCACTTTTTGGGTAAGGGTTGTTTGCATTCACTTGGGATTGGAGTACAGGCAGTGTGAACACAGATCTATCCACAACAACTTTCAGTCAAAGGAGTTGTTCAGTTTTAAGATGCATGGAACTCCCTATCAGTCTTAACTTGGCAATTTTAATATCCTTTATATTGAGGGAAGAATTCATTGCAGCTGTTTTTCATATGTTCATATGTGGTCGTTATTCACACAGAGACAGAATCCATGTTCTTACACTTGAGAAACTTGAGAAACACCTGCAATCACCTCTCTTGGTCCCTATGAGCCATGTCTCATCTATTCCTGTGCCCCAAGGCAGAATTGTAGATGACTTAACATAGATCTTTGATTTCCAGAAGGGTCCCTGAACAATCTGTTAGGGTTATCTCTGGCATCACTCTGACTACTGGAAAATTTTCTGAAGTCTAATCACACTCTTGTCCTTTTTGTTCTGAGCACGTAAGTGTTGGAATAAATTGTTCTGCAATTTTTTTCTTTTGAAATTAATTTTCTTACATGTTTGCATCATTTTAGTCCTCTGTAGACTAAACAGTTGGAGTTTGTCGGGATTTTGGGGGGGATGTTTTCATTATCTGCGTGTAGATGAAATTTTTACGTTTTTGGTGGGTTTTGGTTTTTTCTTCTGTACTATCTCTAATTGCCCTGATTTGTCTTAAGGTATGATGCATAAATGCTTAAAATGGATGCTCTGCTTCAGCTGCAGCAGCAGGAGACATCCTTGTTCTGCTATACATACAATATGTCTGCTTTACATGTGCCACACATCCAGTTTTTAACAGCAGGATGGCACAGGCTCGTGCTCAGCATGTGTTCTGTGATAACCCCCAAACCATATTCTGTGCCAAGCCACTCCTGGTTTTTTGCTACTTACTATTCCTGCTTACCTGTTCTCCTTTGTAATTCATAAAAAGCAAATGCACTTCCCTTATTTCAAGCCTCTTAACCGGTTTGTCAGGATCATTTTAAACTCGAGGGGGCTCAGGAGAGCCTGAAGTCCTGTCAGGTTGGGATTAGCAGCACATTTAATAGGCACACTGTCATGTTAGCCAAGTAATTGATGTGAATACAAAACAGTATC
This sequence comes from Pitta sordida, assembly GCA_013390025.1. NCBI lineage: Eukaryota > Metazoa > Chordata > Aves > Passeriformes > Pittidae > Pitta > Pitta sordida. Next base: position 94,182 of record WEKX01009707.1, read on the forward strand.
TGACCTTGTGCATCCAATGCGAAACCTCAAACCCCACTTGAGTCATCTCTTTTGGTTTGACAGGGTGCTACTGATGAGTAATCCTGGAACAGTTTTCTAACCACTCGTGCCTTCATATTGCTGTAACTGTCTAGACCATGTTTTCGTCATTTGACTATTTCAGTGTTGTATGAATTTCAAAAACATTACCAAATCAAGATCTGTCATATTACCACTTTCTTCTTTTTCCATAAGACTAGTCTAACTAGCTGAAAAAGGAAATTTTGTTGTTTACAGATGCTTACTGGTTGGATTTATTTTTTATATCCTCCTACAGTTTCAGAGTTTGTTTTCAATATTTTTCTAGGAGTAACAGTTAAGCTCAGTGGTTACAATTCTCTGGATCCTTCTTTTTCAAGATAGATGCTTGGTATCTTCAGTCTCTTTTGGCTGCTTGTACTGAGTCTGGCCAAGATGGAGTTAATTTTCTTCATAGCAGCTGCTGTGGTGTTGTGTTTTAGATTTGTGACCAAAACAGTACTGATAACACACTGATGGTTTAGCTATTGCTGAGCAGTGTTTGCACAGCATCAAAACCTTCTCTGTTTCTCACTTTCTCCCTCCAGTGAGTAAGATCAGGGTTGCACAGGAGGCTGGGAGGGGACATAACCAGGCAGATGACCCAAACTAACCATACTACATATTGTCATGCTCAGGAAAAATTGGGTGAGGAGGGGATTTAGGGAGGATTGCATCTTTTGCTTGAGAATTGGCTGCGCAAATGTCTGCCCTTGGAAGGTGGTGAGGGATTGCCATAGCATTGCTTTATTTTGCTTTCTTTGCTTTCTGCTTTACTTATTAATCAATTTTTATCTGTAGCCACAAATTTTCTTGGTTTTACTCTTCCGTCCCTTTTCCTTTGTTCCACCAGAGCCTGTGGGGGCAAGGGAATGACTGGCCAAGTGATGCTTATCTGGTTTACCACAATAGTTCTGATATTTCCAGGAGATAGTCACTGGTAGTACCATCATGGCAGCAGTTAAAACATATTATTTATGCTGTCCTGCTTCAGTAAAATAGTCTTCGAAATAATGAGGTTTTTTCCTTACTGTGTTAATGTCACATTTTAGGGATTTGGGGTATTGGAGTTGCAACGCAGAAAGCAAACTTGAGTCAGATTCCACTTGGTCGAGATGTCCACAGCCTGGTGATGAGAAATGATGGAGCTCTTTATTATAACAATGAGGAGAAAAATAGGCTACCAGCAAACAACCTTCCTCAGGAGGGTGATGTGGTGGTAAGTTTCTTAAGGCTTTATTACTTGCTCAGCTGTTACTAAATGCCTCTTATTTACAGCTCTGTGGTCAAACTGATTTTCAGTCAAGTTGTTCAGCTTGCATCTCCCAGTTTGGAAGGTGCTGATATAAACTCCCGTTGTGTTTGAATGGATCAGCTGCCTGGATATCACTGGACTTCATTCTTGACACTGATACCTTCTGAATGAGGCATGGACTTTGCCAGAGTTTAAGAAGTAGGCTCTAATGCTCTGTTGCAATATCTACCTGACAGATAGCTCCCACCACAAGGATCCTGCACTGTTTGAGATGGGACCTCCCTGAGCAAATAATGTGCTGGAATACATTATGTGGCTGTACACCATACCCAGCTGAACTCAAGATGGTGTAGCTAACTGGTTAATGATTAGAAGGACAGAGCAGAGGGAGGTCCTGGGTGGTAAATGAATTGGTTTTTAGCCAAACTGTTGTAGGGAAGGAGGGATATTAAGTGGGGAGGGGTAATATTCACTGGAAGAAATGATTAAGAATAAGGGGAAATGGAGAAACTTTTTTGGACCTTACTATTCAAAAGACATCTTAAAGTGACTTTGTTCAAAGGGCTGTGTTCTTAGTGCTTGTTATTTCCTCTGTGTCATCTTAAAGATGTATTTTCCAAAGTCCATGGGAGTAATGCAGTGAAATTTAGATGATTTATCACCACTACTTTTTTGTGGTGTGTAACCTTGCCTCTGTATAGTGGTGGTAGAAATGTTATCTTTAGAAGCCCCAAACAGCTGAGGTTGACATCTCCATGCTTTTCCCTCAGATACTACACTGTTCTTTTAATTCCCTTCTGAAATTGGTTTTTGGAGGGTTACCAACAGTTTCAGGGTTTCATCAGCTTGTGTAGCTTCAACTAATCACAAAAGAATAGCTGATGTGTTTCTGCTAGCTTCTCAGTTTCCATAAATTTCAATTTATTTTGTTCTGTCACGATAGATAGATTTTTGACGTTCTGAATGACAGCACAAATTGTCACACTCAGACATACCTAAGCAGTGAGAAAAGTCCTTTAGCTTACAGATAAGTAAGTTATTACCTTGTTAGTGTGTGCTTCCTGCTCTGTAGTCAGCGTATTTATGGTTGTATGTATGAAACCACGGTCTGTTGCTGCCAGCAGAGTAAATGAGCTGAGAGGAGTTTCCATATGGAACTATGGAAAAATAAGTTTGATTCATAGCATCACTATTTCTTGAAGTTGTTTTCCATGAGAAGATACAAACAAGAAAACTGCAAACTGCTTCTATTCAAAATAATTGAAAATCTTGCATTTCTCTAACATGGCAAAGAATACTTTGGAAATTTGCTTTGTAGACTTATGTGCAGTGTACAGTAGTGTGCTGCCTCCAGATGGAATGGGCATTAAGGAATCCTGAGTATTTGAAAATACAAATGTTACTGGTCATTTGTTAACTTCTAATCATTTGCAGGAATGAAGTGAGATTTTCTAGGATGCTGTGGTTTTCATAAGGGTGTTAAAATTTGTCTATGGCTCAGAAAGCTAAATTAAGTAGCAGTCATACATATAAACTTGTTGATACTTTTTTTGTTAATTTTCTTTATTTTATAGGGCATTACGTATGACCATGTAGAATTAAATGTATATTTAAATGGGAAGAACATGCATTGTCCAGCTTCAGGAATCAGGGGGACTGTCTATCCAGTGGTTTATGGTAAGTCAGAGACTTTCAATCTATTTCACAGTATGGATGGTTTTCTGTCTTGTGAGCTGTGTGTTCTTCTCTCTTAAATGGAACACGCAGCCCAATCGTTTTTTCTTGACAACTGCAAGAATTAATTATATGAAAATGGAAACCTAGAAAATTGCAAATGTATATTTTTACCTCATTTTTAATGCTGCTTAATAGGAAAGAAAGCACTGCTTATTGACAGCTTATAATGTCCAGCTGGGGAGCTGCTGCACTCAGTCTAAAACTTGCCAGGTAAAAAAACTGTGATGCAGATTTGAAAAAAAGAAAACCAACAAATCCAAACTAATGTAGAACTTACAGACTATTCTGGTTTGTCTCTGAAGCTCAATATTTATGTCTTTTCATTTCACATATTTCATAAATGCCTTCGGTGTTACATAGGAATAGAATTGCTGTTTGTATTTTTTTACATCAGTACTACAGTGAGTCCCCGCGTATTCGCGGTCTGCTATTTGCGAGCTTCAGTAATTGCGGGTGATTTTTCCGCGAGCNCCGTGGCAGCCCTGCGGCAGCCCCACGCCCCCGCCGGCCCCGCGCCCCCACCTCAGCGTAACACAGCCAGACGACTGAGACAANCTCGCCGCTCGCGCCGCAAGCACAACTGGCCCCACCCACCCCCCTCCTTCCCCACCGCTCGCAGGGCGACCACAGCGGGCCTCGTCTGCTCACGAATANACATACTCCACTACGTAGTGGGTTCTCTATCTTTGCGGATTTCACAACTCGCGGGAGGTGGACCAGACCCAACAGCCCACGAGTAACAGGGGCTCACTGTAATTTTAATGTGGTGCTAGTACAGCTTCTGGCTATGTAGTGGTGCAGCTCTTTGTTTCTATTCCAAATTGATGCCCAGTTTTGAAATCCAACAATTGGTTAGTGACTTATGGTAGCTGTTTTGCAAGCAACCATCAACATAACACAGCAGTTCTGAACAGGAAACAAGTACCATATCCAGTTAATCCCTGCCTAGGCATCTAGGTCATCTGGTCTGTGCTCAGCAGCGTGGTCTGGTCTCTCTGCTCAGCAGCATCTCCTAGAGCACATTACACAGGATTGTGTCCAGGTGGCTTTTGAATATGTCCAGTGAGGGAGGCTCCACTACCCCTCTGGGCAATCCATTCCAGTGCTCCCTCGCAGTAAAGAAGTTCTTCCTCATGTTTCTGCCTGTTGCCTCATGCCTTATTGCTTGACACCACTGAGAAGAGCCTGGCTCTGGCCTCTTGGCACCCCCTCTTTACATACTTACACACATAGATGAGGTCCCCTCTCAGTTGTCTCTTCTTGAGACTGAACAGGCTCAGCTCCCTCAACCTTTCCTTGTAAGACAAGTGCTCCAGTCCCTTAATCCTCTTCATGGACCTGCTCCAGGAGCTGCTTCTTGAGTTAGTCTTTATTTCTATGTGAGCCTCATCTAAGGAGCGGTCTCTTCCAAAATAGTTTTGCTCTTGAGATACTATCAGCTATGCAATGGGGATAATTTTTAATTCCATAGTGGGTTCCTAATGAACTGTGGGCATGTTTCCATTTATATATGAATACATTTGTCATACTGAATTTTATAAACAGGAAGAACATACTCCAGGGGCATTGTAGAGCCTTTGAAGTCTATAAATGTAGCTGATCAATTATGTGTTTCCAAGCCATTAGAGTGGTAATTGTTTTATATGGTCATGTCGCGATGAGTTCTTAAGCCACGTGATGGCGCTGCTAAAATGCTGTGGCAGCTCCTCAGGATCTCCTTGTGCAAAATCTTCATGAGCAGCAGGAGAAGAGTTGCTGTGTGGCAACTGATTGTTGCACCTTCCCTGTATTTTGGAAGGGGTGTTACATAGCATGAAGAATGAAAGCTGCTTTCAGAAAATATATGGAGACATGATAACCTACTCTAAACTTTTTTTTTTTTTCCCCCTCAGACTAAGGAGTTTCTGTCACTGGGGAATGCAGTGACTTTTTATTGCCAGGCTCTTATCTTTCACAAGTGGGCATAATTTTGTCTTAATTGTTATGTCTCCTACATATAGCTATAACAATTGATGCCTGCCTACCTACTTGGTGTAAATTTTAACTATAGATGTCCCTTATTTACGGTGAACTTCTTCCAGTCATGTTGAAAGGGTTTGGCCACAGAGAAGAGAGTTTCTCAAGCATTTACCCTATTCAAACTAGAACTATGGATATCTTTTTAAAAGAAAGATGATAGATCAGGCAAATGCAGTGTCAAGCTTGAGAATGTAAAACAGAAAAATGGAATTAAAGGATATTCCCTACAGCAGCTATATCTCAGGCACTTTCATGAAAGTAAGATGCAAACTGCATAAGTAATACAGAGCTGTACAAATATACAAGTTTTAACTGAGCCTAGAAGGGAAAAATTCTGACCTTGGCTCTGAGATAGCTAAATTCCACGACATGGAGATGAAGCTGCCCTAGGTTGCACTTATGTTGCTAGAGTGCCAGGTTCACCTCAGCTGTTGTCTTTGGAAGGGACTTTGCTTTTCTGACTGCTTCAGTATTTCAGTTTGCTAGTGAAATACAGGAAAGCTTTTCTCTGAAAATACTTGGCAATTTCTTTTTTATATTCTACACTAAAAGTAGTACAGTCATGCCTCGCATATTAGAAAGTCCACTTTAGTACAGTGGTGAGTGTCCCCACCTCTCATGTGGGAGACCAGGGGTTCGATTCCCGCCAGGGAGGCAGTGGTGCTGGACTTAAGAATTGGACTCGATGGTCCTTGTGGGTCCCTTCCAACTCAGAATATTCTGTGATATTCGCACTTTCGGATTCACGTATTCACGTTTTTCCCCCCCAAATAGTATTCACGTATTCGCGGAACTTCTGGGTTTGCATATTCGTGGTTTTTCTGGGTTTGTGTATTTGTGGGTTTTTCCCTGCGAATAGTATTTGCAGATTGGGGGATTTGCGGGACCCCCAGGAGACCTGTAATATGCGAATTTCCGGGTATGACTGTATTGCGTGTAGCGAAATTTTGCAGGGGATCCAAAACTAGGGGAAATTTTGTTAAAAAACCATTAACTTCCAACTTTAAGAAGCAGTGAAAGAAGCCCTCTTTGGATCACATGTTGAAACAGATGGTCTGAACCAACCACTGCAGGCATCTGAAACCTTGTAAACCTCTAAAACCTCACTGTAGACAGCAGATGCTCCAGCAGAATCAGGAAGTGGACAGAAAAATACGCACCTGATGAGGTGCATCCGTGCAACGTGTATCTGGTAGTGTCCTTAATCTGTAGATTGTCAGAAAAATAGAGTAGATTTGGAGGGAATAGCCTGAAGCCCTGCTAATGCAGTGAAATCAGACAAAGCATGTTCATTGTCTTCACTAAGGACCATTACCAGCTAAAGTAAACAACAGAAAAAAGATTATTTGCTCGGTTGGGATACACAGAGGGCTTTAGCCAATTTGTTGGAGATTTCTGTCAATTGTATGTGAGTAATGGGTGTATTGAAGAATGTTCCATGGTTTGAGCATAGTATCCAATCTAGTAAGATGTTGTAATAGAGGATCAAACCGTTAGTGTTCCTTCTCTAATTCCTTCTTTTTGGTTCTCTTCTGCAGTTGATGACAGTGCCATTCTGGATTGTCAGTTCAGTGAATTTTATCATACACCACCACCAGGGTTTGAAAAGATCCTCTTTGAGCAGCAAATCTTCTGAATGTCTTCATACTGAAAATTTGCACCCTGCACTGATACTAAAGCTTTGTCATCTTAAAGTTTCACTTTACTTGTAGGAAACATACCTGTATTTTTAGTAAGTACTTGTGACTTGTCTGCAGAATAAATATATTGACTGCAACGCCAGGTAAATGTGTTGCAAATATGAGTTTTCTGTTGATGGTTTGTGGTTGAAAATGAGTGTTTTGGGGCAGGGTTTTCCTCCGGTTTGTACTTGATGCATAAGAGATATTACTGTCGTCAATATTACACCCAGTATTTTCAATAAACTGGAGCTCTGTAAGGCAAATAGTTCTTATGCATATGATAGCTGCGGAGATGTATAGTTCTCATGATTTTTGCCCCCAACTTTTTTCTCACAGAAATTATAGGATTTGTTTAAAGGAAGCACTGTGTTTCTAGTCTGTGATTTGGAGTCGCAGTGTCCCAGTTGTCCATAGGGACTAAAATGTAATATGATGGCATAGCAGCTACACACTTTTGTTTCGCAGGGTATAGGATAATCCATTCTTTCAACCTTAGACCAGGCAAATTACCTATTTGTCCTAGCTTTTCCTTTGTTTTTATTGTGAGAAAAAAATAGAATATTTTCTAGAATAAGTACAGATCACTCAACTTGGGTATCCAAAGAGCCAGGTGAAGGGTATGAGATGTTATGGTGAAGCCTTACATCTAAACTGTAAATTAGATTATTCTCTTATGGAATAGCATATTTAATTTCTTCATGAATCATTTGAAATGGCTAAGACATTGTTCTAAAATGTGATGCCCTTGAATATACATTGTGAGATGCTTTTCTTTCCCTCTTGTCATATTTAATATACTTCCTAGAAGAATTTTTATTGTACAAAAAAAATCTTCATGTTGAATCTTTGTGTTTTGGTTTTGGCTCTTCCTGGGTTAATGTTTGCATAAAGGATTTTATTTAAATTTTTTTTTTAATTCTTTTATTCTGAATTTTTTAAATACATATGGCTTTCTCAAAGCATTTCACCTTAGGATTTACTGCATCTGTCTCAGTTCTGTGGCCTATGTTTTCCTTCCTGTTAGCCTTGCTGTCACATGGCAGTGTTGGGTAGAACTTTTCAACCTGAAAGGAATGATGCCATGGTCAGCATGATGATATAAAGCTTGGGACAAAAATATCTACTCCAATCAGAGTAGGATAAGGAGAAATAAAAAATCATAAAACACCTTCTCCCTACCCCCTCCCTTATTCCTGTGCTTAAATTTGTTCCTTATTTGCTTTACCTGCTCCCCTGTCAGTGGCACAGAGGGACAGGGAATGGGGGCTGTGGTCAGACACATTGTCTGTGCTGGTTGTTCCTCCTTGGGGGAAGACTCCTCACACTCTTCTCGTGCCGCAGCGTGGGTCTCTCACATAGGATACAGTTCTTCATGAACTTCTCCAATGGGAGTCCTTCCTATGGACTGCAGTTCTTCATGGACTGCTCCAGTGTGATCCCCTTCCACCGGGTGCAATCCTTCAGGAGCAGATTGCTCCAGAGGACCAACAGATTGGTCCACAAGTCCTGCCAGGAGCCTGTTCTGGGTCATACTCTCCTTTTGGACATCCACCTGCTCCAGCATGGGTACCTCCAGGGGGTGCAGATGGATCTCTGTTCCACCATGGACCCCTGTGGGCTGAAAGGGCACAACTGCTCCACCATGCTCTGCACCACAGGCTGCAGGGGAACCTCTGCTCCAGAACCTGGAGCACCTCCTGCACTGACCTTGGTGTCTGCAGTGCTGTTGCTTTTACATATTCTCACTCCTCTATCTGGCTGAAATGGTGCAATTTTTTTCCATCCCACCTTCTTAATCTCTTATCTCAGAAGGCACTACCATTTTCACTGCTGGGCTCAGCCTTGGCCAGCTGTGGGTCCATCCTGGAGTCCGCTGACATTGGATCTGTCAGACCTTGGGAAAGCTTCTGGCATCTTTCCACAGAAGTCACCTCTGAAGACCGCCTGCTACCAAACCTTGCCATACAAATCCATTGCAGCTCCCACACAGCCTGAGCTTCAGATGTCTGATGCAGTCCTCCCAGGTTACAGGGATTGCCTGGGACCTCTGTCTGAGGCTGGGAAAAATGTCCCTCTGTCCCTTTGGAGGTATACTGTCCTGGAGAGCCTGTGCTGCCAACTGGAGGTGTTCAGAGCGAAGAAGGATGCACATCAGAGAACATGAAAGGGAGAAAGGCAGGACCTTCTCAGACTTAACAGCTTGTGGAGCCTTGGGCCTCATCTGCAATAGGGGAGATGGCAATGTCTATCTCACACTATCAAGGTAAGCAAAACTTCTGGAAAAGGGGATGATTGGAAACTGGTGACTTCTGGCAAATGGAGGAAAGTTCCTGCCACACCTAAGGGCTTCACTTCAAAACAGGTTCACTGACCTCCTTGATGAAGAGGAGATAGATGAGCCCTTAGATAGACCATATTCTTTCTTTAACTCAACTGTGCAAGACTTACCAGGAATAAAGGGTGAGTCATCATAATGAGTGACTCCCTGATGCAGGGGACAGAGGAACCCATCTTGTCAACCCAACCAGTCACCTGGAGAGGTTTTCTGCCTGCTGGCAGCCAGGATCTGGCATGTTGTGGAGGAACTACTGAAGCTCATCTTTCCCTCTGTCTGCAGCATCCTGGTTTTACTCCATGTGGGCACAAATGATACTGCCGGGGAGAACCTGGACAGTATCAGAAGTGACTACAGAGCTGTGAAGGCAGTAGTCAAAGGCATGGGGGCCCAGGTGATCGACTCAAATCTTGCTGGTGAGAGGAAAGGGAGTGAGAGGAGAGGGCACTAATAGGACAAGTCAGTAACTGCAGATCAGCTCTTCTGCACCACATTTTCTCCCTGCCAGAAGGAACGCTCGTCTTATTGCAATGGAGAGAGTCCCTTACTCCTTGTCCCTGGCAATGACCTGAGGTGCTATAAAGTAACCTCAGCCATGCCCATGGGGCTCCAGGCTCCAAACCTTCATGGCTACTCTAAAAAATCAACTCTATCCTGGCCAGAACCAGGACACAAAATGGAAAGAACCTGTTTTCACCTGAAAGTAAGTTTTGTGGTGATAACTCATAAGAAAAGCAAGGGTGCACTTAAGTCGATTGGTCGCAGAAATAGAAAGTGAGTTAACCTGTGTCTCAGCACTTCATTTCAGCATCTGACAGTAAATCCAGATGTTTTTCCAGATGTGTTCCCAGTCCCAACTTTGCTCAAAGAAATGAGATGCAATACCCATTTCTATTTACTAGCAGCAAATAACGAATCACACTTCCCAGTGAAACGGTTGAGGTATTCCCACTAATTGTTGGTAACCAAATGTTTACTTAAGCTTTCAATGTTACAATTTGACACCCTGTGTCCTTGGGTACCAATCTTTTTCCTGATTGATCATGTAAATTTTTTGAGTCCTTTTGACATTATACGGTAACGGCAAGGTATGAAGTTGGAACCAGACTATTTTGCCATCCACAGATTGATAGAAATAACACAGCACATAATATGCATATGGATCAGTAAAGTTGTTACATAATTCTAGAACTCTTTATGGTTCATAGGCGATAGATGAAATCCAGTGGTGCTAGTCCAAGAAGATTAAAATACTAATTAGACACTAGAAGGCTAGAAGAGTGGCCTGAAAAGGTACTCTTCCACAAAAGGATCAGGATATGGTGGGAGAAACTTCCTCGAGTGCATTGGGTCCCTTGAATGCTATTCAGTGCAGATCTAATCCCAGCCTGCAAAGAGCATTGAGATGGCAGGACACGGTATTCAGGTGTAAATGTTCATGAGAATGCAAATTTCCAGGAGTATTCAAGCAGTTTTTCAGTTCTGCAGACTTTTTTGGGAGTGCACTTCCATGCATACAGCAGTGTGCAAAAACCAGCTTCGAGTAATTGATGGGAATTCCTTAAATTTATCTGAGTTCTTAAAGTTTTTTGTATACTCACTCGTCTTTGTTATCCGTGTGTTGATGCTGTTTTGCATACTGACAACCTATCAAGCTCATGACTGAAATAAGGTTTCATGAATCTCCACAAGTGAATCAGCAAAACATTTTCCCTTGGCTGTGTCTCTGAATCGAGGCTTTAAGGTCCAAGGATCCAGCCCCCCAAAGTACCTAAGGTGCTCAGAGCTGCTGCTGCTTCTGGAAATGGGGTTAAACTATTACGTACCTCCTGCTGTAGGAAGGATCTTCTTGTATAAATGTGATAGATTTATAGAATCACTTAGGTTGGAAAAGGGCCCTAAGATCATCAACGCAAATCACTATCCCAGCATTGCTAAGTCCAGCTCTAAACCATGTCCCCAGGTGCCACATCTACACATCTTTTAAATAACTCCAGGCATGGGGTCTCAACTACTTCCCTGAGCAGCCTGTTCCAACTCTTGACAACCCTTTCCATGAAGAATTTTTTCTTAATATTCAATCTAAACCTTCCCCGGCACAAGTGGAAGTCATTTTCTCTTGCCCTATTACTTTTTGCTTCGGAGAAGAAACCAACCCCCACCTGGCTACAACTCCTTTCAGGTAATTGTAGAGTGGTAAGGTCTCCCACTTGCTTCCTCCAGGCTAAGCAACACTCAGACACTCCTCATAAGACTGGTGTCCAGGCTCTTCACGAGAGCTTTTTTGCCCTTCTTTGGGCGCACTCCTGTGCCTCAATGATACAGATTTCTAGATAGAAGTGCAAAGGGAGAGTTCTCAGATATACAGTGGCAGACCTTCACTTTCCTTGAGTGCCTCCTGTAAGCTCTCTTGTTGAGGCAGATCTTGGCAGCTTGAATGTTGAATTTTTGTGCATTGAATTATTTGTGGGAACAAAGAGTTGGGAGGATTAATTCCTACCTCATCTGGCTTCTCTGAGAGCCCTTTATTTATCTTCTTTCTTTTTAGTTTCCCCAACTGGACATTTTAGCTTTTCCTAGCTCTTTTTCTAGCCCTTCATTGGACCTAAGAAAATTCACCTGATCTGGCTGCCAAGATGAGTCAGCAAAAGAGCTTTTTATCTCTGCACATAGTCCAAGCATCTGACGCTTCCTGGGAAGAGGAATAATTTCCTAGACACTGGAATTTCCTTTGCTGCAGTCAGGAGAGGTGGGCTGGGGATTAAATGAGATTGAAAGAATGTTCTTGCGTGGAGTCATTGGTAAAACGCCAGAAATTCAGTATGAAGTGCATAAATAAAACCAAGGTCACTATTCCTTAATTCCAGAACAAGTAAAGAAAAAAGTTTATATATTTGTGTATATGTATGTAGGTAGCATTGTGCCTGCAATTTAATTCAGGATAATATAGGGCGTGCAAAAATAGAAGCCAAGTCACATCCATAGAAAACTCTGGCATGTTTAGCAGACAAGACACTTCCTAGCTTCAGGAAACATGAAGACTTGAGTCATTTTTCTTGGATGTGCTCATTATATTGGCAAGCAGTACATGTTAAAATCCCCATTGTTGAGAAATCTAAATTCCTTTTGCCTTAAAATGTCTGTACTCAGTATAAAAGTATTTATGACCTATTCATAAGTGAAAAAGTATTATACTGAATAATGATTGCAGTAGTTCAGTGAGGATTTTGTGTGGAAAAACTGCTGCTCTTGGCCAAAGTAAATGCTGGCAAAATCAAGATAAGCTGGTGGAAGAGGCATTTTCCATGCAAGTTGGTAGCTTCGTAGCTTGTTCCAGACAAAGCAATCTTTTCCTGTGTGTAGGATGGAAATAGTGTTTTCCTCTATGAAGGGATGTCAAGAGAACATAGCAAAGGAATGTGAGGTAGCCAAGACCATGTTCAGACTGCCTGTACCCTACTGCCTGTCACAACTCCATCTCTCCATTGTCTGAGGAATCAAATCTTAGCAGTCTTAATCACTCATGACTAATTTGAACGTAGTAGTTATAATTCCTAAATTAAGCTCCCTGAGTAGGGAGTGTGAACACACCTTCAGATGTTACAGTAAAGGGAGGGTCATCTAATTATCTTAAAGAGTCTGTATTATCCCAGAGATTTCTTTGGCAGAGGATTGGGCTGCTTTTAGACTGTTTCTTCACTTCTCACCCAACTCAGACTCTTTTTTTCATCTGCTCTAAATGCATATTTTTCCACTAGTATTAAAACAAGTGATATACCAGCCCTTTATTTGTTGTGGGCTGACAATTCCAAAATTCTGGGAAACTGTTTCTTCTTAAAAAAGGATGGTCAACATAATCCTGTCAGCTAAAGCCCCTGTGGGAGATGCATGTCACTCAGCAAAAGATCTCTACTGATGCTGCTTGAATGATTTCCTTAGACAGAGTGAGCAGTATTGACAGATGGCCTTTTTCCCTTTTCTCCATGTATTGCTGGAGGTTTTCCTTGTAGAGTAGTGCTGACTGGGATACAGAAGCAAGCAGAAATGCCTGAAGGCTTCTCAACCACATCAGCACGTTGAAAGTTTGGGCTCTGAGGGGAGGAGCCAGAGCTGAACCAAACAGTGAGAGAAAACCAAAATCCTGTACATTTACTGCATTTGCTGCTGCTGCTGCTTTCACAGCAGGGTGGGAAAGAAAGACCCAGGGACTGTAACTGGTGACAAAGCACACTTCTCCCACTCCATCAGGGCTCTTGTAGAGTTCTATCCTAAGTACTTTGTCAGAGGTCACACAGAAAGTCTGAATCAGGTGAACCAGGCCAGCCCTGTCTGTGAGGAGAGATAAAGGCTGATGTTCTCAGCTAACAGAGCCGTGCAAGTGGGAAGGAGCTTCTGGGCTACTGAGTGTTAAACTGTCAAAAATGTTCCTTGTAGCTGTATCACTGCTCACTGCATTCAGAAGGGTGTTACACTGCTAAAATAAATTCCAATTTTACTGAAATAGCTCCATCCTTGCTAGACGTGCTTTGCAGGAGAGCACACTGCTATTCCAGCACTGATAAAGCCACCCTGTCCTGTAGATAGCCTTAAAACTGCTGCTATTTATTCTCCTCAATCATAGTATTACTGTTCCCTCACCCTTTGTCTTCGTCCTAAGAGCCAAGGCTGTCAGATCCATCCCAGGGAAACAGCCAGATCCCCCAGGTTTGGCTGTCAATTCAGCTCTGCATCCGTTGCTCCACAATGAGCCTCCCACTGCGGGTCGTTGTGGGGGAAGGTAGACTGTGACCTTATGGAGCAATGAACAGCTGAACTGTGCCTTGTTGTTAGTGCTTTATCGTTGCTCTCAGGATTGGCCTGTAAGAAAGTAAGTTCCCTTTTAGAGATATCCCTGTTTCTGCCCTTTGTTTTTCTTCCTTCCTTATTTTCCTGTCTCTGAACGTAGCGATGCACATGATTTATACCAGTGCAAACCCTGTTGCATTGACACAGAAAGATCTGCGGCTGCTGGTGTTAGTTTGACTGGTGAATTGCTCAGTGGCTTGGACTCCTCCTAGAGCCTGGAGGAGTCTAGTCTGCAGCTAGAGTGTTACGCCGCAGTGGTTGCTGCTCAGTTGCTCTCTTGGGCTGCATGATATTGTCCTCGTGAGGAGTTGTGCTGGCCCAGAGCACACTGGGGAAAAAGTGTGATCAGAAGTTATGTTGGCTCTGATGGGAATGAGGAAAGGAAAAAAGTCGTCTTTTTCGAGACAGAAGCCTAAAGTCCAGCCTGTACGTTGCTTTTCTATGGAAGATTCGAGGATTTAAGAATTCAAGAAAAAGGGGACAGGGCTTGGGAAGAGGGTGGAGTTTTCCTCTGAAACCCACACAGAGGTGTAATTCAGGGTGGCATGTAAAGGTACTTTGGCATAATAATGCATTTACTTGATTTTCATGGAAATAAGTTACATTACTAATGCTTTTTGGATGGAATATCTGCTTCCACACTCCTCAAGAAGAGAAAGAGGCATGGGGATTACACTGTAATAGAAGAATGAAAGTGAAATAACTGTTCTGTTTGGACAGGGCCTGAGTGTCAGGAACAGCAGGATAATCTGGGAACAGTTTTGCAGAGCTACATGTTTCAGACTAATTCTAGTCAATCTGTGGCAGAGTTGGCTTTTGCTGTTTTTGGTAATTCCTTCTCTAACTGGTTAGGCCACACCTTGAGTACTGTGTCCAGTTCTGGGCTCCTCAGTTTAAGAGGGATGTTGAGATCCTTGAGCGGGTCCAGAGAAGGGCGACAAGGATGGTGAAGGGGCTGGAACACAAGCCCTATGAGGAGCAATTGAGAGAGCTGGGGTTGTTCAGTCTGGAGAAGAGGAGGCTGAGGGGAGACCTTATCGCTCTCTACAACTACATGAAAGGGAGGTGTAGCCAGCTGGGTGTCGGTCTCTTCACTCTGGCTACCAGTGATAGAACAAGAGGACACAGTCTTAAACTGCGTCACGGGAGATTTAGACTTGACATTAGAAGGAACTTTTTCACAGAGAGGGTGATCTCTCAGTGGAATGGGCTGCCCAAAGAGGTGGTGGAGTCACCGTCCCTAGAGGTCTTTAAGAAAAGGTTGGGTGATGTACTTGGTGGCATGACCTAGATATTAGGGTAGTGTGTTATAGGTAGGATGGTGTGTTGGTAGCAGGATGGCAAGAGGTTAGGTAACAGGTTTGGCTAGGTTAGGTAATAGGTGATAGGTTGGACTCGATGATCTCTAAGGTCTTTTCCAACCTTACTGATTCTGTGATTCTGTGATTCTGTGATTCTGTGATGCATTTTGAGGAATCAAGGTCCTACAGATGAAGTCTCCTATATCACGCACCCGCGGTCTTAATCGGTGTCTGTGAAGCCCTACTTCTGCATTGAATGGCAGCAAATTTGCCCCACACCCTCATGTGGCCTCGGTGCTGTTTCGGCACTGTGTTGCTGTGTATCAGTGCTTGTGTCAGCCCTTTCTGGCGCCCGCAGCCACCCCACGCTGGGAAAAACCCCTTTTCGGCTCGGCCAGGGACACAGTTTCATAACTACACGGTGGCGGCTCTGGGGGAGCGGTCCTGCTGCCGCCGCCACCGCTGCCACGGCAGGTCAGACATGCACAGTTGTTAAAAGGGGCCTCCTTCATCGCTAAAAAATCATGCCACTAAGATCTGAAGCTGCAATATGGGTGGCACAAAGTGCAAAAGGGCCTACTGTATTCTTAATTCCATTTCCAAGAAACCTAGATGTGTGGCCACAGATTTTACTTTGAAAAAGAGCAGAGGCAAGCTGCCTGCCTTGCAGACTTGCAGAGCAATTGTAGTGGGACACATAGTGCCCCCATCTGTATTGTAAGCCACATAAAACCATCTCTTCTTCATGGGTAAGTACCTATTTTATTTCCATGCCTATTTGGAAACAAACTAAAAACTACACCAACAAAAGGGAGAACCGGCACAATTGCATTCTTTTGAGGACATTCAGTTGCATGCTTGTGAGGACATTCATCTGAGAATCCTCAAAGAGCTAGCTGATGAAATCACAAAGCCTCTCTTGATGGCTTTTGAACAGTCTTGGGAACCCAAAGAGGTCCCAGCTAGCTGGAAGCTGGTGAATGTTGTCCCAATTTTCAAGAAGGGCAAGAAGGAGGACCCCAGAAACTACAGACCTGTCCGTCTCTCTTAAGTGCCTGGTAAAGTTATGGAGAAGATTATTCTGGGAGGTATCGAAAAACAGTGAACACGGTCACTGGTCACAGCCAGCATGACTTCTGTTTATCAAGCCTGATTTCCTTCTGTGACATGGTAATCCACCTTGGGGTTCCCATCAAGAGAAGTCTGTTGGTATAACCTTTTTGGATTTCAGGAAAACTTTTGGTATTGTCTCTCACAGGATCCTCCTGGCCAAACTGTCCAGCACACAGCTGGATAAACACGTCATGTGGTGGGTGAACAATTGGCTCACAGGTTGAGCACAGAGGGTAACAGTGAACAGGGTAACATCAGACTGGTGATCTGTCACTAGTGGGATTCTGCAGGGCTCCATGTTAGGCCCTGTGCTTTTCAACATCTTCATAAATGACTTGGACACAGGACTGGAAGGGATACTAAGCAAGTTTGAAGATGACACTAAATTGTGAGAAGCTATTCACTCTCTTGAAGGCAGGGAGGTCCTGAAAAGACACCTCAACAAATTAGAGGATTGAGCTATCACCAACCATATGAAGTTCAGCAAGGGCAAGTGTTTGGACAATGCTCTCAGGCACATGGTGTGATTCTTGGGGTGTCCTGCTCAGGGCCTAGAGTTGGACTCAATCCAAATGGATCCCTTCCAACTCAGCATGTTCTATGATTCTATGATTAGTTGTAGCTAAATCTTGTTACAACTTGGAACCAAAATTGAGTAAAACTTTTTTCAGTGCAGTCTGGACGCTGGAGCTGTGCAAGATAAGTGACAATCCAGCTCTGTGGAGCACCTTCAGTATTGGAGCTAGGAAGGAACTGATCCTGGTAATGAGTTTCTCATGGACTCAGCAATGACACCAAGCATTTCTCCTGTGATGCAGGCAGAGGCCAGCTTGGGAGCTAGCTGGAAGAACAAGTCTTCCTGCCAGCTTCACAAGGGGATGATGAGTGACAGCCGTGAGCAGTGACTTACTTCTTCTCTAGCTCTTTACTACTACAGGAGTCTGCAGCAGCGAAAGTGTGTAAGGCCTCAGGTTCATCTGTTCCCCTGGCACTGCTCCTCCTATGCCCACCTTCCTCCATTGCATCTCCTTATGGGGCTACACCAACACACCCTACCTGGCATAAAGACATTATCCTAAATAATATATAGTAGTCACAAGTGTTATTACATATAGATACATCGTGCCATTTGGATATACATACATCACTGTTGAAGTTGATTTCTAATATACTTGATGATGTTAATGAAGAAAAAAACCTTTTTTAATTGCAGGAAAAAAGTAGCAATCCTGCTGCTATCTGATAGGTTGTAAGACATGTAAATCTAGCTCTTCACAACACTATTTGCATTTGGAAGAGAATTCCTGCATTTTTCCAGCATATTCTAATGAATTTTTCGATATGAATTTTTCGAATCAATGTAACTCCTTTATAAGTATCCCACAGTGTGGTATTGGAATTTTAGTCAGCAAGCTTTAGTGGAAGATGTTCTGGGGAATAGGCTGTTTTGGGACAGGTTGACCTTCACAACCACATTTTTAGAAAAGCCTCGTAAAAACCTTCTTAGAAACCTCTGTAAATTAAATGGGCTAATGTAGCAGTCTGTAGGTGAGAATGGACGCACAGTCAGATGGGAACAAGGGCCACATGAGAGGAAACACAACTTAGCAGATGCTAATTCACACCTATAAACTACGGTCTGCAAAAGCAGCTGGAATTTAATTCCCTGATCCTTTTGGGCTGATAAAGACACAACAGAAAATTTACACTGATAATAGCTTAATCACCCTTCAAGAAAGGCTCTTGGAGGAATTGAACAGAGGCAGGGAAAGAAGAGCCAGGACTTAAGTCTAGGAGCAGCATCAAGAAGTCTGGCTACAGATGCCCAGAAAGGTGCTACCCCCTCTGCTTCTGCTCCTACTAATACTGTGGTAGTGCAGCTGCATGGCAGAGTCTGCTTCAGTAATGAAATGGCACCTAATCACTGAAAAATGCTGCTAAAATGCCAATCTATTATTATTATTATTATTATTATTGCTCTCTTATAAACCATAATCATGCTAGACTCTTCAATGTGCATGCCCAGTGAGCACAGATGATGTTAATCTTAAATTAATGTTAATGTTGATGTTAATCGTAAGATGTTGATGTTAATCGTAAGAAACTTAATTCCTGGGTGTGCTTCAAGCCTTCACACCAGTTTTTTGCTTGGAAAGGAACAGGATGCTTGAGAAGGTCAAGCTGCAGCCTGCCCCATCTCTTCACGAAGTTCAGAGGACTTGTGGTGCTGCCATCCTTACCTGTGACCTGTAGGTTGACTCATAATCTCCCCTTCCCTCCTAAAATCTGACTCATCTTGGGTAGTAGTCAGTTCTTTCTTTTTTCCTTGAGAGGTTCTCTGTTACTGCTTCAGAGCTTTGTTTGAAATACAAAACGTCAGCAGCAGATGCCTTCATACACTGCAAAAGGCTTAAAGAAGGGCAGAGTAAATAAACAGCAAAGATTAAATATATAATATTGCCATACAGAGAGGAACTTTTTCTACAAAATGAAGCAATTAACATGTACGGACTCATTCTGCGGGGCTGGGAGGAAGCGGGAGGCACGTTATTTAAATAAATTGCCATGTAGCCCGTGATTATCATTAGGATCCATTCAAATCCAGGCATTCAGTAAAGCTTCTGCTCTGCGGCTGGCTCTGTGCTGCCTCTCTATCAGTACCTATTGTTTCATAATCTCGCCATACTCAACGCTTTTTTTATCCCAACCAAGTCTGCCTTGTTTATTACCCTCCCCACTGACTAAGCCGAAGCACATTAACAATGCAGGGTTTCATTCAGCTCTTTTTCTTGTGTTAGCTGAAAGGGAGATGTCTTCTCCCCTAATTGCAGAGAATCTCCGCAGCTTTACAATTTCTGTATTGAAAGCTTGTTAAGGGGAAGGCGCGGGGATATACATAAACCTGAGGACTCACTGACAGGGGAGATAATTAGTCTTCCCCTCCAAGCACGGCAGAGCCCTCCTAAACAGCTCTGCTGCACAGGCAAACTTTTGCATGACAGGCGGAAATCTCACACGTGGCTCACCAGCCACGGGCTCTCTTCCATCTCAGCCAGATGGCTTCCCTCTGCTCACAGCAGCACAGCTCAGGTGGGCTCTCCAGACTGTTCCTGGCTACATCCTGCCCAGGGGCAGCCCCCACCTGCAGCTGAGCAGGGCAATGATGTACCCCTTCCACAGGCACCACCATTGCAAGCTTCCCACTGAGAAGGTATCACTTTGGGGTGATTACCCCACTCCCTTGCAAGGAGATGGGGCTTGTCACAAATATTTCCAAGTTTTTAATTTTTTTAGCCCTCTGTTCTGATTCAGCACAAAACCAGCATCTTTTTGCTGCTTCGAGACCATTGACCCGATTGAGATGGAATCTGGCTTTCCAGATATCAGGGGGAGCAGCCTGATCATCTCCAAGTAGCCTCAGATCTTACACGACCACTTTCCTCTTAGCACATCTAAGAAATTCCCTGAGCTTGCAGTGTCCTGCTGCACCAGGAATCCACCCCATGCTCCAATCTCCCTTGGCATCTTCCCCCACCCCTTCTGGTCTTCCATAAATGTCTGTGCCTCCCTGTGTAGGAGCACATCCAGCTCCTGGGCTGCCCCACAGACATGCAGACTCACCATCGCTCGCCTCTCTCCTTCTGCCAAGGAGCACCTGAAAAATCCCTTCTGCAGAGAGCTGGCTCCCTTATCTTCCACAAAACTCTGCATGTCTCCTGTAGAAACCTCAAAATGGTGTTTTCAGGAGGAATTTGGAGTATTATTCAGGGTGGATTAAACCAATCAGAGCTGCACTGTGTTTTGCCTTTCTGCACATTGTGCTTCAAAGATGAACCTGTCCCAGAGTCAAAGCCGCTCCACCCATGACTGGAAGGCAAGCACAACACTAGGTACATAAAATACAAAATGTATCATAAATAAATATGTATTCCATATATAATGTGTCTTTATAAACAAAATTTATATATAGATGTTATAAATCTCTACATACACATTGTAGAGCAATGTATATATATGAAACATATACTACTTAATAACAAACACAAATCTTTACTTCTATACTATGTTTATGTATTTACACTTACAAAGACACACGTTTTGTGGCTATGTGATGTACTTGAGCCACTATTTTTATCTCAAATGAGACATTTTTTAGACTAAGATTTTCACATATATGCAAGAATAAAAGTCTGTGCTCAGGGGCATATGCCTGTGGTTCAGGTAATGTAGATGGGAATGGAGAGGGGATCTCCGAGAAGCTTCAACACATTGAGTGGGGAGTCCTATAGCAAGTGCATGCCCGTGGTTTTGCTTTAAATTGCACCCTTTATGAGAGGGGACAAGGTGCTTCCTCAGCTCACCACCCTTGCTGCTGTGTGAGTCTGTCTCTTTCCGGATTAGCATAAACTTTTGGTAGCCCGGACCTGATCACAACAGGAGGAGGACTATGTTCAGTGGGATAAGAAGCTATGCTCAGCACAATGAACCATCACCCAAAACAGGTCTCCAGCGACACCCTACAAGGTGGGCTTGGCTGCAGGTCATTGGCTCTTGATGTTTCTGCTTTCTAGGTGTGAAATATATTGATGCCGTATCACTCTGTCTGAACCCTCTCCAAGCTTCAACAGCAGCTGGAACAGAATTTTGAGGTTCACAGCTCTGGTTTAGTCTCAGGAACTGTGGGCTGAGCTAACCACTGCTAGTTAATCCTCCTCTGGATCAAGACCTTGGTGTGGTGCACCTGAAAATGTATCATCCACTGCAAAACAATGGTTGGTTGCTACGGCACCCTGAAGAGACTTGGGATTGTGTGTAGCATGGCAGCTGACCATGGAATCCACCCTGAGGAAGCTGATGGAAGTCATCGCCGAGCTGTTTCCTATCGTTCACAGCAAACCTGAGAAGTTCCAGTTGACTGGAGGCTGGTAAATGTGACACCTATCTGCAAAAATGACTGGAAGGACTATGAGGGAACTACAGGCCTTTTAGTCTGACCTCAGTGCCAGGAAAGGTCACAGAGCACATCATCTTTAGTGTCATCACATGGCAAGTACAGGACAACCAGGGGATCAGGTCCACCCAGAATGGGTTTGTGAAGGGCAGGTCCTGCTTGACCATACTAATCTCATTCTATGGCAAGGGCAACCTGCAGAGTGGGTGAAGGAAAGGCTATGCATGTTGTCTACTTTGGCTTTAGTATAGTACGTATTTGACACTGTTTTCCACAGTATTCTCTTGGAGAAGCTGGCTTGGATGGGCTGGGTAAAAACCTATCTGGTTGGCCAGGCCCAGAGAGTGGTGGTGAATGGAGTTAAATCCAGCTGGCATCCTGTCACCACTGGTGTCTCTAGAGCTCAGCACTGGTACCAGTCCAATTTAGTAGCTCTATCAATGGTCTAGGTGAGAGGATCAAGTGAACCCTCAGCTGATTTGCAGAGGACGCCAAGTTGTGTGGGAGTGTTGATGTGCTGGAGGGCAGAAAGGCTCTGCAGAGGGATCTGGACTGGCTAGATTGATGGGCTACATCAAGCTTAACAAGACCAAGTGCCAGGTCCTAAACTTTGGCCACAGTGCTACAGTCTGGGAGAAGAGTGTCTGGAAAAGTGCCCAGTGGAAAAGGACCTGAAGATGATGGTTGACAGCCAGGTGAACATGAACCAGCAATGTGCCCAGGTAGCCAAGAAGGCCAATGACATCCTGGCCTGTATCAGCAACAGCATGGCCAGCAGGACCAGGGAAGTGATTGGCCACTTGTATCCAGCCAAACCTTGAATCCTGTGTAGAAGTCAGACATTAATGCGCTGGAGCACGTCCAGAGAAGGGCAATGAAGCAGATGAAGCATCAGGAGCAGAGGTCTTACGAGAAACATCTGAGGGACCTGAGGTTGTTTAGCCTGGAGAAGAGGAGGCTCAGAGAAGACCTTATCACTCTGTACAACTACTTGAAAGGAGGCTAGTACTTAGCCAGGTGGGGGTTGGTCTCTTCTCCCAAGCAACTACTGAAGGAAAAGAGGAAATGACTTCCACTTGTGCCAGGGAAAGCTTAGGTTGGCTATTAAGAAAAATTTCTTCACTGAAAGGGTGGTCAAGCATTGGAAGAGGCTGCCCAGGGAAGTGGTTGAGT
Organism: Pitta sordida; assembly: GCA_013390025.1. Lineage (NCBI taxonomy): Eukaryota > Metazoa > Chordata > Aves > Passeriformes > Pittidae > Pitta > Pitta sordida. The sequence continues at coordinate 116,650 of WEKX01009707.1, forward strand.
CCTCAGTTCTGGAGGAGTTTAAAATACATGTAGATGTGGCACTTAGGGACATGGTTTAGGGACTTGGCAGTGCTGGGTTAACAGTTGGATTCAGTGATCTTAGAAGTCTTTTCCAACATAAGCAATTCACAGAATCACAGAATATTCTGAGTTGGAAGGGACCCACGAGGACCATCAAGTCCAACTCCTAAGTGAATGCCCATATAGGGATTGAACCCATAACCTTGGTGTTGTTAGCACCATGTTTTATCTATATGAGTTACTCTCAGGGCCACCTTTTTTTTTTATTTATTTTTTACCCTAACTCCCTATCCCATCATCCCATTATCTAGACCATGTCAATGAGTTCCTCATTCAGTCTTAAACACCTCCAGCGATGGTGACTCCACCACTTCCCTGGGCAGAGCATTCCACTGAGGAATCACTCTCTCTGTGAAAAAACTCTTCCTAATATCCAGCGTAAACCTCTCCTGGCACAGCTTAAGACCATGTCCTCATGTTCTTCTGTGTGTTCACCTGTGTTAAATCAGAAAAAAATGCTGAGTTGTGAGAACCAAAAATAAATCCAGGTGTCAAAGAAGGTGGTTTACCTTCAGTTTGAGCCTTTGAGAGGGTTAGCGGTGCTAACCTAGTCTTCCTATCCTAGTGCTGCTAGAGTTAATACAGGCAGATGAAGCCCCTAAATAGAGAGAGAGATAAAAAAATGTAAGAATCAAAATATAAGTGTTCAGCAATTTCTGTTTTCTGAAGCATGCAGGTATAGTATCAAGGATGTCTTTAGTCTCTACTCTGTCCAGAACAGAAAGCCACAATAAAATAAAAACACATCATCAATGTTGATTTGCCCACTCCACATTTTCTTATCTTTATCCCTTGTGAATTTTGAAATTGATTTCCATATTTTCAGAAATTTCAATGCATCATCTGTAACTAAATTTCATGGCAATTAAATTCATAGAAATAAATTTAGGGCATTCTTGAAGATGAACATTGAGGAGTTAATGATTGTGTGTAATAAGTATAATAGTAAGGATGGTGATGACCCTTTGAAGACTAGCATATGGGAAACAATCATGTAAATATTCTTCACTCAGCTCTTTGTCCTGGTACTTGTTTTGGTTCTTAGAATGTTAATATCGAGAAAGAATTACCTAACAGTCTAAATTACAACTCTGTCAGTGCAAAAGTATTGTGTTCCTGCCATTAGGGTGTTAAAAGATACAAACAACTTCCTAGATAGTTATTTTTAAATATTTAGAGTAAAATAGCAAACGGGGATGAAATCAAACACTCCAGAACTTACTGATTAATGTTATCTTATCCAGGCTTGAAGAGATTTTTCTTCCTCATATGAAATGAGCGCTGCAATATGGTGTTGCTGAAATGTGGTTTGACTATGCTTCCTTAGGCACAACTGATGCCACCCAAGTTCAGCTTTCAGCTTTCCAAATTAATTGTGCATTCTCAGTCCTCACAAGGGATTAACCTGCCACTCCTCCAACATCTTGCTTGGGGCCAACTGGTTCTTGGTGTGAAATACACAACCCTACACACTGCTCCATGGACCTGCACAGACCTGCCGGAGTTCACCCAACCCAGTGTCTTGTGACCTGGCATGATCCAGCACATCGTTTCTGGGTATCCATGTTTTTCTGTAAGACTTGAGCTCTGCCCATTGTCTCCCTTTGCAGGAGGCCACAGAAATGCCCTTTGGGGACAGCTGTGTGGCACCTTGCAGCCAACATGACACATCTCAGGCCACCATGTTGGCCCAAAACTGGCTGCCTCAGAGGATTTGCCCTCATGCCTTGCACACTAGAGAGGACAGACAGAACTGTAAATCCTTGGGGTGGAGGTTTCTATCTCTGGGGCAATGCTCTTTTGCATCCAAATAACTGTGATAGGGACAGGATGGGAGGACCAGCCATGGGAACAATCAAAGCAGCATGGGGTGGTAGGTGCCCCCGCAGCGAGTACTGGGCGACCCCTGTAAGCATCAGCCAGGCAGGAGTTGCTCCAGGCTTCTTGTGCAGAGGCTGTGAAGACCCTCCTTCAATTTAAACCAGATTTGCTTTCTTCAGCACAAGGATAATGGGATTGCATGAAGTTAAATCTCTGTGACTTTCTCAGACAGTGTAATTTTATACAGCCTTGCCCTCTCCTCCTCCCTTCTACGCTACAGCCTTAAGATCATACAATTTTCTTTGACTTCAGCTTGGGTTTACTCAAAAGAAAAACAACTGTTCTCTAGCCAGTTTGAACAATTGTAAAATAACCTGCTGTGACCAGACAGAATAGAAAAAATGAGGGGGAAAAAGACCCTTCCTTCCTCTGCCAAGTCACTTTCCAAGTATCTGCTCCTCCAGCTGATTACAGATGTCAGGTTGCCTCAGGACTTTTTAGTGATTTTATAGAATGATCCATCAAGAACACACATTACACAGCTCTGAGCTGATAGGTTTATCCAGGCAGCTAACAGATACATACATGCAGAGATGCAGTCTGGGCCAAGGCCCCCAACCAGCAGTGGGGTGACTTTGCTGGAGAGCTGGAATGGACTTCATGCTCCGTGTCCTGCTTGGTGACCTGTGTGATTGCAGGGAGAGGCACCACTGCTCATGGAGAGAAAACTTCAGAGAAGGATGTAAGGCGTTTTAGGGCAGCATCTGAGGGAGGATGTTAATCCATGGCAGTGGATTTTTCTTTTGGGTAAACCACAAGGTCTCAGCTTACCAAAGATAAGAGGTGGCACATAGTTATGAAAACATGGTAAACAGTGTGATTTTTGTATAACTTCATTTTATTTTGTCACCTAAAGAAGAGGCACAAAGATGAAGCAGCTTTTCCCTGCTTTCTTTCCCAAACACACTGATGTTTTCTGTGCATCAGAAGCAAATCCTGTCTTCCAATATCTTCCCTGTAAACCCACCTAAATTCTGACATTGTCAGCAGTTTGCTGTGTCTGACACCAGGAGTCACTCAGTGCACTGAAACAGTCATGCTGTTGAGAAACCACTTTGGCATATAATTCAACAAGCGTCGCTGCTCATTTAACCTTTTCATTCTGTGTCGTGCCAAAAGTCACAAATGATTTTAAGAGGATGACTTGCAACCCTCAGCAGTTTCCAAGGACACTGTCTTCTCTTTAAAATAATTGATTTCTGACCAATTATTATTGGTGAATTTATTATTATCATAGTGAATAATTTCATATTTTAGATGTGTATTTCTTCTGGGCCAAGGATATTTAAAAAAGTCTTTGACCCAGGAGTGTGTGCATCTCTGTTATGAGGCTGAAGAAGGTGAGCACAGCCCATGGCACCCACACTCCTTGTTCAGGCAGACTTGCAGCGGTTAAAAGAGACAATTCTTAATCTTCCTGCTTTCTTCCCAATTTAAATCAATACCAAAAGAAGAGAGGATTCTCTTAAGATTTGTCTCAAATATACTTCTGATCTGGGTAAACTGAGTCATGACTTGGCATTTTTAGAACATACCGTGTGATTTCTTACCTATAAACCCTATCATGTCAAGGAGAAGTCGCAGAAAGGAAGGGAATGGAAAAAAGTAATGGCTGCATTGTAGATGGGAATGATGTGCCGAGGTAACAAAAAAAACAGGGCAGACACTGTACCTTCAGAGACAAACTGTAGCTAAAACCCATGGGGTAGCACTCAAAAAGGGACTGACATGGCACTACCCATTATCTTTAAGGCTATGTAGGAAAAGTAAGGTGGTAGCTGGTTTAGGTCTGAAGTAGTCCAACTTGTGGTCCCGGCTTCATTGACAGCAGGCATCTGTTTTGGTTCTCTTCTCCAATTTTTGGCTTCTCACAGGTGAGCTAAAAAGCTATACCTTGAGCATGGACAGGGCTGGCATCTTGGGAAATCACTGCTGTGATTTGCTCTTCAAACTAGACTGGTTTGGATCTATGCTTGTGACACTTATGCAGGTTGGTGCTGGTGTTCCACATGCCCATCACCATGGCATCTTTCATCACTGTGACTGCCTTTTGCAGAGGTCTTCTGTCAATCTGCCAGAAATGCAACCTTGGCAGCAATTAGGAAGAGTTGATGAAAGGCATCTGCCCCTTAATTCATTGTTTCACTTCTTGGCATGCTTTCAGGGAATGAACTAAAATGTAGATGCCAAGTAATTCTCACTGTGAGGAATTTACTGCTTTCTTAATGCTATATGTAATTTCCAAAAGCTATAGCTCCAAATAACATACACGTATATATATTGGTCAAATATATCCAAGAGATGAAGTTTTAATAGCTGCATTGGTCTTCCTGCACTGCATTTCTACTAGATTTACAAAATGTAATCATGTTTCACTCTCTCCTTACCAATACAGGTTTATAATGATCTGCACAGAAATAGGATAGTTTCTGCCTTATCTGTTGAAGGTAAAAGTTGAATGTGAAAGGAAAGTGAAGAGTGAATATCTTCTTTCCTCTTCCTCATAATCCACAAGGATTTCCCTTTCAGCATCAGGATCCCAATGGTCTGCACCACAGGCTGATAGAACTCAAAAAATGTAAATGTAATTATGTATTAGCAAACCACCATTATCACCTAGCAAGAGTCCAAACAGAACATCACACATATTAGCTACCAAACCAGGTGTATACATCTAACTGTATCTCAGTCTTTTGAGCTTCCGTAGTAAGAAAGAGGTGCTTATTTTGGCACTTTTCCCAAGGCAACCTACCAGGTTTCAGATATTACAGCCATCAGTCAATGCACGTTGAGCATCTTTGGAGCAGAGACCGCCTGCATTGCTGTCATGGTTGTAAGATTAAATTAAAAAGCACAGTTATCTTTTGTGGCCTGGAGCACTGTTATCTCCTCAAACACAAGGAAGCCATATTTCTTTTACACTGACAAAGCAATGCCAGGGGTTCACCAAGTATGATTTATGCAACATTGTTTAAGAAAATCATAATCTGTGGCACTGACATAATTATCTTAACTTTCACTTACTACCTGCAAGAAGAGAAATGTGGTGGGAACTTTGGCAGATCTGGCACTGATTTTCTACCAGGGAAGGAATGCCCCTTAGCCAGGAGGAAGGCTTTGAGTTTCTCTTCCACTTGGCCTCCCTCTTGTTTTAATATCAGCTTGCTGAGTGTTTACAAGGGACATGGCGATGTGCAGAGCAGAGGGGGATGGCAGCTCATCATGAAGTGAACACCGCTCTGGCCAAGGGGCAGGAGGGAACACATGGGTCTGTCGAGGGGCTCTCTGAAGGGGACCTACCCAGGGGTCCCTCCAAACGGAGGCCCCTGTACTACCATTTTTCAAAGTGGATGAAGAAGACTTGCAGGGTTCTGGGATTTACCACTGTTGTTTTTCCTTGCTGCGTGTATTTACCTTGGCACCTGGGGAAATACTGTCACATTGCTGCAAGTTTGCTGGAGTATTTCTGGGAGGTCCTGGTTTCTAGAATCTAGCTGAGGGCAGGAAAAACAGCCTGGGAAAAGAAAAAACAACCCACAAACACCTCTCTCCCTTTTTCTTTTTTTCCCATGGATCAGCTCACCGGCCTGGTTCGTATCCATGACCGGCCTGCCAACTGCCCATACTGGCTTATGGCAGAGGACATCAGGGAGCAGAACCAGCCCTTGTGGCTAAGGCTGGCAGGAGGCACGCCGGCCAAAAGGCAGCATCCCTCTTCTTAACCAAATAAATTGGTATAAAATATCAATTTCAGCCAAGTTTTATTAGCCGCACTGGGCTGGCTGACACCCAGTTCAACTCAGCCGGATTTTACATCGACTATGTTGACTCATCATAAAACTATCTGCAAACAAATGCTTACAAAAAGCTCCCTGCCCTACTGATTACTCCACACTCACATTTTTTATTCTTACTATGTTGTCATCATCACGCTTTAGCTTATATAGGGCATTGCCAATACACATGCTGTTTGAGGTTGCACTTTAAATCCACTACAGTTTGAGAAAAGTAGTGAAGTAGGAACTTCAGTGCTCTGTATTAGGTTTCTTCTCTTCCTCTTCTCTTCCCCTTGCCCTTCCACCTCCCCTCCCCTCTCCCTCTTTCTCCTCTTGCCTGTTATGGTATTTTCCTGCTTTTCTTGTCACTGCCTGCTTTTTCTTTTGCTTTGCCTTCTTCTTGCTTTCCCCTGCCCTGCCTTGCCTTGTCTTGCCTTCCTCTGCTATCTTCCTCTTGCTTTGCCTTCACTTTTCTTTGCCTTGCCTTATCTTTGCTTTGCCTTGTTCTCCTTTTGTTTTGTTGTGCCTTGACTTTTTCCCTTGCTTGCAGTTTACCTTTCACTTTTCCTTGCACTGGTGAAAAAAAGCTGAAAAATCCCTCCTGGTCTCACTCTGAAGACATAGCCAAACTCAGGACTGGCTTTATTCAATTCCTGCTACTGCAAAACAGCAGCTGGTGAGTCAGTTTCACCAGTGAGTTGGATGTCCCTACCCAGGATGAGAGCATCCATTGGTGGATGCTGGGGGCAGGAACGGCAGTCAGCTGCAGTGATGTGTCCCAGCTGCAGCCAGATGCCCCATGCCAAGATTGGAGTTAATGGACCTCAATTTCCTCCATCAGGGTCCTGGCAACTCCAGTGCAGAACCTGGCATTTTCCCTCCCTGGCCAGTGGGTGGTGGGACCTCACTCATCTCATTCAAGTCCCATGGGATGCATTGAGGCGCCCTTGTGCCAGCTGGCCTGTGAGTGTCAAGCACGGAGCTGAGGACACTTGCACTTGAGCAAGCTCACTTGCAGCTGCAGAGATGTCATTGTAGCAAGTTGTTGTCATCACCCACTCTGCTGGTTATGATAATGAAAAGAGACAATTTAGAGTTGTACAGCTCCAACTGGGAGTGTGTCCCAGCTGTGTGTGCTTTTCAGCCATGCCACAGCTTTGCTGTGTGTTGTGCAGAGCTTGAAGTGTCTCAACCAGTGTAGCATGAAGAACTTCTGCCTGTAGATCTGCAACCTCCTCACTGCTTCTTCTTCTTCCCTGCCATGCTGCTGGGTTTTCTTAAAACTCCAGTAGGTGGTTTTCTCTTATCAGTCCATGTGTCTTATTATCATGGCCCTGCACCTGCAAGCCCTGTTATGACAGCCTCCCATGAAAAGTGATGGAAACCAGTGTAAGAACCACCTTCTTTTCCTTTCTTTCTCTCTTTCTATTCCTGGGCTGCTGCTTACATCAGAGAACCCCAAAAAAATATGGAATCATTTAGACTGGAAAATATCTCTAATGTCACTGAGTCCAACCAGCAGTGAGTTTGAGTAGGTAAAAAAAACCCCATATACTTACCATAAGAAATTTATCTACAAAAAGTTGACAGATGTCACCAGGAAGGATGCTCAGGGAGGACACTTCTGTTCCTTGTCCTCCCAGCTGGGCTGAACTTTCCTTTCCCTTTGTTTCTCACCTTTTATTTGTTTGTCTTTCCCAAAAAATAGCTCTTACATCTGAAGTTAATGCATATCACCAGTTACAGACCTTGTGAATAATTCTTTGTGGAGGTCCAGCTGTTTCAATATCCTCCACACAACAACCTGGGTGAGGCTGTAAGCTGAATATCAGGCAGCACGTGAGCACCAATGGTAAATGGTGCCCAGTTTCCTGAGGTGCCTGCAAGCTCCTGGTGCTCCTTCATAGGGATCACGTGGGAGACAGGCTCCAGGAGTGATGCAGAGTTGGGCAACCAGGAGAGAAAATCCATGTATTACCTGGAGGACCATATAAGCACAGTGCTGCTGCAGCACCCTCTAAGGACCAAACCAAGGTCCATCAGAACGGCAGAGCGCTGTAACTGAAGAAACTGACCATGTAGTTGATTCTTCCTTCATCTTACATTGTCCTCAAACACTTAAGGCAGGACTAAAGATGAAAACAAATTTCTGTTCTTAACCAAAACAACTCACAAGGCCTCCCATTTTGATCAACAGCTCCAGTCCAACTGGGGAACACATGGTACATATGGAACTGGGGAGCATATACAAAACAAAGCTAGAACACATTTTTCTCCTGCTTCCCTTATGTGGCACCATTTCAGTGGTTTTTCACTGGGGAGAGTGATACCTAGTGGGTTCCTGGTGCATATACAACACACCCAGGTATCATTAAAAAGCCATTCAAAAGGGAGGTTGCAGGCCTGCTTTAAAACTGACAATGTAAAAATGTCCCTCCCTCACTTGACACATCTGACCAAGCAGAGCAGACCCCTGTGTCCACTAAGAAAGCAGCTATTTACTTTCATGACAGAAACGAAACCCTCTCCCTTCAAGCACGTACCCTTATGTTGAGCCTTATGCATACATGGCATCTGGTTTATTCAGTCAAAATAGCTGTGCACATTGTTATTTTCAGGATTTGAGAAGCTATTGCCATGGGGACTGAAGATCCAAATAGATCCTGAGATCAGATCACAGGAGGTTTTAAAATAAAATTGCCATTTCTGCCAATAATCATGTGAAATTGGCTTCAATGTGTAAGCACAGAGACTCACCATGCTAGTGACTTCTTAAAAATTGTAGTTGCTGAAAAAAGAAGGATATTATATATTGTTCATAATAGCCTGGGTACCAAATATATTTTCAAAATTTAAATATGTAAATCATCTCCTCAAAGAAGCCGGAGATGGTTACAGTAGTCAGCGGTAGCTGGTCTGTGTTGGTACCAGAATCAAAACTATGGCTGAATTTTCTTCCATCAAGGCACACAAAGGGAAGCATCTCTCATTCCAAAATCGCATAGAACTGCATCTGTGACTTTCTTGTTTCTGCAGGAAGACAAGGTATTATACAGAGAGAGAGAGAGAATAAATATACGTATATATATAAAATATAAACTTAAACTTGAGTAGAGACTAGAATTTGTTTTGTGGAACAGAAGTCACTGGAGTTTGTCTCTACTTCTGCATCATCTCTGCAGTGAAGCGATCTCAAGCTGTGCTATCAGTCTGTCAAATTAAGTGATGCCAGAGCAGGTTAATACTTGGATATGAGAACATGGAAGAAAATCCGCCTTTCTAAGGACCCTGTAATCAGAGCTGCATTAACCAGGAACAGAAACAGACTGCTTGGGGTGGCTGCAGGGAGGCACTGGTTGCACAACATACACACGTGCAAATGCATGTTGTGTTGCTGGGATCTCAGGGCAGGGAGGGGGAGTGTAACTCTCTCTAGATGCACCTCAGTGAATCTTTGCACTGTTTGTCATAATTATTCCTGTTAAGTTGTCTTTGCTTACACAAGAAAATTCTTAGCCTGAGTTAGTGAAATTAGATCAAGTGAAGGCTTTGGTGTCACTGCAATTCCACTTTGAGATACTTCTGTTAAAAGAATGCCTATTTTTCTGCAGTGCAGATGAAGTCCTTCAGGTCTCAGCAACTGTGTATAGGAGAAAAAATGTACTGCTAACATGTACCAAAATCTAAAAAGGGTCACCATATGTCACTTGCAATAGTGTGGTGGGTTGACCCTGGCTGGACACCAAGTGCCCACCGAGTCAGCCTATCACTCTCCCATCTCATCAGGATAGGGGGAGAAAAACAGAAGAAAGGCTCGTTAAGGACAGAGGGAGATCACTCACCAGTTACTGTCAATTACAAAACAGACTCTACTGGGGAAATTAATTTATTGCAAGTCAAATCAGAGCAGGTTAATGAGCAAGAAAACCAAATCCTAAAACACTTTCTACCCCACCTCACCCTTTTTCCCGAGCTCAACTGTACCCTTGATTTTCTTTTTCTTTTTTGCCCAGCAACACAGAGGAATAGGGAATAGCGGCTGCAGTCAGTTCACCACATGTTGTCCTTGCAGCTCCTTCCTCCTCACAGGGAGAATTCCTCACACTCTTCCCCTACTCCAGCATGAGGTCCCTTCCATGGAAGACAGTTGTCCACAAACTTCTCCACCATGATTCCTTCCCACAGGCTGCAGTTTTTCACATACTGCTCCTACATGGGTCCCTTCCAGAGACACAGTCCTTCAAGGCACAGACTGCTCCAGCATTGATCCCCATGGGGTCACAGGTCCTGCTAGGCATATCTCGCAGGACTGCATGGACTTCATAGGTCTGCAAGTCCTGCATCCACCTTCTCCTGTGGTCATCCAAGGGCTGCAGGGACACAGCTGCCTCACCATGGTCTGCACCACAGGCTGCATGGGAATCTGTTCTTATGCCTCGAGCACTTCCTCCCAAATTTTCTTCATTGACATTGATGTTTGCAGTTGTTCCTTTTATACTCTCACTCCTCTCTCCAGCTGCAGTTTCCTAGGAGGTTTTTTCCCTTCTCAAATCTCTTTCCTCGGGGGTGCTTCCACTATTGCTGCTAGGCTCAACCTTGGCCGTTGACAGGTCCATCTTGGACAGGCCATGGGCAAATGTCCTGCCAGTTGTTAGGAGTGGGCTGGAACGACAGAGCTACCTGTCCCCCGCTGAACCTCGCCAACACTAGGCCTGGCCAGAACATCTGAGTTGTCCACCTTGTGCACACACTGTGACTGCATGGAAATGTGTAATACTACCATGAACCCTGCTGCAAGGGATGTTGATGAGGACTGACCACAGAAGATTTCTCAAAGCTCACCCACAGTCTTCATGGTGAGGCCAGATGATTTGTGATAAGTAGATCCTCCTCACGCTAGAGTTTACAGGCTGATATATGTACTGTGGTTACTGACAGTGGTCTCCATGATCCCAGTAGCCATCTCCTCATAGATAGAGAGCAGTAAACTACAGCTGGGCCCACAACTCTTGCATGATGGAGTACAGGGGCTTTAGGTAGCTGAAGTGAGTCTCAGAGACCCAAAGATGGACTTTCCCTAAACCACTGTGATATTCTTCACCTTGCCACAGTGTCCACAGCTTGAATGAGGACTTCAAATAGCCCTTTTGTCTAGAAGATACACTGTGTGAGGAAGGGAATAGGAAGATATATAGGAAAAGATGGTGATTCTCACACTGGAAGCTATCCCTTCTCATGGGAGACCATTGTAACAGGGCTTGTAGGGGCAGGGCCATGACAGTAAGACAAAATTTACAGTTATGCAAACTGAATTATCCACTTTGAAGTATAAACTGAGAGAGCCATCCTGCGGACAGTCACTCCCAGGTCCTCAGGGATCTTTTCTGTAAACTGCATTCCTTTCATGCGTCCTTCAGGTGAAGCATTGCCTGAGCCAGGGATTTTCTGGCCCTCTTTGGCTCTGCAGCTGGGCTTCAGCCTATGCATCTCCAAGCTGCCTGTGGCAAAGTCTCTGGGCCACAGAGAAAACTGCCCAGAGCCATTCCTATCAGAAAAAACAGGGAGTCCCTCAGATTTTATTGTTTGTGGCACAGCACAGTGCAGTCCAGTCTCTTGGAGCACCTGCATCCCAAGGCCAAAGCCTAGAAGACTGGTGGAGCCATGGCTCTGAAAACACTATCTCAAGAATTCTGCTTGGATTCTCTGGGCAGGATGACATTCTGGCTCCTGATCATCATTTACCTAAAATTTGGGAAAGCTGGTGTTAGTCTTCATGACCATGCAGTTCTGTTACTGCCTGGAGCTCAGACATCAGAAGAAAGGGATGTCTTCAGCTCTAGGTGGATGACCAGGCCCTGAGCACATCCCACTCCTCCTGGGGCTCGGGCTGCCTGGGCCCAAGGCCAGCTTTGACAGCGCAGCTGCCTGGCCTTGGATGAAAGAGCTGTTTGAGAACAAGCTGTGAGAAGCCTTGGCAAGGACTCACTCCCCTTATCTCAGGGACTGCTTTTAAGTTGGACTCTTTGCCCTTGGTTTCTGCCTGAGCTACATTCCAGCTATCCTCATGCCTGGCCATACAACTCACCAGCCTGGACCCAGACATGACCTGGGACCTCCTTTGCCACTTGTCACACCTTGTCTTGTTTGGTGATTGGGCTGTTGACTGACCTCAGCTACCTTCACCCAACCAAGCTCTTCTTGCTTGGGTGCCATAGCAGCAGGTCCTTGTCCATGAAGTCCCTTCTCCATGCCCACCTTCTTGTCACGCTCAATACCAGCTCACCTGCTCTTATGTGGAGCTGCCTGACAGTGATAAACAGCAGAAGATGAGGAACTATTGCATATTTATTCTGGGTTTTCCTATGAGAATAGCAGAGAAGGAAAGTGGTGCTTTGAATCAGAAGGAGCAGAACTTAATTCTCCCAGTCAAAAAGTGGACAAAGATGCTGAGACAGCAACTTGGCTCAGGCAGAACACAGAAGGCCTAAGAATAACCAGAGGTTTTACAGTTCCTCCTTCACAAACAATGTTCTCCAGATTCTGGAAATGCTAGCAGGCTAACCAGCTGCTCCCTCAATGCTTCTGTTCCTTGCCTGCAGATAATAAGGAATTTATAAATACTGGCCGTGGACTGTTCACTGGTTCTTCCAAAGCCATCCTTGCACCAGCTCCTTCAGCAGCATTTTGTGTTGCCTCCCAGAAGTGACTTGTCTTAGCAGAAAGGAGAGCTCTCTGGGACTGGTCCTGGCACAGATGTTCTGAGGAGGGTCCTCATTTTCCTGAGCCCTGTATCAGCTGGCACATCTTCTGATAGCCCACCTGAGCTGTTTGTTGCCAATGGCAACAAAAAAAATGCCAATGGCAACAAACAAAGTGCCAAAGCAAAGTGCCATTGACTCTGCTGCCTGTGGGTAGCAGGACAAGGTGCACTGCTCCAGAGAAGTGTTTCAGACTGTCAGATCTAATGAGACACTGTTGAAAAACTGGGAAGAGATATCAGAGAGCTAATGTGATGAAAGCAAATGTTGTCTTACTGCAGCTGGAGAGGTTTTCCTTGTGTGCACCATCCTAACCTGTACTGGAGTTTTCTTCAAAAAAAGCAGCTGTTTTTAGCCTAGGCTAGAGTCTAGCACAAGGTAAGGTGCCTCCAGCATGGGTGACCAAACTGAACTCAGACCCTGGCATGAAAAGCACAAAGCAGGAACAGGACAGCCAGGTGACACCCATAATCTACTGCTTTGAAACTAGAGTACCACTGTCCTCTGAGAGTATTCAGATGGCAAATCCATAGTGACATGGTTCATTAGGCACTAGGTTTCTGCTGTGAATATGACGACTACCATGAGCTGGACCAAAAGCCTGTCAATATTCAGTATTTCTTCTCCAACAGATATATTAAGAAAAACACAAGAACAAGAAAGAAAGTAATACTTCCTCCAGCAGTTTCCCAGCTTTTAACCATTTTCAGATTAAGGGTTTCATGACCTTTGGGCATGGATCTTTGTACACAGCAACTTACTATGGGTTTCTCTTAGGTGGGTCTATCTTGTCTCTCCTCGGGTGCATGTTACCTCTCAGATCACACAACATCTCTTGGCAGCTTTGGACAAAACTGAAGGCTTTAATAGGATTTACCTGATATTCATTACTAAGCCTTAGTTATGATGAGGCAAAAAAGTAACCCTTTTCCTATGAAGACTAATTTACTTCAGAGATAGAGATAACTGCAAACATGCATTAATATTCTCACTAAACCAATACTTGTATCTTAAGGAAAAATGAGTGTCAAAGGCATTGCTTTAATTTACTGTAGGCATTACTCACCATTTTTTGTAAGAGAGCAACACCCGATGAGACGCTGCTTAGCCGGTTGTTACTGAGCTGTACATTTGGTGGGGATGGCTGCAGATGACCAGGGCAAGGACCCCAGCCACACAAATGTCTGAGCCTGCACGAGTCATGCTGTCTCTAACACATACTGGAAAGCAAGGCATGAAAGTTAATGTCTGCTGAGATTTAGAGAGCACAAGAGCAGTCACAAATTTTGTAGGGAAAAAGGATTTCTCCTGCTCTGTTGTGCCAATGGTAACACACGGTTACAGCTATTGTGCATCCCAAACCAGAAATGCTTAGGTATCCCATTTTGAGATGGGCAAGCAAAACATGAGACTTGTGAGTGGTTTAGGTAACAGCTTAAGCAGCAATCCTTGTACCTTCCTGTGATTACAAGTTGCATGATTTTACAGACCATTCTTGACAAGTGGTTTGTAGCCAAGTCAGCCGCAGTGGTTTAAGATGATACTACTTTGCCAGCCACCCCACTCCTATGTTGGGGAAGCATCCACACCTCCTCCATCCCACAGGTTTTGGCTTCAGCTACTTATGGCTGTGAACACAGTCTGAGGAGCTGACATGTGTTTTATTTGTCTCTTCTGCCTCGCCTTCCATTAGCAAGGTGGGACTGTATCTTAAAGCACTGCACCCAGTCCTTTGTGAAGGGATTGCCAGCAAGAACACAACTCAGGCTCATTATATTTCTTTTACGAGCTGGTCTTCTTGCAGCTGTATTGACCTGTAGATACAGACCAAAATCAGTGACTGCAAAACAACCAGCTACCACAAGGTGAGTGGCCTCTGACTCTGGAATACCAGGACGGACTCCTGAAGTGATAACATGCACTTCCCAAAATATGGGAATATCATCTCCTGGGTTCCTTCAGTTTCACTGAAGCAAACAGGTTGTCCCAGAAACAAGAACTACTCAACTCTGCTCAGCAGTGAGACACCTGAAAACTTCTTATTGGCCCACATCTCTGAATTAAGGAAGATCTGTCCTCCCCAGAGCTCTTTAAGCTACAGAGTTTATGCTGTCAAGACACTGAAGGCACCCACAGACCTCACTGGCCGTAAACACCCTCTTTTGGTCCCTTTCACCCTTGCCCATCACCTAGGGGCCCATTTCAGCCCAGCCAGGACAACAAACCACACATTCAGGCCAGGTCTGCAGTGGAGCTGGAAACTGGCACAACTGCAATGTCGCTGGGGCAGGGGTCTGAAATGGAGTACAAGGAGGCTGATCAGTGTCACTAGAACCTACTAATGTGCTCACGGCCCTGACACGTCTTGCTGGTCTTGGCAACAAGAACACATCGATATGAAACTCAGATGGCGAGGAAGAATGACCACACTGAACCACATGGTTTGTTCTGTTTTCAAAGGAGCGAAGTACTTGTTCCTTAAATTTTAATAGAGTTTGCTAATTACAGCATCAAAAAGTAGCATTTGCTTAACGGCATCAAAGTGTTTTCTCTCTGAGTATATGAAACTTTAACAAGTTAAGAGCTCCACCAAGAACCTTTATCCAGACAGTAAAACCAAGCAAACTTCCAGGTAGCTCTGCCTAAGAGGTGTTCAATTCCTGAGTGTCTATGAAGACTAATGAAATGCACCTCCAGAAACTCTGAAATGCTTATATCATGGATAGAAAGAAATGGGAAATGAAAAACTATTGAATCTATAAATCCTGTGTAGTGAAATGTGTATAGATTTAGGGATTGGTAAATTGAGTTGTCCTAGTCTGGAAACCCTTGATTTTTTAGCTGAAAGTTTTGCTTTTACCTCTCAGATTACACAGCATGGTGCTGAACAACACTCTTTTGTTTCATGTCAATAGTGGGCCACTCCTCCAGAGGATAGCTGCAACACCCCTGTCTAGGAGGGATCAGATTTGCATTGCTCTTATGTCCTATTAGGCCTGAGTAAGCCACAGCTGGAAGCTATGTCCCCTTTTCTTGGTGGGTAAAATCACAGAACCACAGAATATTCTGAGTTGGAAGGGACCCACAAGGATCATGGAGTACAACTGTTAAACGGCATCACTGCCTCCCTGGTGGGAATCGAACCCCCAGTCTCCCGCATGAGAGACAGGGGCACTCACCACTGTACTAAAGTGGAGGCCTCAGCTGCTGAATCTGCTTTAGCAGCTATCTTGAAGACAGCTGGACAGCTGGAGACAAGTCTCCTTCAAAAGATCAAGCCTAGAAACTCTCCCTGACATTAGTGATCTTAACAAACCCGGGTCGTGTTGATCATGTGATCTGGGCTTCGCATGCTCCTGGCTCCTTCTTCTCTTCCATTGCTAGCAACAATGGTGCAGCACACTTAGATAATGCTGTTGGGAAAAAGCACAGAGGAATTACACTGGGACCCGAAATTACTTGAAGATGAGAGGGATGGAAAGCCATACTGATCGCTCAGATGAGAACATTTGGCATGCAGCTGAATGACAGTGAAGTAGAGCATTAGTCTTTTAGATTTTTGCTCATCTCCATCAGATCACGAGCTTTATTTTGCCAGAACTGTGAATTACAAGCTAAAGTCAGTAGAATGATATGAAGAGGGGTTGGAGGAAGGCAATTAAAAAGCCAAGCTGTCTATTAGAGAGAGAGTGTGTCTGAAAGAGGTTTGTGAAAAGCTTATATATAGCCATAAGGGTCTGTTGCAGAACCTGATGTGGTATAAGATGAGCTACATTTGAATGTTACATGTTTTTGTTATTTTGGGATCTTGGTTTTCTTGGATACTTTTCCTCCAAAGACATAACACTCTGCTCTATGGAAAGTGTTAGATCAATGCTTACCGCTGTCTACAACTACATCACCCACACGCATCCTCTTTGCTAGCCTAAAAACTCCAGGTGTGACTTTGAGGCACTGTATTTGACCCAAGCTGCTGTGCTCAGGCTGCCATCAGTCTGGAGGTCCAGGGTCTGCCTGGAGTCTGTTCAACCAGCTGCACTAACAACCTGGGGGCGTGATGGTGCAGTAATTTTGGTAATCTGGGGACAATTTGTGCTCTGCACTGTGCCACATGCACATGTTGTATGAAGGCCGTGTTGGCAAAACTTAGGATTTGTTTTCACCAGGTAGAGCTTGCTTGCATGGCAGGCTCACAAGAGGGGACACAGGGCTTCCCAAAACACCTGGATTTTTTAGGTGTTTGTTGTGCAGCATTTCCCAGGCAGCATAGAGCAATGTTAGTGTAGTCACTGGGAGCAAAGGGATGCGTGGAGCACACCCCCGACACACCCTGGCTGGCAGAGCTGCCTGAGGCCACTTTGAGCATGAGTCACTGCATCCGGATTTGGGGAGACAGCTAACAGGGGCATGGGAGCTCAGGGTGGACAGAGCCCACCACAGCCCCACTGCCAGGGCTGACTCTCATGGGGCAGGCAGGCCACTGGCTCCCTCAGAAGCACAAAGCCACAGAGCAGTGTGCCCTTGTGGCCGAGCAGGCTAAAGGAATCCCAGGATGCATCAGGAAAAACACTGACAGCAGGTCAAGGGAGATGAACCTGCCCCTCTGCTCAGCCCTGCTGAGGCCACATCGGGAGCGCTGTGCCCAGTGCTGGGCTCCTCGGTACAAGAGAGACAGGCAGCTCCTGGAGCAGGTCCAGCGGAGGGTGACAGAGATGATCAGTGGGATGGAGCATCTCTGTTATGAGGAAAGACTGAGAGAGCTGGGCCTGTTCAGCCTTGGTATAATTATGTAAAGAGGGAGTGCCAAGAGGACGGAGGTAGGCTTTTCTCAGTGGTGCTAAGCAGCAGGACACGAGGCAATGGACAGAAACTGACACACAGAAACTCCACCTGAACAGGAGGAACTTCTTTACTGTGAGAGTGACCACACACTGGAACAGATTTCCTTGAGAGGAGCAGACTGTCCCTCACTGGAGATTGCAAAAACCGCCAGGACGCAATCCTGTGCCACGTGCTCCAGCGAGCAGGGAGGTTGGACCGGATGGAGCAGTGTGGTACCTTTCAACCTGACCCATTCTGTACGTGCCGCATCTCCAGGCCCTCCCGCCGCCCTCGGGGGTCTCCCGGAGCCCCGCAGCCCCTGGCGTCGAGCCGGAGCTCCGCGGGCGCCGCAGCCGCTCCACGTGCGGAGCCACGCCCGCCGGGACTAC